>OZ004322.1:14511346-14856346 GCA_963924455.1 Pelagia noctiluca | reverse complement strand
TTGTGCTAAGTGGTATGTTTGTCCTGCCATGCATTGTGCGAAATCAAATCCGCCATCTTTTTTTGGAATCGTAATTGGCAGTTTGTTTGAATTCGGAAGCTTTTTCAGCTGACAGCTCAGTGGTGGGGCACTGAAGTGCAAAGTTGGAAGTCGTAGTTCCTGGCCCTGCTTACTCAATATCATTTCACACACATTTATTATGACGTTTATCCCCCAAATCCTGCTTCCTCTCAATGCCAAAAAACTCCTTGATCCTAGCTTCCCTGTTTGCTTGGGCTGGATGTCCCTAATCACAGTCAGGTGAAGGCACACCCGGAACATTAACGATTTGTTGTTTTCAAGAAGTAATATGAGGTTGTATGCGTTTTAGCAGGTACCTGACAAAGATGGATCTCACTTTCTCGTCTAAGCAATCGATTCAATTTGTTCTAAAGACGTTTTGATTCATAATACCAATTAGCACCAACTATGTTTGCTCCTATTGTACTATGAGCATTTTAATTAGTATTTTCCTTTTTCTCAAATCATGTCTAAGACGTGGCGTTTTTCAGGGGCGCTGTAGCAGGCTTCACATCAATACATAAAGATATAGGAGTTCCTGGTGTGTCTGATATTGCACCCATCTGCATTTCAAAGATTTTCAACTTGAAAATTACCGTCCATTGTACTATGCGCTAGTTTAAGTTCAAAGCATAGTGGTTTAGAATCCACTCCGTCCAAATATCGTGTAATAATCAGCTGGCTTATATGTGGGGTGATCATACATATTCCCTATATACACTCTTTGGACCGTCTGTGCAGTACTGTGGAGGATGTTCACTATTGTGAAGAATGTTCAGTACTGTGGGAGGATACCATCAGTACTGTTGGTGTTAGTATCGGTACTGCGAGGGGATATCATCAGTATTGTGGAGGGATATATAGTGATGTACGGCTTAAAATGATGTATTGCTTGCTACCTTACCCCTTGCCCTTTCCATTGCCAATGCGGCCTTGAGCGTGGCCTTACTCTTTGACTCGAAATGTGAACGATTTTCTGTACGATTCAAATCTCCTGTTTGGCATAATTTGTTAATCAATGCATAAATTAGTAATTGTTTGTTATTAAAGTAAGCCCCTCCTTTTACGTGAACACGGTAAATTTTGGAAGGTCTGTTTCAAGATGGCGAAAACTATTTACAGTGAAGAGGCCGTTTTTGTATATTCCATTCCAGGAAACCACCTGTTTGAGTCAGTAGTGTATGTAAATTTAATTCGCATACATGAAATAACGATCTATTCTCACTGGACCGAGATCTCACGACGCCAAATAGGCTAAATATCACATAACTGCAGGGCTCCTGAGGGCGTCCTCGTGCTAGTGCCAAACCCTTGCGTGCAAGGCCGCCGTATTTAACGGCGTAGAACGCCCTATTTTCCATTCTTGAAGAAACAACGCATAGAAGGGCCTCAGAAAATATTCCTCGCATCCCTCAGTAGCAGCAGATGTCATAATTGATAGTTCTACTTGCCAAACAGCGAAATCTCCTTCGCACTCGTCAGTTCTTAACTTGTTTGGTGAGGAGAGATATCGGTCCAGTGAGAATATAAACTATAAAGAAAGGGATCGTAAACAAGAAGACAAGAAAATTTCAATGAGGAATGTTCATAAGCAGATGATTAAAGTACTTTCTTATGAATTGCGATATAATTGGATTAGGGCAGCAGCTTTTGAACTAACTGGGATGATATGTTTGAGTTTGCTTGCTGATTTGATCACGAGAAGGTCAGGTGTTGTGAAAAGGTTGGAGGCAGTAGTTGTTTTGCAGAGATGATTGAGATGAATGCATGTAAATGGACACCTATAGATACTGTCGGTTGAATCTTCTTGGATATTCAAAACGTTTTTATCGTTTTAAATGAAGTGAAAGAAAAAGGAAGAATTTGCTGTATGTAGCTACAATTGTTAGGAGAAAATATCGTTCTATCTTTGGAACACGTTGGTGAATGCTATGTATAATTCACTGCTGTCTGAAGGAAGTATAGGTCTATGTCTGAAAGCTATCTTATACATTTTGCGTTGGGCAATAGAAACATAAACAACTTTATTGTCTGGAGAACGTATGTTTATATCATATTTTCTATGATGAAGCAATTACGAGTTGTTCTACTGGAAACTGCATTGTTGACAACCTGCCTTGTGTTTAAAAGAACGGCTTAGTTTAATAGCTTTTAGGAATATGTCAATACTCAAACATTTGACACCGATATTAAAGAATACTGATGAAGTGTGTTTACCAAAAAGGTTTGTCGCGTTATGGAAAATAAAGATCAATGCAGCAGTTTTGGTAAAAAAATGGCGAAAAATCTTGAATTTTAATGAAAAGTCCTTTGAAGATAAGAAAGCAAATACCCACTTCAGTTAATTAGCAATGGACAGGTATTATATCCCAAAAGCAATGCTCAATACATCTTTGAGAAGGACACCGAAAACATGAAATATTTATTAAAGATGCCTTAAAGATTAAAAATGATTCTAGCTAGATGACAAGGATTGGTATTATCTAGCAAAAACTCAATAATCTCAACAAACTCCATAATGCTGAATACTATTTGAGAAGAAAAACGAAAACATGAAATATTAATGAACAGTGCTTTAAAGATTAAAAGAAATTTTACTTTGATAAGGAAGACTGGTATAATAAAACAAAAACAATGCTCAAAGCATCTTTGAGTAGAACGTCAAAAACATGAAATATTAATGAAAAGTGCTTTCTGAACTGTCTACGACGCTAACGTGAGCTTAGTAAGAGAGTGTATCGCTAATAACTTAACACCAAGAGAATCTTTTCATTGCTGATTCAAGAGAAAATATGAAATATTGACGAAAGATGCTTTTGGCGTAGAAAGCAACTTTAAGCTTAGTAAGAGAGTGTATCGCTAATAACTTAACACCAAGAGACTCTTTTCATTGCTGATTCAAGAGAAAATGTGAAATATTGATTAAACATGCTTTTGGTGTAGAAAGCAACCTAAAGCTTAGTAAGAGAGTGCTTCGCTAAGTATCTCAAAGCCAAGAGAATGTTTCAAACAATAAAAAGATGTTAAGGAAGTGAAAAAATGAACCGAAGATGTAGCTACAATCTGGTGTTGGATGCGAAAAGAACAGATATGCAATTTTAGTGAGAGGTGCTTTCTGGGCTAGAATGCAACTTCACGTAAGAGAGTGTTCCGCTAACGTCTCAAAGCTAATAGAATCTTTTCAACGGCCATTCAAGATAGCAGAATTAACAATGTCTTGATAAAAAGATGTTCCGGATGTGAGTTAACTCAAGACCTGTCCATCAATGTTAGATTCTAGCAGAACAAAACATTTATGAATTATGAATGAAAGATGCATTCTCCACTAGCGAGCAAAGTCGACCTTAGTAAGGAAACATTTCGCTAATATCTAAAAGCCAAGAGAACCTTTTCAACACCAATACAAGATAGCAGAATTAGTGTCTTTATAAAAAGATGCCAAGGAAGTGAAAACATGAATGAAGATGTATAATCTAATGTTGTTGGATGTGCAAAGAACAACAAAAATGTGACATTTTAGTGAAAGGTGCTTTCTGAACAAGAAAGTTTACTCCTGCTTAGTAAGAGAGGGTTTCGCTAATATCCAAAGACCAAGAGAATGCTTCCAACGCTAATACAAGATAGCAGAATCCATAGTATCTTGATGAAAAGATTTTGATATAGTGAATACAGGAAACTTCATTGAATATCTCCAATTTAAATTTCGGATTGATATCAGAAGAAAGAGACCTTGTTCCTAACTTCAAATCCAAGATGGCGGAATCAATCAAGCATCTTGCTAAACGAATGTGCATTTTAGGACTGGTGCACGGAATTTATACATTCTTAGGAGCTCTCCTCTTCATTTACATAGAAGAGTGTAACGCAGTGAAAACGCACGGACAAGAGTATAACAGATTCAAGTCTTACCTGTCAGAACACAAACAACTGAACAGCTCAGAGGCCGAGATGATTTTGAATATATCGACTGGTTTTTTTGACGCTGATCTTAAGCATGACTGCGCAATAACAAAGAAGACTCTGGTCAAATGGTGGGATTTCACCATGATCAGTTGTGCCACAATTGGTGAGTACTTGCTAAAAATCGCTTACTCACCCTGGGGAACGTCAGTGTGGTACTGGGGAAGGTATTCAGTACTCGATATCATCGGGGAGGATGTTCAGTACTGTCGAAGGTGTTCATTACATTAGAGGGTGCTCAGTACTGTGTATGATGTTTAGCACTGACTTGTTGTTTGTCTCCGCGGTACTGATTATGATCCACAGCAGTAATGGTATCCCCCTACAGTACTGATTATCACCCACAGTACTGAAGGTATCCCTCAACATATCGGGTATCTTCCACAACATCCCCGCACAGACTTTCCCCAGGGTGTTACTATCCGAGTTAGTCTGGCAAATATCAAAAATATTTTTATCAACTTTTTCGATTTTTTCTACATAACTTTTAGGTTATGTTTGCCTCCCTGATCGTCATAGAAAAGGTAAGGTGGTTATGTGCCTCTCCCTATCTCCTAGTACGGCCTCTGTTTTTGCTTGGAGGTTGATATCCTCTTGATTTTGGGCAAGACGTGGCATCTGCTCATCTGCTAAGACTAGGTGCAGCAATTTCTCGACTTGACTTAGGGTGCTTAGAGTCAAAGTAATGTGAAGTAGGCTTAACAAAATATTGAAATTCTTTTTGTCTAGCTTGCTTGACCATTTTCGATATCTCACTCAGAATCGATAATCGAATATTTTAATCTTGCTACCCCTGTCCCTCTCAAGAAAGAAGGAACTTGCCCCTTTACGCTCCCTTCTACGACTTTCTTATTTAGTTTTTTACAACATAATATCTCCCGATTGACTGAGGGTCTAGGGCAAATTTGCTGATTTGGCATGACTAAGGACTTGTTCCCAAGTAGCCAGATCTTTTCGAAAACGCAGCTATTTTGATGGGTTTTCAAAAAGAATTTCGTCCACACGGGAAATCCTTTTCAAAAAAATCTGCGTGCATAGGAACACACTAAAAACGCAACAGCTCGTTTAGATCACGTGGTAAGTATTCGGAGTCACGTGGTAAGCCTGCAACTTGCGCATTGCGCAGCTACTCGTCGTCATCCTCTTCAAAAAGATGCGTTTCCTCCGTCCACACGAGGACGCTGAGCCATCGTTTGCAAAAAAACTCCACTATGGTAACCGTTTTGAAAGAGATGCGGATTTGATCATTGAAAACGACTGATACGTGTGGACGGAAGATCGAAACGCATGAAAATAGCTGCGTTTTCTAAAAGAACCGGCTACCTGTGGACAAGGCCTAAGACTGCTAAGAGTCAGGGTGATATATAATGATGTGGGGCTATCCTAAGTATCCTCTTCATAAAATCGCTCAATTATATCTATGCCATCTTAACCATCATTTCAAATATATATCTTAATCTACGGGAAGACAATTTTCGAAATACCCGAGTACTTTCTACATAAAATTCAACAATAGATGAGTTGTTCTGTTTAATGCTAGGCTATGGCTATGTTACTCCGAAGAAAGAAGCTGGCAAAATCGCACTGATGCTCTTCGCAACACTCGGCATCCCGTTGGCACTTGCATTCTACACGGTGGCTGGAGAAATCATCACCACCTCAATCAGCAGACTAATCGTGAAAATCGAAATCTGCTGGTTGAAGCGAGATCATGTAGAGAAGCTAGAAGCCAAGAAACTGCTTGGCAGCTTCATATTGCTCACATGCTACTCGGCGATCGTATCGAAGTTGATATGCACTGCGGCGTTCCAAGACGTGTCGGCTGTCGACAGCTCCTACATGATATTTCAGACTGTCACTACCATTGGCTACGGGGATATCGTCACTGATCTCAGACGCAGTCTAGGGCAAGAGATATTCCTGATGTCGACAGGGGCCTTCAGTCTTGGGCTAACAGCATCGCTGATCAACTCCATTGTTCGAGTGGTTCATGGGGTTAATATCAAAAGGGTCATACGTAGGATATCGGCATCGAGACGAAGCTGGTCTCCGAAAGGTGTTCCTAATGTCTCTGAAGACAGATGTACAGAAGTGACGGGAGCATCCCATTCTGGAAATTGGTACGAAAGCCGGTTCTGATGTCACTGACAAGCCTGCAATTCAAAATTCGATAAAGAAATTGCTACATAGATGGACTAAATTTTGAAGGTGAAATGAAAGAGCAAAATAAGCAATTTAAGGACTATAAAAACATGAAATTTTGGAAACTCGTACAAAAGCAGCTTCTGATGTCATTGGTGTAAGTTCACTCCTGGAATTTAAAACCTAATGAAAAATTGCTACATAAATGAACCAAATGTGAAGGTGTAGTAAAATGGAATTTAAGGACTACAAACAGAGCCAATATGCCATTACCAAAAACAGAAATATCTAAGACAAGCTATTTTTCTCCTGTAAATGGGGGAATTTGGTCCTTCTTTCACAGAAGTTATTGCTTCTATAGTTTATGTTGGTCTTGGAGCTGATTTAAAAGCATACGTCAATTTTCAGTGTCTAGAGTATGTTGGTGTGTAAAAGAGTATGTAATGTCTCTGCAGACTTGTGTACAGAAATGAAGAGATCACTCGGATATTGGTATGAAAGCAGGTTCTAATGTCATTAGTATATGTTGACTCCTGGAATTGAAAATCTAATGAAGATATTGCTGCATGAATTAAACGAATCTCGAAGGTAAACTAGAATAAGATGATTTAATGGAATTTAGGGACTATTAACCATGCCATCACCAAAATAAACATATTCGGGGCACAGCTATTTTCTCATGTAAAACAGTGGCTTTTGATCCCTGTAAAACGGCACCACTCGTAACTTGTAGAGTTTTATTTGCAAATCGAACTGGTATTCATAACATTTTGTTTATTGCAAAAACGGACTTCGTATTGAAAGGCACGGCAGCAACTAATTAAAAACAAACAGATAAACAATCTAAAGAAGATGAGAAAGAAAAATACACATTGAAAAGTGTGTATTTGGTGGTGGAACATCTAGTTTGAGAAGAAGCCGGTTTGAGTTTGTTGGCCTCAATAATGAATCTGGCAAGGGCATGATTGATATTTAGATCAACTATTGTCGTTATTGTAGAAACTAGCTAAAGTTAGAAGAGTAGCTCTTAATTTATCATAACCAGAACATGTTATTAAGAAATGTGCTTCGTCCACTACCCTGCCTAAAGTTATCATTTTGGATTTTATCCCCTCTGCTACTAGACCCTTGTGTCTTCCAAGCTTGATCAAGAGAGTATGACCACTATACTGCACCTAAATTCAAAAATTTCTGTCGTTTTCGAGGCCCATATTTTAGTGATGCACAAAATTTGATTCGGTAAGGTATTAAGTAGTAAAGTAATAAAATGTCGTCCACAAAATGGTGATGTAATCAGAAGTTTTTTCTATAAGTAATATCTAATATAACTGCAGATTTATCTGCTGAATTGAAAGGAACATATGCTAAATTTGTTTCGCTGCGAATTGTAATGTTTTGTATTAAGGCTGACTTTCTGAAGCAGTTACAACTATAATTGAAATATTTTCTTAAGATAAGAGAATCTTGAAGATTAAATTGCATTTATCAGAACGAACCCTGTCGGTAAATGTTTGCAATGCCAACAGTAGCTTTTGATATTGACTTATTAGCTCCACGTATTTGGATTAAATATTTAAATATCCTTTATACAAAAGCGTACCCAATTTTAAGGAAAGTGTATCACTACACATGTTTAAGAATTTTGCAAGCTTGGCAGTATCCTTACGTAATTCATGTTCAATGCTACCTCTGCATCGGTCCCTCTATTTGGTGTCAGCAACAGCAGTTGGTGAGATTCGGCTTGAGATAAAAGATGCAACAAATAAACATACTTCGGGCACAAAATTCTGTTCAAAAATGTAGATTAATGATCGAGCTTTTGACTCTGAGAATGAAAGGCGAATATGTTATTGTATGGAAGTATTGAACTGCCTTACATTATAGATAGAATGATTATCGAGTCTAATTGTTTGTAGGACTGTCAACGTCTAGTCCTGGATTCGCCCCTGGGCCCCTATGAAATAAGATAGTGAATGCCAGCTGAAAGTAACTCAACCACCCTCCAGTATAATTAGGAGAGGGCAAGGTACTTGCCCTCGGGCTCAAATCGAGTTTGGTGGTGAGAAAGAAAGAACCTGGATAAAACCTGCCGCTCTTTATGGCGGCCTAACGCCTTTATGTTGTAACAGGCTAGACGATCCGAAGATAAGAAGGAGGGGTGAGAGTGAAAATATCAGAAGAAAAGTATTCTCATAAAGGTGGTCTGATCTGAACGATGGCAATGGCAAGGGGACTAGGACGAGGCAGGTACAAAGATGAATACGTCATATGGCCTTGTCGTTAAACTACATTTACAAGTTGTAAATGCCCGATATACAAAATTACTGATTTAAAAAATGCCCGAATTACCCTTAATCGAGATTTTCTTTTAGAATATATATTTGATGTAAATTTATATTTTATATGAATATTGATTGAATCTTCATGGCAAAGTGAAGCTAGGACCAAATTTAATCTTTTGATAAGAATCAATGCACCTTGGAAGGTTGACAAACTACTCTGCATGTATTTTGAAATAAACAAGCAGCATATGGTCACTCCATTACTTTTTATTTACGTTACTTTTCTATTTTTAAAGATAAGGAATTCTAAAAGCCATTATTTTCATCCACGGGCCTTTCGTCAGCTGCTTCTTAGCACAGGTATTTTCTAGAAATTTCACTTCATGAACTTCTTTAATTTCAGCGTTTTAAAGACCAGTTTTGATAATAATGATTATGGTAATATGAAAATAATGCCACTATCTACATTCAACAGAAAAACATAATATAAGCACACAACTGTTAAAACCAGTTGACGTTTCGATAAAGATCTTTTACAATACGATTTGCTAATAATTATGATGATTATCACACTGAAGAACGTCTGTGCAGTATTGTGAAGGGTGTTCAGTACTGTGGAGGGTGTTCAGTACTATGGAGGATGTTCAATTCTGTGGTGGACATCATTATTTCTGTGGGGGATATCTCCAGTACTGTGGAGGGTGTTTAGTTCTGTGGAGGATGTTTAGTTCTGTAGAGGTTGTTCAGTACCGTGGAGGGCGTTCAGTATCGTAGAGGTTGTTCAGTATTGTGGAAGGTGTTCAGTACTGTGAAGGAGGAAAACCACAAGTACTTTGGGTATTACCGTCACATTACCGATAGTATTCCCCCCACAGTACTGGTGATATCCTCCCACATACTAAACCTCCTCCACAGTACTCACAGTATCCCAAATTTACTGAATACCCTCCATAGTATTGATGGTATTTCTCCAAAGTGCTGAATACCCTTCACAAGGCAACAGACGTTCCCTAAGGGGATAATGATATGATATATTTTAAGCTGGTTACTTCTACGACTGAAATTACTATCAAGTCCCACTGAATACAAGTAGAGTTTTTCCTCATGAAAGCTAATTAAATCTAATAACATAGAAAATGCGAATGTGGCCAAGGTTTTCTTTGAACCACATCCTACAATCCAAATACTATTTCATCTTTAAATACGTGCGTCGTTCGCTTATTATTCAAATGGTTTTCGAAGTCATACTCTCTTCTGCTAGAAAGAGCAGTCTTAAGTTTTCTCCCGTTAACCTCGTCAATCAGACACGCCACTGACGAAATGATAGAAGCAGTAATTCCCATGCCGAAAATCAATATCAGTTTCATCATTACATCCGCAAAACTATGCTTATGTTCCGGATACACATCTCCGTAACCAATCGTTGTCAGCGTCTGGAACCAGAAATACAAACTATCTACAAAATTCAAGTTGCTCTGGGCGGTTATGACGGTTACTGTGAATAGGGTTATCATGTTTAAAATCACCAGTATAACCAGAGTTTTGCACGTAACGTGTGTAACTGTATTTCGTTTGAAGATGCTTGTTTCTACCCGTCGAATTAGACGGGCGATGATTTTCTTTATGAAGTCCGCTGCTTCTGTGTACAGTGCGACAGTCAATGGGATCCCAATCGCTGCGTAAATTATCGTTACGGCTTTTCCAGTGTCTGTTTTCGGGACGGTTTTGCCAAAGCCTGAAAAAGGAGTCTGATCAGATCAATATCGAGATATTTATGCTGTGGAAGGAGAACAGTTGTTGCGAGCCATTGTTACGATTTCGGGTGTGGTAAGGTTAAGTCCGGCGGGAACGTCTATGAGGAAATAGTCCGATTCGGGACCGGCATACTCCGCGACAAATATTTCAAAGTAAAGTCGGATCGTCTGATCGTAATCGCCGGAGTGCACCTTTGTTTATAAAAAGAAAATAGCTACCCAAATTTTAAAAGCATATTTCTCGCAATGTGATTTTCACGAAATTGAACTATCGAGCGTGCTAAAACATTTTCATCCCTTACCTTACCTAGAATATTTATATATCAAAATATTCCTACATATGTGCTGCATGCAGGTATTATTTGAAACTCCGTGTATGAAATTTGATATTTTGATACGTGTTTTGGTGAGATAAAAAATTAAGATGAAAAAAGGATGAAAATCTTATTTTACAGTGTGTGAATCACAACCTTTACTATGGGGGGGAGGGGGGTATATAGATCCCTGAAAGATAAATGAAACTCGAACTCACCGATTGTATAGCATGTTACTGTTGTAAATTCCCACCATTTGGCTATCGATTCGTGGCTGAAATCACACGATATATTCAGTACTTTGACGAAATATCCTCTTGTCACATTAAGAATTCGTTCGATTTCATCTTCACCTGACAATCTTGCTTCTTTAAGATACCTCTCAAACTTTTTTAATTTTCCATACGAAGGCTTACGATTTCCAATACACTCTTCCAAATATATGAACATTAACGATCCGAGGAATGTATAGGCCATATGCACGCAAATCCATAGGAAGAGTTTCTTTAAACGCAGCTTTTTGGTTGCTTGCTTCGTTCCAGGTATGTCGATTCTTGCATCGCCAGCTGGCTTCATTTTAAGCTTGTTAATTCTTACAAAATATCTTCATATTTGCAGACCGAATGTATTTTTGGCAACTATCGAATGTCTTCTAAGTTTACATCTGTTTTGGTTAATCAGACTTCATGAAAGCCATTGATACGTTTTGCAGTATGCTATTTTTCAATACAATCCTTTTGATTTATTCCATCACATGTTGTATGTTCTTCTCTGATATATTTACTCCTTGCTATGGTCTTTTGTATTATCTTGATATTCCCTGTATCTTAAAGATTTTGCCTGTCTCTTCAATCACAGAATCTTTTATCCACATTAAATCTCTTCAATGCATCCCTTATAACTGTTATGTATTATATTATTTGTTATATGTTCTTTCTTTATATATCTACATTGCTATGGTATTTCGTATTATCTTGATATTCCCTGTATTTTAAAGATTTCACCTGTTTCTTCAACAACTCAATCTTCTATCCGTCTTGAAATCTCTTCAATACGAACCTTTTAACTGTTATATATTTCATTATTTGTTATATGTTCTTTCTTTATATATCTACCTTGCAATGGTCTTTTGTATTATCTTGATATTCCCTGTATCTTAAAGATTTTGCCTGTCTCTTCAATCACAGAATCGTTTATGCGTCTTGAAATCTCTTCAATACAAACCTTATAACTGTTATATATTTCATTAATCGTTATATGTTCTTTCTTTATATATCTACATTGCAATGGTCTTTTGTATTATCTTGATATTCCCTGTATCTTAAAGATTTTGCCTGTCTCTTCAATCACAGAATCTTTTATCCATATTGAATCTCTTCAATGCAACCCTTATAACTGTGATTAATTCTATTATTTCTTATAAATTCTTTCTTGATATTTACTCCTCACTATGGGTTTTTCTGTTATCTTGATATTTCCTATATGTTGCAAAAAGTCACCTGTTTGTTTGCTCAATTACTGGATCTCTTGTTTGTTTTGAAATGTCTCTTCGCAAACTAAAATTGAATGAAACTCTCAAATCTTTCCTATAAATTCTGCTTCTTGTTTTTAATCTGTTTTTGTATTATTCCTTTGTTTTATTAGTTCTGTGAATTATTCTTTCCAATTGTTATTTTCTTCAATTTCTTGATTTTGAAGATAGTCACTTGTTTGTTCAGTCACTTGTTGTTTTATTTCAATGTTTTATGTTTTAATGTTTGTTCAGTCACTTGTTGTTTTATTTCAATGTTTTATGTTTTAATGTTAAGTCACTGAATCTTTGATACGTTTGGAACTTTTTCTCTTCTCACTTTCGATACAACCAGCAATGTATTGATAACTATTCAAACTTTTACAGCCTTGCGTTATTCAGAAACAAGCCTAAATTCTTATTGATTAGATTTCCTACTAATCGTATCATGAGCCTTTTTGTTCAAATGCTTCGTCATCAAAGACCCCAATCTTCAAAGATGTTATTCCCAGAATCGATTTTGCAACTATCGTCTCTTCTTGACCGTTTTATCTCCAATTCTCAACATAAACTGTCACCAGTCTATCGTGCAAAGTGTTGTTGTTTTTCAGTTTCTGGTCTTCTGAGAAAGGAACTCTCTTCTTCTGAATGTTTTGTTTGATTGTCTCACTTATTCAGTATTCAAATTCAGCACTTACTCAAGCGATGTGTTTCCTCACCTCTTGATAATCTCTGTCCTGATTTCGTAACCACTTCGTTCCCTCTGAGTGATTCACGTGTTCTATTGTTCTTATCCCTCATTCTCCGTTTTCTGGAGATAGTTGCTTGTATATTCAAGTAGGCCACTGGATATTTCATGAAAAATATTCATGCACTTTTCAGCCCTAACACTAATCTGTCATATAGCCCCTGCATGTTTCCATAACCTCTACACAACCTCCATACATATCGATGTTTTCTATTTTTCTTCTCTGCATACCCTTTCATTAAATATATATGCATATATATTGATTCACTTGTATGACAAGCAACACTCCCTCTGTATTCAGTGTGTTTGGATTTATTTATCTCCGCATACACCCGCAATCTAAGGTTGTCGAAGATAGTCGCTTGTTTGCTCAAATCATCTGCTGAACATTTCAAGGATTTGGAACCTCCACGTTCTTCCGTTCAAGATTCAATACTGTCGTTAACCAGCCACTATACGCTTCTATGTAGCCTTCATCCGCTTCTGTATATTACTCTGTATCTTCTAATTTCAATTTTTGTGTATTTCCGCTCGATTCATAATGTCCAACTTATTTCTTGTACAACCCTGCTGCTGAATATTTCATGTATTTTGACTTCGCTTTAAATGAATTTTGGGAAAACACTTTAAAATTCGCTTGTATAGATAATTTATTTACATTCACCTCATTGATATAGCGTCTATGTGCTTTTATTCTGTCTCTTCCCTTCTGCATGTCTCTGTACGTTTTAGATCTGTTCATCTCCGTACTGTAAATTTCTGGTTTCTGAAGATATTTGCTTGTTCGTTCAACTAGTCTGCTGAACACTTCATGTATTTTGACTTCTCTCCATCAAGGATTTGATAAAATATATAAGGATTTAATCGCTTCGTTATTCAATTAATTCATATCATCCTCTGTTGTATTAACGTTCTTTGCCTCTATCACATCAAAATCTCCTCAGTGAAAACTCTGAAGTATCTTTTTATTTATTCTGCTTTGTGCTGTCAATTTCTTGTTTCTGCCGAAAGTTGTTTGTTAAGTCAAAAAGGCTGCTGAACATTTCACAGATCTTGAACTCACTTAATTTTGAATTCTATAACACTTTAAATTTACTTATTAATGTCTCCTTACGCGATAAAACTTCTGTTTGTCTCTATAACCTCTTAATGCGTGATTCTATATCATATAAATCATTCTTCTCCGCACTGTCAATTTATGGTTTCTGCAGAAAGTTCTTTTTTTTCAAAAAATCTACTGAACATCAAACTGATTATGTCTTAACTTTATTTTAGAATTCTATAAAACCTTGAATTCATTTATTAATGTTCCCTCCTGTGATGAAAGCTCTCTTAGCCTCTATAACGTCTGAATACGTGATTCTGTATCTTCTAAATCATTCTTCTCTGTTCTATCAACTCCAAGTTGTTTGTTTGGTCATAACGGCAAGTGGTCATTACACTGATTTTGAACTCCCGTCATTTGAATTCTATAAAACTTTGAATTCATATATTAATCTTTCCTTATGTGATGAAAGCTCTGTTTGCCACTAAAACTCCTCACTTACCTCCGGGTAACTCTGTGTCTTCTAAATTACTCTTCTCCGTACTTTCAATTTCTGCTTTTTAAGAAAGGTGTTCCGTCAAAAAGGCTAATAAATATTTCATAAGTTCCGAACTTGGATAGATGTCATTATCTTGTTTCTATTGTGCTTTATTGAATATCATGCCGAAATAATAATCAATGCGCGCAATAGAATCAATTTAACAGTTATGTTATGAGAAATCGATTGCTTTCACCGAACAAATTGGTTTTGTAGATAAAGACACCCGAGAATTCAAACATATTGGTTTTACGATTGAGTTCGTGATAACGTTCTCTTCTTATCAGATTTCATTCTTGTTTTTGATTGCTTTCTCTGGCTCTCTTGAATCAAACACAGTTGTATGAGAAGTTTTAGCTGTTAGAAGGATAAGTTAGATGAAAAGATTCATTGTTGAGTTTTTTGGATACCTGTTTTTATGCTAACATTGATTCATAAAACATGGTCTAACATGGGAACTTAAATTTCACCAAAGCAGGCTACTTAATTTACGTGCGGGTTTCGAACCCGGGTAGACCAAAGGCTAGTGCGGTAACCACTGTCCCAAACCAGGACAATAAGTTAGCACAGTAACGCTAAAGTGTTTACAACTCCAGGCTTATCCACAGCGAGGAATCAATTCGTGTTTCAGATTAAATCCTTCTTCAGAGCTATGTATATCAACATTAATTTTTAAAACATGATCTAACATGGAAACTTAAATTTTACCAAAGCAGGCTACTGTAATTTACATACGGCTTCCGAACCCGGGTAGACCAAAGTTGAGTGCGGTAACCACTGTGCTAAACCAGGACAATAAGTTAGCACAGTAACGTTGATGTGTTCACAACTCCAGGCCTATCCACAGTGGGGCATTAATTCGTGTTTCGGATTAAATCCTTCTTCAGAGCTATGTATATCAACATTAATTTTAAGATATGGTCTAACATGGAAACTTAAATTTTACCAGAGTAGGGTACTGTAATTTACGTACACAACCGGGTCTCGAACATGGGTTTTTGCAACCAAAGGCGATTGTGCTAACCTCTGTCCTAAACCATGTTTTTATACTAAGATATAATGATATTTCAGAATGAGTTTCACTTAACTTAAAAAGAAAGTCTTTCTACGGTAGTCTTGCTTATCGATTTTGCAAAAATTCAACGTTTATGAATACTCCATGTTTTATCAGGTTCTTGACAGGGGGTTAATTATCCCATGCCCCGGCACTAAAATAATCAAATATCCTAATCCAAACGAGGAAAATAGAGAAATTCCCAAAATTGAAATGTTTAACAATTCCAATTCACTTTTTCATTCCCAAATCTCAGTGCCAAAAAGTTCAATCCCATTTTCCCAGCTAATAAAAAGGCAAATCCAAGTTCCCAATGTAACCTTCCCTCCTTCCCAATTTACCTCTTTAAAGTTCATATCTCATTTTGCAGTCATTTGGTATTTGTTGGTGGAAACGACCCAGAGTCTGATGTTCGAAAGTTTAAAGAAAATGGGTATGATTTTTCGCTCGTATTTTCTTTCTCCTTCGTTTATATTTGGTCATGCCCATATTAATGTAGAGATAGCTGCAACCGAGAGAATAAACTGCTCTTTTAGGATTAAATGTAACTATTTGAAATTATTTACAAACGTAGCTTGAGCTTTCATAGACATCTTCAAAACCAATACAGTAGCACTCAAAATCCAAAGACAGCTATTGTCTCAAAACCCAAAAATCCACACTAATTCCTACGCTGTGTCCGTCAAAACATCGTTCGATTTTGATTAACTAATCGAAATACAGAGTAAATGCATTTGGAATCATCAAGGCTGTTTCTGATACAATATTTGACATGATAGTCTACTAATCATGACAAGCCTTTGATACTTAGTAGAGCAACGTAAATACATTTGGAATTATGAAGGCTGTTTGTGACACATTATTTAACATGATA
This sequence comes from Pelagia noctiluca, assembly GCA_963924455.1. Classification (NCBI taxonomy): domain Eukaryota; kingdom Metazoa; phylum Cnidaria; class Scyphozoa; order Semaeostomeae; family Pelagiidae; genus Pelagia; species Pelagia noctiluca. The sequence goes on along the minus strand of OZ004322.1, from coordinate 14,840,065 downwards.
GTCTACTAATCATGACAAGCCTTTGATATTTAGTTGGGACAACGTTTCGGGAGAGATCCGTCTCCCATCCTCGGACAATGAAAAATGTGGGTTTTTTCCTATATGTTGCAAAGGTCGGATCGAGAAGGTATGAACACTGTAAGCTACCCCTTCTAAATATCAAAGGCGTGTCAGAATAAGTTGTGACTATCATGTCAAATATTGTGCATTTAAAATACAGTTTATACAAAAATGGCACGAAAAAACAAAAGCTATAGAATAGATTGGAATAACTAATGATGAAAACCGACACTTTTTTTTAATGTTTAAAAAATCTTTGTTATTCTATATTATGTATCCTGATAGTAATAATATCAAATCACTAGGGAATAGTTTCTTAACCCTACGGGACTCAAACAACAATAGCTTTGCTTTCCTTTCTATGGTGCAGAAATTTCTGAAACTAGCCCAATCTAAGTTGGTTTATGTGGTAAGGATATGAGATATTTGTATTGTGTTTCAAACAATTTGCTATTCATAGTAGCTTCATTATAAGTCCTTCTATACTACTCTAAACATCTTACGTATGCGTGATATGTCTAATTGAAAAACAAATTTGACTTGACGTAGATACAACCGATATGGAACAGGAACTTGCATGATGTTGAGTTCAAAGCAGGGACGGGAGCTAGTACTGAAATCAAAATTATTCATTTTCCTGGAATTCTGCGAGTCACCCAAAGCTTCGTTCAATTCTATTTGATGAATGATTTTCAAAACTTTCTTCCATGTTTTGTGCACGAAATATCATTGAAAGAAATTATTTATTTCTTTCTAGAGCGAATATCATTGTTGCAACACCTGGAAGATTGCTCGATCTGTTTCAGCGCAACGGAACTGACTTTGATTTGAGATCTTGCGTAAAAACCTTGGTGAGCACAGTTGTAGATTCAGAGGGAGCAAGGAGCAGAAGGTGCTGCTGACCTCCCTTTTTTTGCATACCAAAAAGTCAGATTTCTAAGATTGATTATTGATATAGTATGTAGTGTGCACCCAAATGCTTGGAAATTGCATCTGTGCGTGTCTACACTTTGAAATCCCCTCCCAAATGCCTGACCTTCCTTATCACTCGTAAAGTTACCCTTTGCCCTTCCCCCTCTTTTCAGAATCCTCGATTCGACTCTAGAGTTTTAATGCTAATAGGCCAGGCCTAGGCCTTGTAAAGTTCTTGCTGGATATCAAAGCCTTAGGCAAGTTCCGGACAGGAGAAACCCTCACTTCTTGTATTACTTGCCAGGGCTTGATACCCCACCTCAAGTCTAGCAAAACAAACTAATACTCTTTAACCTTGTGCCAACAATGTTATATTCATCCTTCACACACACAAAAATTATCTGGTGTGTAAATGTAGTTCAAAATCATAACAATATCACTTTTGCGTATGCATAGTTAATGAAGATTTGTGTTTGTTTGTAGGAAGTTTTGGTTCTTGATGAAGCCGATAGACTGCTGGATATGGGGTTCAAAACTAGGTAAGTTGCATACGAAATCAACCAATTTCATAAAGCTGCAAGACAGAAAAAGTATGACAAGTGATTGCAAAAATATTATTCGAGAACTCGAGACTACCTTGCATATAGTTTCTGAAAGCTACGAAACTATCAAATGCAAATGCATCAATATTGCTCTTTTTGAAGTTTGCAAGTTTTTCAACTTGTTAGCTTTCCATGGTCATTTTGGTCGAATTCTATAAATATATCACTAGTCGGAAATTTATCCTTGATTTCACTGGAATTTCTATTTTTTTTTATTTTGCTACCAGAAAATACTTTTTTCAGGCTTGATAGTATCCACTTTGAATGAAATTGCCAAATGCAGTAGAAATATCCAAGTTTTATTAGGATTATACTGAATTCCTTCTTCCAAACCGTTCCTTTCTAGTCGTTTTTTAACTCCTATGCGTTTCCTCTTCATTCGTCATAAAACTGAAAAAAAGGCGGTAGAATTTGCCAAATATGGTTAAGCATGATGACGCCAATAATGGTCGTGCAAAATGACGCTCTTCAGAAAATAGCACTTTTCAGAATCCTAAACAACTACCAGAAATGCTCGTGGCTGCGAATAGGCGGGAAAAATAGAATACAACCAAATGCAGCTATGAAATATAATGTTTGATCGCAGTAGATTCAACACGTGAATCAGCCAACAGTACCATGTATTATCTTTTATAGCCCCCACTCTCAAAAAATATTTTGATAGTGTCAAAATTTGATAAAAACGCAAATCTTAATGTTCAAGAGTTATTACTATCAGATGAGAACTCAAATTTAAACTTTTATTTACTTCTGATTAATAACGAATTTACTGTAATTCAAAAACGATGCCAAACTAATTTTTACATATCAATCATGAACAATCTTGCAAAAATATTAACCTCAGTTTGATTTATCTTGTTTCAGTATAAACACCATTCTCAGCTATCTACCAAAGCAAAGGCGAACAGTAAGTCAATCTCCTTCTTCATTTTTTATTTGATAACAATTCTTTTCAAACTCTAATCGCAAAGATTGCACATCCTTTCTGTGTCCAAATGCTTGATTGACTGTCAAATGCCTTCGATTTGCTTCTCACCTTAATGTTTCATCTGTCAACTTCTGCAGGGGTTGTTCTCGGCAACGCAGACAGAAGAAACTGAAGATCTCATCAGAGCTGGTTTGAGAAATCCAGTTTCTGTTGTCGTCAAGCAAAAACTTGCTGCTTCCGTAAGTTGTGAAATATTTTTGCTTTAGACGTAATCTGACTTTTTTGGAGCATTGTAATCGTAACTTGCTGCTTCGGTAAGTTGCCAATGCCAAATATTTTTTCTTTTACCTATCTGACTTCAATCAAAGGAAAAAAGTAATGAATTACAAAATTACATGTAAAACAGAGTTTGATTTGTACAGAACTTAAGAATGGCGAGGAAAACGAAAAATATGCGAAATATATTAAGTATGAAAAAACTTTGCTTCTGAAACTCATCAGAGTAGTACAAGACTATTTCATGTATTTGTGATATCAATTTCCGCCTTGAGATTTGGATCCACATGATATCAAGCATTTTGATGTTTAGCCATTTAAACTCTCTGCTGTTTCTTTCGAGAGCAAAGTTTGAGTAAAAAAATATATGTATGCTAGAATTATGTGTAATAAATGAAAAGAGAGGGTAAAAATAGAACAGATGAAATGATAAAAAAATGAAAATATATCTACATACGGGGAGAGGGTAGTCCCAGCCACCCAGCCCTACCATTGTTCCCCCTACAGCCCCCAGCCCCACCCAACTCAGCAATGCCATAGTATCAAGGAATTGATATTTCAGATGTTTTACTTCTCTTGTTCCGAAATTTTTTGATTGCGATTTTATTTTTCTATCATTAGTCCGAAAACAGAACGCCGGGATCCTTGGAAAATTTCTTTATGGTAAGTTACTTGTCTTTAAGATTCATTTAATAGAATGATAATTTACTATGATATAGTATAATGAATGTAATCTTAGGGGAATTAGGTTTGGGGTCATTTCCTGGTGTTAAAGGATGGTATTGTACTGTGGGATGCATATCCTGGTATTGTAGGTTGGGAAACACAAAATACTATCTGCATTATTCAAAATTTTCTTTTTTCAGGTTTGTGAAAATGATGAAAAGTTTAGCCAACTAGTTGCGTTCTTACGACTGCACAAGGTAGCTTAGATTTCTTGCCACTTTGAAAAATCACAACTTTTGCACTATACACCAATATTCAACATTTATCAAATAGATGTTATGATATTATCTGCTTGTGTGAGACACGAATGACAGAAAACGGAGAAGGCCATTGTGAACCAACTATGCATAAAATTTCGTCAATCTCCTTCTGCAAAGTCCAAAGACAATGCGTAGTATTTAATGTAAAATAAATAATTACAGATGTGATATTCTAGCTTGGAGATATTTTTATTTATCAATAATACTCCTGTAGTTCATTTTGGAATTCATTTTTACTTTGCTTGCTTTTTCAGGATGAGAAGCACATCGTTTTCTTTAATACGTGTGCCTGTGTTGAATACTTTTCAAGAATGTTGAAGCTGTAAGTTCAAACACTCATTTTTATTTATAAACTTCTATCCTAATATCAAGTCGATAATTATTTCATGTTTTTATAGACATTAAATCAACACAGTTATGGATAGATTGTTGTATATCGAAAATGTCCTGAAAAGATTTACAGCGACTGGATAATTCATTTGATTCATAAATTGTTCCAATTGTGCAATACTATTTATTCCCTGAAATCTATATTTCTATTTATTATTGTATTTTTCATTTGTTGTAAGTTTGAAACATAGTAAGTATTTACTAATTCAGACTGAATTAAGCAATTTTAACATGAGAGAAATGACCTGCTGCTAAATGAGCAATCGCGTTTGTTTTCAAGGAAACACGTTTTGAACAAATCTTTCAATCGTTTAGTATCTTGGGTTGTTTGAATATTATCTGGAAGTGCATTCTGAACCTAAGGTTTGATATTATTATTATACATTATCAAGATGATACTGAAAAGATTCTGAACAGCCTAAAAGTCGAGAGTGATGTGAAGAGTTTCTTTATACTTATTTATAAAAACGTTTTGCAATTTTAACACAATAGGGCCTTTCTAGCTAATGATATGATCAGAGTTATTTTATATATTATTATACAATCTATGTTGACTATTTACTCCTTTAAATTACTTGAAATATTTATTTTGCCTCTTAGAATTCTGAAAAATTCAGATGTTCTTTCTCTCCATGGAAAAATGAAGGGCAAGAGAGTGAAGATATTTGATGATTTTCGTAAACGGGAAAAGTGAGTAAGATAAAAGTTTTTGAAATGAATTAGAGAAATCAGGGGGCTGGTTGGTAAAATCGGATTAGAGAAATGCAGATTTTATCTGTTTAAACAGGGTATCGCGCAAGCAGATCGCTTTGCACTCAATTAACCTTACGAAGTCTGTATGTCAGTTTACCAACAAAGTGCTTTATAAATTTAAGTAGAGCACAATACTATTATCTTCTGATGAGTGGGAAACTACAAAACAAGCCTTTTTGGTATGAAGAGGCTCGCCTTATGAGTCTCGCCTTCTCAAAACATAATCTTAACCTCGTAAACATTCTGAACCCAAAATTGGAGAATGTGCCATAAAATAACGCCATCCAACAATTTAGAACAAGTATTTATGGTCAGTTCTTGAATTCTAGGTTTAGAATGGTCTAAGGTTAGGAAAATGTTATTGTGCAACTACTAAAAGCTGAGTTTATCTCTCTATATTAAAGTTTTTTTCTTTAAAAGGGGGATTATGATATGCACAGATGTGATGGCAAGAGGTGTGGATATTCCTGAAGTCAACTGGGTCATACAATACGATCCCCCAAGTAATGCCAGGTAACAATTTGCTTATTGACCTGTCTTTTGCACTTACACTTGAAGTAATTTTAGTAGAGATGTTCCATCAAAGGTCCTTGATATATAACCTTATTTCAGACCAAAATTTCGAAAACCATTGTTTCTATTGCTCTGGCCGCATTTTCCTTAAGCTGATATATAGAAAAATCGATCTGACTTTATTCGATTTTTGTTCTTCATGTATACTGACCTAACAAAATAGATATTTTATGTAAATTTCTTCTCTTTTCATTATCTCTGGTTAGAATAGTTTTTGCTGTTTCCTTTTATGTATAGTTTGAAATATATCTATTGTATTTACCTGTTTTCTTTACATTTCAGTGCCTTCCTTCATCGCTGTGGTAGAACAGCAAGAATAGGAAACGCAGGTATGACAGATATTTAAGTTTTATTATCTTTCCTAGGAACTTAGCTAGAGAGGAGCTTCGGGTTTCACGGCTCCTTCCCCTTCAAAGAAAAGTCTACACATATTGTGTGTAGAGATTCCTTTCCATTTGCTATTATCAACAAGTGAATGCCACAAGGTTTCAACGGCTTCAGCCCTTTCAGAGCTTATGTCTGCTCTGGGCTACATGTCTGCTCTCTTCAAGCCCCCCCCCTTCTTCCTAGTTTTATAGAGCTTATTGTGCCTTTAGACTCAGAGTAGTAATGATAACGGTAGAGCGTGATAATAGATGTGCGACTCGGTGATGAGTGAAAACTGACTTATGATGGATATCTTGAATCATAGCATCAGAATGACAGATAGTCCTTCTTCATTGGGAAAGATTTCTGAATACTTAATGCGCCTTTAAACCGGAAGTTATCACGTATTGGCTAATACAATTTTCCTTAGATACGTGGTAGCAGCGAATGACATTGATTTGGTTACATTGCTACTGATTGAATAGCGTAAATAGCTTCTGACTGGCCATCGCAGTCTTTTTAGTAACATGGTCGAACCTCATTTTTTGTTAACATTGCTTCTGGTTTCAAGGTGATTTTATGCAAGATTTACGCTAGTTGGCTAATTTAAGGCTGAAAAGTAATGTAATGTACTAACGAATTGACGAAAAGATAACATACTGACATTATTTTTGACAAGTGCAAATCTTCTTTCAGGAACTGCACTGGTATTTCTTCAACCATCCGAGGAATCTTTTGTAGAATTTATCAAAATCAACCAAAAGGTTAGTAAAATATTTCCACGCTTTCTCCTGAATCTGGCTCGTGTTTGAGATTAAGTAATCACTTTGCTAATGATTTTGGTTATAAATGCTCATTGATCCGGGCTGCAAATATTGTGAGTTATAAATTCATAGCTCTATTGGTGCTTGTAGTGTGTTATGATAATAGACTAAAATATGAAGTTACCAAATTATAACTGATCGTTCAACATACGTGATCACATACGAGTATTAGCTAATGAAGTTAATTCAAGTAAATCATTTATGATTTTGGGTGGTCGCGAAAACATTAGCAATGAATTATTCTCGGCGTTATCGAGCCAAATTACGATTTTTGTGGAGCTACCATTGTTTTCTAAATCCCCGATTATATTCTCTGCACCGCGGCAAATATAGAGAAAAGGAGCAGTGGAAGGATTTAAAGGGGAAAAATACTTGAATGCAAATGATGAAGATTATTTATCTAAATTTGTCTTAATTTATCTAATTGCAGGCTATGCCTTATAAGTCGATTTTAGAAATAACTATTTTAGCTCATTGCGTTACTAGATTACAGACTTTTACGTATTTTTAACATTTGTTTTTACGTTTGCTTAACATAATTTTGTTTATTTCTAATTGAACGGCCCAAGGATTTTAAGCATTGCTTTTCTTGGGTCGTTTAATATACGATATTTTGTAACCTTGTATCAGAGTCGTATGATGTGAATAAAATTGAATTGAATTGCATTGAATTATCTTCTGTTTCCACTTGTTTTAGGCTCCTTTGCAAGAATTTCCGAAGCTGACAGAAATTCCAAGCATGACGTCAAAACTGAAGAAATTGGCTTCTAAAGACAGGTATGATGTTGCTTGCAAACTATTTTGAAAGATGACGAGATAACCGGTCGATTTCATGCATTTTGCAATTTGGATACTAGACATGGTATAGATCAAGGGGGCATGCAAGACCTTATCTAAATGAAACGGTACTAAATATCTTGTAAAGGCTTGACAAGAATAGAATATTTTTGAAATTTATTATGTCGAACATTTAACTACTTTGAATAGTTGTCTTACCAGTATACTTTTAGAGAGTTTAATCAATTGCAAATATTATCAAGCCCTACCCAATAAAACCTCCTAAAGTTGGTCAAGATTCCCTGAACAAAGATGACGTAATTCTGGATGTCTTCACTGCAATTTGGAACATGGGGTCGATCTCGAGCCAGCTTAAGAAGTAACAACTCTTTGCATTCATCATTTGAAGTGTGTGCATCAAAATATGGTAAGGAAAAAGCATGCAACTTTCCAAAGAATCAGTTCCCAATGTGCAGCCATTAGACCATGACTCCTGTGAAAATTAGGCCCTAGGCGAAATAGCCACCACCCCCTAGTGGGCTAGATAGATGGTGTACGGTTCAACAGCCATCATCAATCATAAATGCTTTTCGGGTGAATTAGTATTATTTATTCACGTATTGTGGAGAAAAGAGTCAAGACCCTAAATTCTGCATCTCGACGGGCCTATTGCGTGGTTGCCCACTCATCAGGAGTTACTAACCCAAGATGATGAAATATATCACACTCTGCATTATGCATCGAGCAGTGTTTTAGGGGAAGCCAAGATACAGAGTTCGTAGCATTGCTTATTCGATATAAGAATTGTGTTCTCTCATTTCACAGAGATCTGTACGAGAAAGGGCTGCGTGCTTACGTTTCATTTGTGCAAGCTTATCAGAAACACGAATGCAGCCTGATATTTCAGTTTAAAGGTATCATCATTTACATGCTCTACTTAGTTTTGAATAGTTACACTAAAACGAGAGCCAATTTACATAAGTTTTTAGATAAGACAAGAATAAACCATTTTTTTATCTTTTGATGATTTATCTTCTTCGGTAACTTTTGTAAAGTTAATGTGAAGTTACTGAAGAAGATTTTATTATTCAAACGTCTAAAAAGCATGGTTTATTCTTGTCTTATCTTTGAAATAGTTAATCATTCTGCAATGGACAGTATTATTCTGAGAAATATTTCCATCTCGGGCTGAAATAGGATTTTCATAGCCTTGCTTAAACCAATGCGTTTTGAGGCGTAAGATATATTGGCAGTTAAAGTACAGAAATACAACGATTGCGTTTACATCTGAGAATGTTGCGAATTGAAGGAAAAACTTGGTAATCGAAGAATTCATTTCGAGCATTGTTGGTTTGTTTCTTGATGATAATGGCTGAAATTTTTTATGATGGATGAATAAAGGATATAACGATATGTAACGAAATTATCAATTCCTTCTGTCCCAGCCAAGTCCTTATCTCAATTAAGCTCCCTCTCTGATTGACAATTTACCACACTGCAGGGGGATGAAAGTATGGGAACGGTGGGCCTAAATTTACGACAAACGCAAAACGAGGCTGTGCGATTTTTAGAAATATTTTCGCGCTGGAAAATAAAAGCTGACCTGACCAAAAAAAGAAATGTAAACAAACGTGCTTTTCCTAAAGATTATCAAGCCTCGTTTTGCCCTTTTGCTGTCGTAAATTTAGGCCCACCGTTTCCATATCCATACTTTCATCCCCCTACAGAAGATATTGACCAGCGTTGACAACTTGATAATTTCATTCTTGTTTCAGAACTTGACTTCGAAAAACTCGCCGTCGGTTTCGGATTGTTACATTTACCAAAAATGCCAGAATTGAAGGGGAAGAAGATGAAGACCTTCCAAGACTCGCACGTGGACATAGAATCCATCCCATATCGAGACAAATTACGCGAAAAACAAAGACAAATTAAACTGCTAAAAGAAAAAGATCAAACAGACGAATCAACGAGATTTAAGAGGAAGGAGAACCCATGGTCGAAGGAAAAGGACAAAAAAATGAAGAAAGAAAAGCGAAAACAGAAAAAGGAAAATTCGAAACGAAAACTGAAACATTCGTTTGACGATGACGATATTGATGAACTTTCCAAAGAAGTTGGCCTAATGAAAAAACTCAAACGAGGGAAGATATCGAAAGAGGAATTCGATGTCCAGGTATGTGATAATGAGGAAGAGTTTGAGTGAAGTTTGAAGAGTTTCGCAGATAATTAGTTATTTTGATAGAGGAGGATTTCAAAAGGTCAGAATCACTCATCTCCAATAACGAATGACCGAGCACAAACTTTCTTCAAATATGACATCAACTATAACAACTGCCCCAAAGTTGGATCAACACCAAAATGATGATGTAAATTCGTGTTCTTCAAAATCAAGAAAATTCTCCAGTCACATGGAAGGTAAAATGATTGATAAAATATTGTTCTTAGTTTACCTTTATACATCATTGAAAAGCATTATTGCTTCTTGGAGCTTGATCTCCATCATAATCAGGCAACTGAAACAGAAATATCGTTAACTCCTTTAAGTCAGGGAGTTGGAGTGGGTAGTGGTGGTGCACTATCCCTAATCACCCAGAGAAAAAAGTTATCGTGTGCTGCTAGCTATTGGTAGTTTCATGTCTTATTCTAATACAATATGATACAATATTTTTTCAAAGTTATAAGTCAATCAAGATTTTATTATAAAGCAATTATGTGTTTTTGATTTTCTTTAACAGTGTCTTTAGTCCGTCCACTCAGCTATTTTCTGTAAGAGAATCTACTCGAATCTCTTTACATAACGTCCATCGTCTATTCACTTGAGTTCTTAGCAATAGTCTTACATAGTCCCTGTCACACATCTGGTCTAGATAAGTTGAATCAATGTCCAAAATGGTGTGCGTGCCAAACAGTATGCACTACACATGTATTTTATTTGTAACTAACTGAAAATTCCCCCGTAAAGAAATTGTCTCCATCATTCTATCTGCCATCAATTCTTCAGTTTAGAAGTTCCCTCATTTTCTCATGCTCACTTTCTGAATAATCGATCCTTGATCATGACAAACCTTTTAGTTTTCCCATAGTCTCCGAAAGAGAAATCTGAAAAAGAGTTTTCTCGTACGAGTATGGTTGTTTTAGTGAGCACCATGATGACTTGACTTTGTCTCGATTATCAATGGTTTTAAACGGTCAAAATCACACGGTCAAGTCATTCGGTCAAAGTGACATGGTCAAATTCACACTGTCAAAGTAACACAGTTATACCCAAAGTCCAAGTCATACGGTCAAAGCTACATGGTCATTGTCACACGGCCTTACTTTGGTCAAAATAAGTTGAAAGTTCCAATAATTTAACTTATTTCACCCAGGTGTGACCGTGACCCTTATGGTGTACTTGGTACCAAACATCTCGCATCATATACGTATCATTTTCATGGCACAATCGTTATATTTTATCTACCATCTGGTTCCTCGATTAATGTATCCACCATCAATTTTTCTTTTTCTACTCAACCATCGTTGAAATCTGATCAGCTACGAAGGAATGGGTCTTAAAGCGATACTAAGAAGTTGCTAAGATAGGAAGACGAGAAAATGAGACAAGTTTATGAAGATCGACGAATTAAAATGAACATAATAAGTTACTGCAATAGGTATAGTACTAAATGAAACACTTGTGAAAGAATTAAACTATTTTCCAGGTTTCTCAGGAAAAGTACCCGTGCTTGTTTGAGAATAATAAAAAGGTGGGCAGTCGGAAATCTAAAAAGTAGCATGTATGAACTCCTTTTATCGTTACTTAGACGCTTTTTTAAATGAGCTGGTAGGAACGAAAGATATGACCGTTGAAAATGTGATTGTTGGCAAAAATGAAAACCAAACGATTTGAGGAATTGCCGCAATGCTCGAAGAGTACTTTTCTGTAAGATACCCGGTATACTATGCCAGGATAAAAATAAACGTTTCGAAATATCCTTACGCTATTTGTTTTTTCTTTTTCTAAAATTCATCAATGACAACACAGATTAAAATTTGTTTCTTCTTGGAGATAAACTATTGACCATGACTTTAATACTAAGCATGAAATGAGTAACTTCAGTCAGGACTGGAAGACATTTTTCCTACCCTACTCCAAATATCCCCGCATCGATTTACTGGACAAATAATTTACCTGCAATCAATTTTTAAAAGAGCCCAGGGTTCTCACAGCGGAACAGAATTGTAACAATTTCAACTCTATTGGTAATTTTTTTCTTGAGTAATTTGCGAAGAGATGAGATTTTATGAAATCAAATCTCACGTTTTCATATTAAAATGAAATAAAGAAAACATATCTCTAGGTTTAAGGAACTTCCTGAGAAAAGTTTCGTGATAATAGGTTCCAAGATTTTGCATAGTTTCTAATAAACAAAATGAGTGTACAGGACCTAGTACGAAATGAGATTCTAAGAAAGTTGATTATTACTTCTCCTGCAAAGAAAGGAGCAAAATCCTCTGAAGTTCCTCGTCTTCCCGTTCTTCTCGCGTTCTGCTGTCCTGAATCTCTCTCTCTGACAACTCGATGGCTCTGATCAAATCCTGATCCATGCCACTAGACCCTGCCGCCACGTGCTGGAATTCGCTCGTGTCTCCGCTTCCAGGGAACAGCATGCTTTCTTGAATCGCCCTGAAATCAGTTAAAACAGTAGTTAAGTCACACATTTAAAAGATAGAACGGGTTGTCCGTGAGTTATTGTTACGAATTCATTTCATTAAGATCAAAACTCTTATAACGTGATGCTTGTGAATTTAGAATGATCATGTCTCATAAATGATGAGTATAAATGAATGATCATATCCCATAAATGATGAGTATAAATATTCAAAACTAAAACGTAGACTAGTGTCCGATGACTCAGCGATAGAGTTCTACAGTACGAATTTCGGGATCGTTAGATCATTTTCATTTACACAAATCATCTGAATTAGTTTTCCTGCTCCTTCTCCATATTATAAATTTGGTTTTTTTCTCGGTGGAAAACAAAAATACATAATGTAAGCACATCAACTATAATATTGGAAAAAATTAGAATGAAAATAATTGGGTAGGAAAAATTCTGGCATCATCAAAATGCATTTTAGAGACCTGCACTCAAAACATTTTTATATCTTTTATTTCATTTTCCATACAATCACGCTTTTACACAAAACTCTATCAGCTCTACAATAAAAACAAAATAAGAACATAATTGATGGAAACTTTAAATACTATGGTTTTGCTGGTCAAAGCTTTCTCAAAATACGTATTTTATAGCGATGCTCCAATGCATTAAACAGGTTTAATGGAAAGAAAGCAAAGTTACCTGTGTGGATTTTCTGTCTCTGCATTATTTCTTGAATGTCCTAACGCTTCCAATAACGTGACGTCATCTTCGGGAGAGCAGCCAGCGTCGAACAGACTCTGTTCGATTGCCAGTTGTAACAATTCATCATCTTCATCTCTATATCCACCTTAATCAACAAAAGAAAAATAAAGCTTTTAGTCCTATTTTCTAGTGTACTCCTGCGATGAGTGTCAGACGAAGCTTAAGTGGTTATTATATTAAGTTTCACTATGTTTGATTTTGTTTGCTTTGTGGAAATTCTCTGTAATAGATTAAAAGAGTTATATTTTATAAAGCTATTTAGGTCAACCTTTCCAATATTTTTAGCAACATTCGAGAGCTTCTAATACTGCTCAAAAATGCTCAGTTGTGCTGTATGCTCATTTATGCAGTGTTTTGGCCTCAATTTTTACTTTTATCATAAGTTATAATTTTTACCAAATAATATGCAAAGAATCATTTTTGGTTAGAGGGAAGCATTTCAAAAATTTTCCGAGTTTAAAAATGAAAAAGGAAGTTGTGAAACTTTAACAAACTAGCATTGATAAACAAAATACTGAATATGCAAAAAGTTAATTAAGGGTACCAGAATAGCGCAAGCTTTTATGCTGTAACTACTAGTTTCGTGCTTTGTGCAATCTTCAGACAGCAATATGTAATGCTCTGCTTTAACAGCATTGAGCACTATCGTCGTCAGCAGACTACACGTCTAAATGATTATATAATTACATTAAAACGAAACGAGAGTTTCTCTACAAACCTTGTCTTTCAAGCCTTCCAAAGGCATCACCCCCCAATTCTTTATACCCCGAAGGAATCTCGAAGATTGACTTATCGATCAGACATTTCACTTTCTTGTGTAGTTTCTCTTCATCGTCTGCATTGCTGGTATCTTCTGATGACGTAGTTGGCACATTATCTCCAATCGTTACCAGTCCCTCCGGGCTTCTCTCCGTTCCATTCAAATTTCCAAACGTCACTCTTGCGTTCAGAACATGGAATAAGGGAATTTCTAAAATGAAAAATCAAGGAAAATGGATTTTAGAAAAACTTAATAGCTAAGGGTAATTTATCGCAGATGTGATCAATCAATAGACCGATTTCGCAATCTAAGTCAAATCGAGGTAAGAGATGTGATTCCCTATCGAGCAAGAAATCTACTTCACATCATTATGTTGCAAAAACAAGTACCAAACAATTTCCTGCGTTGCTGAGATCAAGGTATGCTTTTGAGATTAGAATCCACATGATATCGAGGATAGTGATGTTCTCAGCAATATTTCGAGAGAATTCACATCATAGTGAAAGTAGTCAATTACTAGGAAGCAAACCAGGACGGTAAACCCAGCAGAACAAGAACATCACTTTATGATAACGCTGAGAGTGATTCCCTATACGTAGACTTGACATGTTATCAAAATTATCAACAAAATGCACTTCTTCACTTAAACATGCCTGAAAATGCATTTCGTGAATGAGGTTCACCTTCTTTTGTGGAATCGCAATCATCTATGATTTATCTTGATAAACTTGTAACGAAAGAATATACAAATGAAAATGTTAAGATTATGTCTAACCTATTTTGATGGGGAATCCAGCTGGTAGTTGCAATGTTATGAAATCTCTCAGCTTCGCAAAGTGGGAGTTACTATTTGCCTGTAAAAGATATGATTGATGAGTTTCAATTGTTTCATTTGACTTGCAAACTGCTAGGAGAGTAACATATCAAGTTCGATGGGATTTATTTTTCAGTAAGGGTTCGGTTCACTAAGAGTGTAGAAAAGATGCGCACAATAGTTGAACATTATTTGATGCGTTTGGTAAGTAAGGCAAATTTAAACTACGCTTTCCGTGCTTTCTTGTTCTACTCAACTGTTTCTCCTGTCACTTTGATAACAGACATACGCCTGAAACGTCAGTGTAAAAATTTTATGAATAACATGGTACTAATTATACAATTAGTTCGTTTATGAGGAATCATAGCTTGCGAAAAATGGAGATACGGTGGCCTACACCCCGCTATAAAATCATACTTGTAGTATTCCTAAACACCAGGGGTCTAAAAATCATGAAAAGGCTGGCTATTCTTGACCAAGACCCCTTATGGAGTAAATAAGAATATTCAGCTTCTTCGGATCACGTTTCAAATTCAGGTCCAAATCCCAACTTTATGCAAACAATTTTCATTTAGCTTATTTAGTGAAAATCTTACCATGAGGTTTATAACAGGCAGAACTTGATCTTGCAACGACAACGGAAAGTCATCGCATAAAGCCAGAGTTGCTGAGAATTTCTGCGCTTTAGAAGTCATTCGCTTGCACATACCAATATCTGTCAGGAAAAGATAGTTTTAACTTTATTATTCAGGGGGTATTTGCTGGAACATTTTAAGGTAGTTGTGTTAAAGTCTCAACATTTCTAGAATGCAATTAAACCTTTTTTAGACTGATTCCAAATGTTGATGTTCTTAAAACGACGGAAAGGATATCCTTTACTTTACCAAAAACTTTACTTGTCCTGGTTTAGGACAGTGGTTAGCGCGCTCGCCTGTGTCCGATCAAACCCGGGTTCGAGACCCGGTGGAGGCATATGTCAATTGCAGTAGCCTGCTCTGGTATAATTTAATTACCCGTGTTAGACCATGCCTTATGAATTTATGTCGTTACTTTACCAATATATATATTCTTGATTTTGCATATTATGAATTAACCAACCTTTGCCTGGGTTTTCTCGAGGGTTGAAATATTCTTCTAAAGTCATCCGGAAAGGATTCGTTGTGTCAGGATCTAATGCCTTCTCGTTAAGTTTGCTCTGAAATACACAAAAATAATAAAAGTCAACTTTGAGATTGGTACACACCCTGAGGACCGTCTGTGCAGTGGAGTGGAGCGTGTTCAGTACAGTAGAGGGTGTTTAGTACTATGGATGGATACCACTCAGTACTGTGGGGCGTGTTCAGTACTGTTAAGGATATTCAGCACTGTGGGGGAAATCATCACTACCGTTTGGGGGATACCATCAGGACATTAAAGGGTGTTCGATACTGTGGGGTACACTATTCAGTACTGTGGAGAACCACAAGCACTTTAGCCATTACCTCCACAAACTGATGGTTTTCCTCTGCAGCACTGAATATCACTCACAGTAATGATGGTATCCCTCCATAGTACTGAATATATTCCACAGTACTTAAGATATCCCCAAATTCCTTGATGGTTTCCCTCTACAGAACTGAACACCGTCCATGTACTGGATGGTATCCCTCCATAGTACTAGAAAGTATCCCCCCCATCCCACAGTACTTAACCTCCTCCACAGTACTGCGCAGACATCCCTAGGGTGGTAAAGGCGTAGTCAAAAACTCCGCAACGAAAACAACCATCTCAAACCACTATGACTGAACCATGACTGGATGTGAACAACGGTGAAGATTTATTCACATTATTGGCAGAGTTAGGTCAATACACTCATTTTTTAAAAGAAATCGTTTATAAGAAACCGTAAGGGCCAAATGTTCAAAGAAGATACCCTGGTAGGCCATATCGTTTTAATTAAAAAAGGTAGGAAACTTTTTACGTCGTCTTTACAAGAAAGGATATAGATAGAACAAATAATAATTTCCTAAGGTTGGTAATTTATGAAGTGAAAGCTAATGTTTTCGATGTCAAAACGAAATTAAGAAACATGTCTTTTGGGTTGAAGAAACTTGTTAAGAAACTTTTCATACCATATTTGGGCTGAATACCAGGTAGCTCTTGTACCAAGATTAAGCCTAGTCCCTCATAAAAAAGAGTTTGTTGCATTATCAGAGTCTGTCTACAGAAAAGGTAGATATTCTTTATTGTGTGAACAGAAGGATTAAGTCTTCCACTGTCAATTTTTTTAACCTACCCAATAGGCCTGCTCCTAGGATCACCTAATATGATTTTTCAAAACAATACTAATCTATGATTTTTCTGTATTAGCCTCTTTTTATGCAAAAGGTGGTGGAAAAATTCCTTAACTTATCAGACTAGAATGTTGAGCAGAAATTTTTCACAAATGAGAGTAATAAAAATACTAGGAACTCTTCCTAATATATGTAGTGATGTAATGTCTTGCAGATAGGGTGTCTATGCTGTAAAGAAGGCCTTGTTTAAGTCAGGCTAGCATGTTAAGCAGAACAAATATAATTGAAGGACTCCTTCTGTTATCTCCTTCAATTATCCTTGGTTAAATATAACTTCTTCCAGTTGGAGCTTAAACATAGGGCCTCCTGCACACCCATTGATATTAATGTGGTGTATGCTACCGTGATCGTGCTGGAAATAAGGTCTAGCTTAAATGAGGCTACATGTTATGCAAAAACTCATTATCTCTCAGGATGTGAAAAGCAAGCTTTTTGAGCTTGTTATAAGAAAAATACATACACTAGTGTCTTCTTCGTCTTGATTAAACAAACTGAAAAACGAGGGCAGCTTCGATTGTGTTTGTTGCTTTTCTTCTGCAAATTACAAAACAAAATAATGAGTAAACAAAACGAGTGCAATTTGTTGCCGTCCTAATGTAGGACATCTAAACTGCAATTGTTTTTCAATTGATAGCAAAAGATATATCAAACTGAAGTCTGTTTTTCGGATTTCCATACGAGAGTTCTCAATGCATAAATGCAGAGCGTGATTTATACTGAGAAGAAAAGGGCCAAGAAACTGAACACAGCATATCGAAAAGCCTGTTTCGTGGTTTCCTACTCATCAGGGAATGTACATGCCGAGATGGCTTGTCGGGATGCTGAGTTACATTTCTTGATCTTTTCTTCTCAAGTAGAGCAAAAAGAGTCAAGAGACTGAACTCTGCATCTCGATGGGCCTATTTCCTGGTTTTCCCACTTATCAGGAGATGTACAAATTACGCTCTACATTATTGCATCGATAAGTCTTATGGAAAACCGAGTATATTCATTGATATTCAAACAGAATTTATCTATATTTTTGGTGTACCCCGATAAGTTTTTAAGATAGATGTAAGTTTAAAGAAGGATTGAAAGACATGGGTAGTACCTTTGAATTTCTCTCTGTCCTCTGCTGTCATGTGTTCAGTTCTCGTTCTTGTAATTATTTCAATGCCAGCAACATTATATATCTTTGATTCGTACCCGTTGATTATCTCACATTTGTCACCACCCCATCCCAGAAAGCCAGATTTTTGCCTGAAATTTAATAAACGTCAGTCATACCGTAAGCAGACACGTTTTATAAGCCAATCGTTTTATAAACCATCATAAATCGAATTTTGCCTGTAACGTACTGCCATCGGGTCTAATATAGCTCAACCCATCCAAGACATCATTACTTCAGACTCCCCCATTTATCAATTTAGAGACTCGCAGAGTTATAGGCTTGAGAAAACTTGAGAAAGTTTCTTCATGATTTTGAAAATAACATGTGGAATCCAACGTAATTTTACCTTTTAAAATTTTTTTAAAACACCACAGTTAAGATTATTGGGTAAGTCCATTTTGATTTAGGCCACTGGAGCAAAAGTGGTATTTCTCTTCCATTGCTGGAACAAGCCCGGGGGGGCTACTGGGCAAACTGCCCCACCAGTTAGTATCTTAAAATATTCTCTGGATCATTATTTTCAGACAGCTATATCGCCATTTCTAAAAAAATTACAAGGCTTCGGATATAAGGGCAAAAAAGTCTCGGGTTCTTCGTCCCTCATTTTAGAGAAACATGTATGTTAAGAAAAAGAGAGAAGCTCAGAAATAATAGAAAATATACAAAACCTGGTGAAAGCGAGTTTCTCTGTGTCCAATGCAGTCGTTATATTGGGAGACGTCATCCTGACACTTATGATTTCAGGTGGGGGCTTCACAGATTGAAGGCTCACTGATTCTTGGCTGCAAAATAACACAGGGTAATATTAGATAAGGGAATGTCCTAAAGATTTCGAAACAATCTTTCGAAAATTTTGAAAGGATTTCACAAATCACAAGTAAATTGATAAATACGTTTACTTTTTTCGTAAGGTATTGCTATATGTGCAAAGTACAAAGGTCTCCACTGCATATGTACTAATAAAGTAGTACATTGATAGTTAATAGACAAGTACGCTTACTACTTTCGTCAGGTATTGGTTTATACGCAAAAGTCAAAGTGTACACTGAATAGATAGACTCATGAAAGTAGTTTTCTTCGTTGAAAGGAAAATACGCTTACTTCCATTATAAGTTAGTATTTTATGTGCAAAGCACCAGGGCTCACTGAATAGGTAGACTAATCAAAGTAGTGCATTTATAATTGATAGGAAAATACGCGTAATGCCTTCATAAGATATTGGTTTATACACAAAGTAAAAATGGACCCAATGGATAGAAGTTCAACCGAGCATAACGGACAAATTCTGTATCAACAACGAAAAATAGGGATATAATGCTGTGTATAAAGATGAGTTTATTTTCTGTACAGATCAAAGACTATTCATTTTGGACAACGAACACCGAAGATGAGTCGGAATATTCCTACGACACTGCGAGAGGGTGAGTTTTGATAAGTTCTCAATTCCATTTTATCTGCTATTTGAGGTAATAATGTCGTCTTGGGTTTATCATTGCTCGTACTTAGAAGTTATTTGCGAGACACCGAACGAAATTCAAAGACAAGTTTTGAATTGCAAATCATCTACCAAAGCAATGCTGATGGTAAAACGTGTGTCGGTGTCTCCCCTTTTATATATGATTTGATACGATATTATATAAACACTCATTCCATCTCTAATAAACCGTGGGGCCAGATTTTGTAACCTTAAAAAACTTTGATCATAGGAGATTCGCTGCGAGTCCAAAGGGTTAAGAAACTCTTCGTGTTATCTTCACAAGAGAGAGTGGTAAAAAAACACACAGTGTACTTCATTGGCACAAAATTGTCCGCTGTCTGATCTTATCTAGTACTTGTTTTGGATGATTAGCACAGGGTGTGATTTCATGAGGTGGAACCTTTAACATACAAACACCAAGTTTTGAAAAAATAGGTTTTGGGGTTAAGGCACTTGTTAAGAAACATTTTCGTACCATCATGGATGTGGAAGCAAAGAAACGCCTGTACAGAAATTTAGCACCGTTTCTGATAAAGAAATGATTGAATGGATTCAGTGATGGGCATTGTTTTTATTGTAGTATGGACTCTTGACTCATTGCTATGATCGCAATTTGTGTAAGTAAAGCACAGACGATTATAGGCGGAAGTCATGGGTTCGAGCATAGTGGGAAGTCGTGGGTTCGATTACAGTCGAAAGTCATGAGTTCGATTCCTTCTCGGGCTTTTTAACAGACTGATTACCTTAATTTGATGGACTCTTTCCAAAATGTTCTTTTCTCGTGGTCGATTTCAAACAGCGTCGAAGCATTCCCTGTTAAGACAAAGATGATTTGTTTCCATTCTTTATGACGTACTACTCTGCTCTGATGAGTGTCAGACGCAAATCTTTAGCACTTACTATGTTTCGCTATGTTTCCGATTTTCCTTGCCATCCTTAAGCTCTGCACAGATCAAAGACTACTCTGACCTACTACTCTGATGAGTGTCAGACGCAAAGATTCAGTAGTTATTATGTTTCACTATGTTTCCGATTTTTCTCGTCAACCCCAAATTCGGCACCGATCAAAGATTGTTCAAATAACATCTCCTTCAAGTCTATCTGGTCTTACTCACTGAAGTTTGTTTTACCGCCGAATAGAAACAATGCAAGAGAAATGGGCCAAATATAGCATGACATAACTTATTAACTCTCACATTCTAGTAACTCGGTATAAAATAGTAAAACTCACTTTCTCCCCTGAAAAGAAAACTTTGTCGTCCTCTCTGCCATGACATCTGATCGAACCCTACCAAAGTTGTATCAATCCGAACGTTAGCACCTGCAATGATTAAAATCAAGCCCAATTCTTAAACCAGGCTTGTAGAAGATCCTAATAAAAATAAACGGTCATCCTTACCGAGTTTCTTTCAGACCTCACTTTTCAGTCCTCCTTCTGGCAGATTTGAATTTTACGGAAAGGGGTATATATAGCTGGTATATATGAAATGAAAGGTTATGCTATAAGCTTTCCGGATATGCAATAAAATTTTGTGCTAGCCCCATGTAGCCGGAGATGGAATTGAAAACAATTCTTTGAAATTGGTTTTCCTTTTTACGAGCAAGAATAGAGCCCCTCTTTGTACTATTAAGGTCAACATTGCATCTATAGGGACTTTGGAGTTTGACTACATCAAAAAAACCATGGATCCAACATTGTGTAGACAGAAAAAATTCGTTTTTCTACTTAGGCTCTTTCAGCAACAGTCATTCACCTCCTTTCTGATTAGCCAATTCTGATCCACATCTGGTCATGATAATTTGTTAGGTTTCGTCTTCGTTCTCTTTCTCACGTAATAATCTGATGTGTAGTAGGCACATTTTGAAAGTTTTGGGTGAAACTAAATCATTATTGTTGGGCCTTTATTTTCTGAACGAGGCTACAGCTGAGCAAAATTGTTCATTAAAACTTTATTCAAGTCTTCCAAATTATTTGTATATTAAGTGAATGGCATGCACATGGGTAGGAAGAAATAGAGAAGAGACAGGATTAAAATATCAATTTCACATCATTTTTTGACATAGAACGATTAAGAAATACTCACCACTCTTCCAGATTTTGTAAGTATCACTAGGACACATTCTTGAAACGAAAGGAACTAAAAAGTAGAAATAATTTGTTATTTCATTCAACCCATAGAGTAAAAGATCATGAGCATGGGTTGACCTACAGACCTGTCACATGAAGTTTGAGAAGAGAATTTTGCAGCTCTCCGTAATCACAAACAAGTTGGCAAAAGTAATCACAAGGTTTGATTACATTGAGAGAAAGGACCACGATCGCAGTGCTTTGATTGTAGTGTACAGTAGGATCCTGTGTGATAGATTAGTGAATAGCATTTCTGCTTCCAAATACTGGTTTAGTTTTAAGCTGTATTAACTACCACTGTGAAAGTGGTGTTAATTATTTGAAAATTAAAAGAGAAACAAGAAATGAGACTTGCTCTCTGTAACTCAAAATTTCATGCTTTGCCAATCATCACAGACTACCGAGTTGAAAATTATATACCTACCCCAACTGGTAAATTCCCATTTCATTTCCAAAAAGAAATCATCAGTCTGTAATAAGAGGTAAAATATTAGAGACAAAATTGAGAAAAAATTAATGAAAAGAATATGAAAATTGATAAATGACATTTTTGAGCGGATGAGCATGCATAGGCCAACTACTTTGGTGCTAGAGACTCCTGGTTAAAAACAAACCACAGTCCTACTTAATTTCCAGCTTTTCTAGTGTGCAGTCATATTGCACAAATGGAAACATTGAACATACTATACTATATCCAGTAATGTAGTGCATGCTACCACACCTCTGCTGTGGATATCATAGGCTGACACATTAAACATAAACTCCCTCAATTGCATTGCAGGATTGCAGGATTGCAGGATGCAGGACTATAGTTTAGATAACACACACACACAAACAGAATTTATATTCCGGCCATTTTCTCTGCTAGCAAGGGGTTGACCAGTCCTTGGACTTGTCTAGACAAATCCATGATTTTAGTTTGAAGTAATGTTTTATGGCTGGCTCCCCTTTCTGATGCCAACCCTCTCTTTTAGTTGCCTCATACGTCACGCAGGGATACTGTGGATGAATTCTGACCCACAACCACAGGGGATATTATTTTTATAACAACACTAAGAAAATAAATTTTACCTCTTCCAGTGCTTCAAGTATTTGGGGAACACCTCCAGATTTCTCAGTAAGCCTTTGGAACTCTCTGTATTGTATCATCCTGGATAATAAATCTGGATTGCCAAGGCCAACAGCTTCTTGAACAACTACAACAAATGTATTTCAAGATTCAATACCTGTTTTCTATGGTTTTCTACAAAATATTTACTGTTTCAAATATTTTCCGATATCAAATACGTAAAATAGTTCCTAATAGGTACAGAAATTAAGGATACCAAGAAAAGTCACAAGGCAAAGCATAGCAAAACATGTTATAATTAAGCTTAACATATACTTTCAATTTGCCACTTATTGGAGTATGTTTCCATTATGTTACGGTCCTCGATAGTGGTAGGGGAAATTGAAAACATTGTAAAAATAAACAAAGGACTTCAAGTTTTTTGTATTGCATGCTACAGCACCTCTGCTGAAAACAGGACCCTGTCTTAGTAGGATTAACATGTTAAAGATTATTAACTCACACAGCCACTCATCAGTGTAGTAGTACGTCATAAAGAGAACACAAATGACACGAAATGAATAACCCAGATTATTCTTGCTATTCTATCATAAGTAATTCTATATACATTTCTTTGTTTTTCTAAATGTAATGTAAAACATGCTTTGTTCTGATGAACATTTTGGCATGAAATGTTAAAGGTGATGGGGTGGTGCGGGGCCACATTCATAGTCATGTTTTTTTCTTAGATATGATTAGAAAGCCTTACCACTCCATCCTTCCCTATTGGTAGCATTTGTATCACACTTGTGCTCCAGTAAACACTGCACACATTCAGTTCTCCCAAGACTCACAGCAAAATGGAGCGGTGTTCTCTTGTGAGGGTCCAATTTTTCATGGTCATGCTAAGAAAAAATTCTCCTTGGTAAAAAGTTTAAAATAACTACTAGGTGAACCAAAAGACAATGGCTGATAAAAAATGGTCTGATAAAAAAAGTGATGCTCCAGATCTCATTTATAAACAAAAGCTTAAAAGAATAATGGTGCATCTACCAGTCTCCCTATATGATCTTCACACTGAAGGCCTATCATAGCAAGTAACCAAGTTAAGTAAAAATCTGCAATCCGTACTGCTGTGCAAGACAATAAACAGCAAGCCACAACTGCTAAAAACCATGGTGAAACATGGTGAAACAGCCAGCTGCACGTTAGAATAGGACTTGAGGCTGTGAGGCGGTAAACCTATAATAGGCTACCAACAGAGGAGTAATGCATGGTGTAATGTATTTGTAGTAATGCATGGTGAAGGAATTTGGTTTTGCTCTGTTTTTATTTGAAGACAAAATGGGAAAATAGCCTTGAAGTTTACTTACAAGCTTAGAAGACAATGCTTCATCCAATTGCTGAACATTTTTGTTCCAGATGTGCCAATGGAGTGGGTACTGATCAAATATGTCTGAATCACTTTTGTATCCAGGAAGTGCCATTTCTTTTATCGTTGGTCTTCACTACCCATATTAAAGGCGGTTTGGCTTCCTTGCTTAGCATACACCTAAGGTAATAACATAATATTAAATCGAAATTAGTAATCAGTAATAACCAAAGAACCAAAGAAGAAGGATCAGAAAATTTACTGCCGGTAGCACTATCTATCAGGTCAAAATAACTTGTCCAAACAGAATCATGTCTATTGCATGAAATGCACTTACTCACCAAATGCAGAGACAAACCATTTGCAATCAGTTAACCACTAAACAGGACCTACCCAAAGGCTCAAGCTTTCTATCGCAACAAGAGGGTTACCCTAGTGAGATCAAAGCAATCAGATAGAGAAGTAAACTTAAACAAGGAGAAGGATATGAGAAGTCAATCAGATTATTTGCGTAAATAGCATGGCCTGAGAACAGGACTCGGGACTTGCAACTATACACAGAGGCTGTCGCTGTCCCACTGTGATATCAGTTTGTTGCACTCAAACTATATCAATCACATATATGTACCACCACTCACTAGATAGTTGTTGATAGGCAAATATATTTACTATCTTCCTAAGGTAATCTGGTAGGCACATAGGGCCCACTGAACAGGTAGACCACACATTGTGATTCCTTTTGCCTGGAATTACAGAGAGCTGGCAAATTCTTTCCTCGCACTTTGTGATAGGTCTGGAGTTGGTTTCGAACCCGGGTCAAGTGCTTTAACCACTTAGCCATCCCCATCACTAAAGAAAAAGTCGCAGCCATTACGTTCCCACCCATGGAGCTTTGGGTGGAAATTTTGGCATTTCTATTAACAAAACAACCTTGCAGTTCAAGAAACAACAAAACACAAGCAAACAGAAATTCAGCAGGATCTGGGGCACTGCTTAGGAAAAAACTCGGAAAACTATGAGAATAAGTCTAGAATCTACCTCTCGAATCTAGAGATTCTAGGCCTTTTTGGTGGCCTTTATTTTCAACTAACTCAGGTCTTGATTTAAAACGACACTACTATAGATATATCATTGGCATGCACCCTCCCAACAGCAAACTATTATGATAATAGACATGACGATAAAGAGCATTCAGTGCTCGATCTTGCTTCATTGGATGGAGAAAACATTAAACAACCTTCCATTGATTTATAGTACGATTATCTGAGTAGGAATTTTGTTATTTACCTCGTTCTGTCATGGCAAGAAGGGCAGCTGTAACTCACAGTTTTCCGCCATTGGCCAAATCTAAATAATCTTGCTCTTGAGTCCCTGTGGTGTTGAGTCCCTATTCTATAAAGGGTGAAGGGAAATATGACGTCATCGATGTAATCATGGGTCCCTATGACGTAATGCTGGGAAATTATGACGTAAGATAGATGAATATAGAAATTGCTCATAAATACGAAATGAACTTGTTTATTTCTGCCAGGTCATTCCAATAAAGCTATATTACAGGGGTTTATATTACTTCATTTTTTTATTCAGTATTGAAGCAGAGAGAAACCATTGAGGGACCAGGTAAAACAATCAGTCACTACTGAGATAGTCATGCTAGGGAATGGGCATACAAATTAGTAAATGAGGGTATAAATTCGAGAGGAGGGGTAGGAGGAGATTACCCCAGGGTCGCAGCCTGAGTGCCTCAAAATCAGTACCGTAACGGAGACAGTCGGACCCCTATGAATTAAGTACGATTAGGCATCTGTCAAAAGACCAAGAAAATAAATATAAGATGAAAACGAAAAATGAAAAAAAAATGGATGGCCTGTCGGGGCTCCTTTTGCTCAGGGGCCCTTTATTTCCGAAATAAGGTTCCCTAAACTGTGTGACGCACTACTCGAGGTAAAGTTGTAGCCTTTTTGGTTATGATATTTGACATTAAGGAGGGGCCTCATTAAGCCTTTGCTATTAAGTAGGGTAACCTCAGTTGGGCAGTGAGAAATTCAGTTCCTTTCCTGTTTATTTCTCATTGCCCAATGATGCAAGTTTGATCTCTCCCGAAACGTTGTTCTGCAAAATATCAAATGCTTGCCATGATAACTGATGACTATCATGTCAAATATTGTGTCAGAAACAGCCTTGATAAGTCTGAATGTATTTATGTTGTTCTGCAAAATATCAAATGCTTGCCATGATAACTGATGACTATCATGTCAAATATTGTATCAGAAACAGCCTTGATAAGTCCAAATGTATTTATGTTGCTCTACTAAATATCAAAGGCTTGCCATGATAAGTGATGACAATCATGTCAAATATTGTGTCAGAAACAGCCTTGATAAGTCCAAATGTATTTATGTTGTTCTGCAAAATATCAAAGGCTTGCCATGATAACTGATGACTATCATGTCAAATATTGTATCAGAAACAGCCTTGATAAGTCCAAATGTATTTATGTTGCTCTGCAAAATATGAAAGGCTTTTCATGATAAGTGATGACTATCATGTCAAATATTGTGTCAGTAACAGCCTTGATAAGTCCAAATGTATTTATGTTGCTCTGCAAAATATGAAAGGCCTGGCATGATAAGTGGTGACTATCATGTCAAATATTGTATCAGAAACAGCCTTGATAAGTCCAAATGTATTTATGTTGCTCTGCAAAATATGAAAGGCTTTTCATGATAAGTAGTGACTATCATGTGAGAAATTATGTCAGAAACAGTCTTGATAAGACCAAATGTGTACATACTCTGTCTTCAATCATGTTTCCTAGCTTCAGGGCCTTAATAAAATACTCTTAACTCTTATCTACTTTTGCCTCAGGGCCTCAATCTCTTCCCAGTGAGCCAGACTGTGTATGAATAAGTTATTTACATGTCTGCTACTGGCAGCTTTGCAAACATTCCAAACATATCCTGCACTCATAAATTCAAATCTCGATCTGCAGATGGTGTGACTTGGAATATTTTGAATCTTGTAATAAGATGCTGACTCCGACATAGAATTGATTTGTTCTCATTTATGAAGGATTACACAATACCATGGTGGAATTATAAAAACACGGGCATCAATTATGCATCACTAACCGATTTCTAATGTCGAACAGAAGGCTGACTCCACATGAATTCTCGATTCGAGATGAAGTGACGACTGAAGTCTATCATCATTTCCAATATTTGTGAAATAGATACTCTTTGACATTAGATGAAGTTTATTTGGATGTCAAATTTACATCAATCATCTATACCCGTCATATGTTGTACTGGAAGCAAGCTCCACGCAGCAGTATTGGCTTGATTTTGGAGTAAAAACACTGAAGTTTCGAAGGTTCGTTGTGTTATTATCCTAAATATAGTATTCTTAAGCTGAACTATAGATAGATATGTACAATAACATACTTGGCAAAAACAGTCTGTTTATAATTCTAAACAGTATTCCATCGGTAGAGCACTTCATATCAGGGAAGTGAGAAAACCGGAGGGGAAATGTACTTTGAAATCTTCTACCTATACGTCCAGTAGTTGTTCAAGAGTCTTAAAGTTAAAGGTTAATTTTTCGCCTGTCTCTGATTTTCTTCATTATCTTTGGGCCCTAATTTTTCATTTTGATATATACTGCTGTATACTGCTGTTTCTGAAGTATTACTCTGATGAGTGTCAGATGCAAAGCTTTAGTACTTATTATGTTTCTCATTCTCTGTTCCTCATTTGCCTTGCCATCCTTAAGTTCTTTACCGATCACAGACTTTACTACTGTAAACTCAAACTCAAACAATTCATTCATTTTTAGTAAAATAAGCATTGATTATGAGATACTAGATTTAATGCACTCAAGACTCAAAGTATAAAAACAAGTAATGACAGAATTAAGCTTTAGAAATATGAGGTATATTGGTCTTACTGTGCAGCTGTATTTCGCTAACATTTTTAGTTAAACCATTTTATAGATGAAGGTATTAATTAGGTTCCCCAAAGGCTAATTTGTTTCTAATCCCTGTTCTATTGTTGATTAGGTATCGAAGTAGATCCCCAAATCATTATAAGAACAGTTATTGAAGAAGATATGATTATCAAAACGCCTAAAAGCACGGTTTATTCTTGCCTGAGCTTTCAAATGATTTAGATTTATAAGGCATGGCACGAGGATATATGTTCTAACAAGTGGGCTATCTAAATAATGATATGCCTCCACCAGGTTTCTAACACTGGATAAATGTCTAGGGGAAGACAGGCCTTATGTTGCTTATGAACAAAGTTTAAATGCATCTCTTGCATATCCAGTGATCTCAAAAACTATTCCTTTTCATTAAAAATGATAAACATCAATTTTTGGTTTTGTTTTAAGTGTTCGTTGAATATAAGTCGGAATAAAGAAAAATGTCAAGGATTCCTAAATCTTACACAGTTCACCGATCAAATTGTAGAACAGTGGGACTGTGCTGAATCTAATCATTTTTAATATTGCATGAAGTTCATCTGGATGTTACGTCTGCATAATAAACATCATCTATAATTCAATCCATCACTCTCGTAACAAGTAAATAGCATTATCATCGAGATGGGTTTTCAGGTTTTATACACAGCAGAATTTCATTAACGTTGGTGGTGTTGGTTGGAATTAATTACTGGCTACATTTAATTTCTGTATTACTGTTTGACTATGGAAAGAAATGCGTTGCTTAATATGTTAGGACTAAATTGAGTACACTAACTGCTTTTAAAGATTGGATGAAGTAGAGCTGAGCGTTACATCCGTAACAGTCAATCACCTGAAGTCAATACATGGCTATCGCAACAGGTCAACATCAGTGTAGTCGAAGAAAGCTTTGTGCTTATCTACAGTAGGATTTCATCAAGGTTCGTTGTTGTATTAATTTCTATACAGTTGTCGAACAGAAACATGTTAACTATCATAAGTAAGGCCTAAGTGTTGTAAGTTAATGTTAGTTGAATTCGTTTGGAAATAGAATTTATAGAAATAGTCGATAGATTCAATCTATAGCCTTTGTAAAAAATAGGTCAGCATCAGAGATGTCGAAGAAAGCTTTGTGCGTACCAACAATAGGATTTCGTCAAGGTTTGATGTAAATCTATTCATTGCTGTAGTTCATTGCTGTAACGTTCCATAATAGGTTGGGACTAAATTCAGTAAACTAACTGCTTTTGAATATTTGGTGAGATTGAGATGAACGTTACATCTAATCATCCATCCAAGGTCAATACATGGCTATCGCAACAAGTCAACATCATATCAATGTAGTGGAAGAAAGCTTTGTGCTTATCGACAGTAGAATTCCAGAAAGGTTCGTAATTGAATTAATTACTGAATGGTGTTTGAACAGAAACATACTGTTACAAGTAAGGCGTAAGTGTTGTAAGTTAATGTTCGGTGAACTGGTTTGGGAATAAAATCTATAGAAAGAGTCGATCGATTTGCTTTTTGTAACAAACAAGTCAATACTGGTGCAATCGAGAGGAAAGCTTTGTGCCTATCTACAGCAGAACTTCGTCAAACTTTGACGGGTATTAATTCCTTGCTTTACTGATATTGAACTATAGAAAAATACGGTCCATTATAGGTTAGGACTAAATTTAGCACACTAACAAAGCTATGAATGAAATTGAGTTAAGCGTTACATCTATAACAAGGAGAATCTATGTATAGCTTTTGTAAAAGATCAATATCAGTGTAATCAAGAAAATGATGTAGCTATTTGCAGTAGAAGTTCGTGAAGGTTTGATGTGTTATATATTTATTACTTTATTGCTTTTAATTGAACCAAAGACAGAAACATATTGCATGTAACGAGTCAGGACTAAATGTTGTAAATCAATGTAAGATGAATTTATTTGGAGATTTAATCTGACAGAAATAGTTGATATATAGTAAGGCCCCGCATTTAAGAAACAACATATAAGAAACTTTTACTTGAATACAGTAAAAGCCCGCAACTGAGAACACAAATTTCTATGGGCTAGCGTTAACAGGTGCTTAAATAAATTTAAATTAACAGCAGTCATAATGATGGTTAATGGTTGTTTGTAGGTATTTGGACCATCCTCAAATACCATTGTTGTTTGTAAAAATTAACAACCTTTTAACCTTAAATCTGTAACTTTTGCCAAGGAAATATGGTCAAACTTTTAAGATTAGAGGTTCTTAGGCTAAGATGTTCTTGATTTTTAGTTTTTTAATTGCAGATTTCTGCTGTACTCTAAAAGTAGTTTATATAGCTGCCAGATGGACCAACTTAGATATGGATAATACTTGCAGCGATAGTTTCAGAGCAAGAGTAAGACAATAATTATACATTGAACGACCTAATTAATTTCCTCCAATAGAAAATAGCAATAATTTTGCTTCATTTAAGTTATTTTTATTACCCATATTTATAGAAATGATTAAAAATACAACAAACCTTTTTTAAACTCTAGAGTAGTTATCCACATATATTGATCTGTAGATAAACAACAAAAACAGTTCAAATGTAACGTTGAAACTTCAATTATATTTCATCTGATATCAAAAAGCTATTCGATTATATCCACTCCTAAACTATTAATTTATGTATTAATACAAGAGGAAGAAACCAGAATAAGACTGCTAGAAAACGTGACAGTGACAGTACACATCATAAAAAAGGTAAAGTTCATAGAGAAATTTCTGAGGGAACGCAAAAGAGAATGCTTTGGTTTGCCAAACTGGCATATTAGTCATTGCCCTGCAGTTGCGTAAGTGCTATGGGTAAAGAGCTTATGTATGGATGTAATTCAATTCAACTGTAGTGCTGTAGATTCATAACACATCATACTCTTAAATTCTGGGGGGCCATCAGTAATGTT
The DNA here is from genome assembly GCA_963924455.1 of Pelagia noctiluca. Taxonomy (NCBI): domain Eukaryota; kingdom Metazoa; phylum Cnidaria; class Scyphozoa; order Semaeostomeae; family Pelagiidae; genus Pelagia; species Pelagia noctiluca. The sequence continues at coordinate 14,809,241 of OZ004322.1, read as the reverse complement.
GACGGGTGTAATGCCCTACCATGAAGGGGGACTTCTTTCTGGATTTAATCATACCCTTTTCTACACCTATTTCTTTACTTATAAATGAAACATTCACGTTCGACAGTATGAAAATCATGCGTGTTTCTTTCATCTAAAAAGCTCAGAACATAAACCAATGATGGGCTCTGCATTACTAATAATCAAATTTCCACCCCAAATCTATGACCAGATATCATACATATAGACTTATTATACAAAATATACTTTCTTCTTTAATTCAACAACAGTAAAGAGAAGTAATGAATCCATGACTCAACAAAACTTGATGAAACTCTACTGCAAATAGCCACACAGTCATCCTTTATTACACTGATATCAATTTATTACTAAAGCTATAGATTGAATACAGTAAGGCTCCGCATTTGAGAAACAGAGTTTTCAGATTGAGTGTGATTGTTTACAAAGATTTGCTATTGTTCTCCTATTGTTATTCTAAGAAAATGAGCCGAAAAATGCGATTCATAGTGGCTTATCAGACTTGCTACTTTTTTCTGGTGCATACGGAATACAAATCATATATTTCTCACTTATCTATAAGTAATCTATGTATTACATCATATTAATTCCTCACTGTGGATCAGCCTGGAGTTGTAAACACCTCTTGGTTACTTTATTATCTTAGGTTAGGACAGTGATTAGCACGCTCACCTTTAGTTGCAACAACCTGGGTTCAAGACCCGGTGGTGGCATATGGCAATTGCATCGGTCTGCTCTGGTATAATTAAAACTAGCTAATATTAATCTATTGGTTTTGTAGCGAATCAACGAAACTTTCATCAAGACTAGCCCTGGGGCTATCTTCTGTGGAATTCTGAGGAGGTTTGTAGTCTGTTGTTGTGCTTCCTTATCTCGTTCTTCTAGCCTAATAATCTTCTTCACTTATCAAAGTTTGCTCAAACGTTTCGCTTGTATAGCCATACTGCTTACAACTGTTTGCATAGGAATTTCTAAGAGATATGCTGTGTTATTGCTGCAAAGAGAACGTCTCTTGTTCTATTCTCTCCTAATCTTCTTTACCTAAATAATTGATGTTGTTTATTGGTTGTTGCATCTGTATTGACAGCCCGAACAGGAACTCGAAGATCTAAGTTCAAAATAGAGTTGCCTTTTCGGAATTAGAGCAAAGTGCAAAGCAAATCCATTTCATGATATATTGAAGCAAAGCAAGCGTTATTAATCACCTAAAAACTTTGATTGAATAAGGAAAAACTTGAATTGGCAGTGTCTGAACTACTTCACATCGTGCTGCACTAAGTAGATATCCATACATTTATTTAACAATGTTTGCAAGGGAAGCATCTAGCTTAGGAATGATTCTATCAGTTCGTATCAGGCAGGAACAGCCCACAAAATATACTGATTAGACTGGCTATCAAACTTGTAGCATAGGTAGACTTGAAATGGCGGCACAGCTACAAAACTATGATGGCAAGCTAGGCAAAAACTAGGATTGCCATAACTTTTGTCAGATAGCTCACAGAAACATAGTTTTGGCGGCAAAATGTAGGGGAATTTACAGTGCAATGTCAAAGAGTTTTGTTATTTTATCATAATCTGTTGGTTTATCCCTATAGATGATCTGTTCTCGCTTTCAACTCTCATTTTGTATCTGGTGGGGTGATGAAGTTTAGTAGCGGTCAGTGCTGCTCACTTTCGCACATGAAAAACAAGGCGAGGGTAAATAATGAGAAATGTCTCGTGTGTCGAAAGTTTGTGTGACGTCAATCCGAAAAGCACCGAAATACAAAAATAATTTCGGATTCGTTCTCAGTAGGTCAGAATTAGTCTATCTATGACATAGAAATATTTCACTAGGGGCTCTTTAGGCTGTGGATACGGGTTTGGGTTTATTCAGATCTTCAATGTCAAGGTGAGGGTGTAGACGTAAGACATTGCTATAGCAGATGTGTACCAAGAGGTAAGAGGCTTTGATCAATATCTAAATTGATATTGAGAGTCTTGATGATTCATCAATGAAAATTAGGAAGATAAGATAAAGCTATTACACTGATCTAGCTAGACCTATTGCATGACCTGCAGTTTATCGCTATTGATGGATAAAACGCTCCAACTTCAGACGTTATACGTTAGACATAAGATTATGAGTCTCAGAACGAGAGGTCTCGGTTTAGGTATGGCCTCTTTCTCATGAGCAGTTCTTGAGATTTGCGTCGTGTGATGAGTATAGGAGGCTGTTTACATAAACGAAATCATTCCACCTCTAATGCCAAAAGCTCAGATGAAAACAACACAAGTTTATATGTCTTCATAGGCTGAAAAGTGGGATGAAATTTCACATGTAAACAAGACATGTTTTCATATTTCATTGTTCTTTTATATACATTCTATTCCACCTTCTAGCTTTCATTCGGCCTTCTAGTGTTTATATGAGAAAGTTATTTCTCACCCAGGTGAGATCCCACCTTTTAGCAAGTTTGAACTTACTCGACCGGGATGAAATGTTTTCCATACAAACAGTGCGAAGATGAGATCTCACCTCTCGCCATGACGGCTACTAGAAGGTGGCATGATTTTGTCCATATGAACAGGCTCTACACCTACCTTGGTTTTGTTTATTTTGTTTTGTTAGGCAAGGGTCTTCCTAGTTCGTTTTCTCATGAAGTGTGAAATTCCAAAATGGTGGATTTGAAACTTATTCATCAATCTTTTCCTGTGACTTTGACTTTTGATATTTCACTATTCTGTTAGTTCCATCTTCAACATTACCCAGAGATAAAACACAACAATCCAAACGCGTTGGTTAGCCACAAGATCGCAAATCCAGAGAAAAAGAATCAATTATTTACAAAGTCAAAGGAAAACTTGCAAAGAAGCTTATTTCTATTCCTGAAATCCTGAGCCTAAATTATTGAAAGCAGTGTCAGGAAAGTTTCAATTATATATACGCTAGACACAAAGGGTCTCCTGCATAACTAGGACTAATTGGAGTTTTGCAGCCCTGACTATTCCTTTTGGTGTTAATATGACTTGTATCCATCTAACTTCTTTGCCTGAAATCACAGAAGACTGAGAAATTCTTTGCTTGCAATTCGTGCCCCCCTTGTTGGTTGGGATTCACATACTAAAATTTTGGCAAAAAGTTAACTTTATATATAGGAATCAAACAATGATAAGAATGACCCTTTACGACCCAAGAAAGCAAAGCTTTTCTGGTACTGATGCTTGAAAATGATGGCCAATGGTTAAAATCCCAAAAAATGATTATTCTCCACAAGATGTAGGATCGAGCCCAGGACCCTTCAAATACGGAAAGAATGATGCAACCACTTATATGTCCATGTCATTATTAGTTTGAAAATGACATCGAAATGTTTAAATTGATATTGCAAATATTGTCATGGTGAAATCTTGCACATTCATCCATAATTCAAAAAAGGGCTGAACTAAACAAATTTTCCAGCTGATTAGGAATTTCATTGAAAAGAAACTGTCTTCATCCAATTTACAGCTGGGTCAGAATTCTCATCAGGTCGATAATTATAAACTATGAAAATTTAAAGATAAGCTGATGATATTGACGGTCATTTCAAAGACTTATAATGAGCTATCAAAATATTGAATGACTTTCTGTTACACCTGCCAGGCTGACTAAGACTGTCCCCTTTTTCCTGCAGGGATTAAATTGAATTGAACACAAAAAGTTTGAATTGGATTGAGTTTGAGTTAAATTGAAATCTTCTCCATTTTTCATGATTTAAAGTTTGTTGATTCAATAAATGATAGGCACAAACCCAGCTTTCAACAGATGCGCAGTCTAGAATTTTGTTTCTCCTTCTTCTATTTGGCATGCTTCTGGCAGGTCACTCGATAAGTCGAGGCAACTTCATTCAAACAGGTTTCAATGACAGAGCTTGCCTCGAACTGGATTTTGACCTACCCCTATCTTCCCATGAAAGTGGGTAACCCTGGTCCGTTGGGTATTTCATCTCCCATGTTAATAGGCCCTTTATTTTCTAGTGGCCCGATGGTCTTCCATATAAAAACACTATAGAATGTTTGTTTTTATGATGTTCAGTATATATTTTCATCTTAGTTCTTGAAATTCTTTTCAGGTGCTGCTGAGATCTGCATCGAGCTGTGTAGTTGACACAACAAAACATAAGATGCTCCATCGACCAGACTCAATGCAAAATCTGCTCGAATCTGACGAGGAAGAGGAAGAAAAGGACGGAATAAGGTTAGTGGGGATCTCATCACAGTATCACCCCAAAGTCTAATCCTTTGGGTTTAATAATTCCCAGATCTAAGCCATCACAGTCTATTGCAATAGTCTAGCCCAATAGATCCCTTTCACAATGACGTAGAAATGTTTTGAAAGTGAGGCAAGAGATGTGATTCCCTCTTGAGCAAGAATTCTTCATCATATCATTATCATTATGCTAAAAGTGTAAATATAAAACTATTTCATGTGTTGCTAACACCCATGCAAGCCTTTGAGATTAGGATCGACATGATATCGAGGAAAGTGATGTTCCTATATGTTTGTAAAAAGAATTGACGTCATTGTGAAAGTAGTCTTTTCCCAGATCTAAGTCTCTCGATGTTTTTCAGTAAGAATTGACTGAGAATTCAAGGTCTTAAAGTAAATTTCCTGATTGATCCACAAATTAGAAATAGTCTTTGAGAGACTTTACCTGCTCTTTGTTATCCTATGCTAAAAGGCAAAACGATTGCGAGATAGGTCATATCATAGTTTATAGAAGTAAAGTAGATGGTTTTGAAACCTATTGCTGTACGTCTTTGTTTCACATTTGATGTTGAACCGTACCTGAAAGTGCACAACGTTTGTCTTACTCTCTCCCTCGACTGTCAACATTTTACATGTAAACATTGCCTACATGAATATGATGCTGAATATAATGAAATATTTTCTAAATAATTAATATTTCTGGATAGGGAACTAAAAGAAGCGTTTTTACCTATTCGCTCAACAATGATCTTGTGGCTGAAACAATGGCAAAACAATACACAGTTCACTCTCAATTTTGAAATACTTCCACATAAAGATACGACAATAGGTTTCTAAATCATCTTCTTCTATAAACTATGGTCATATTGAGAGAAATATTTGGAATCAATAATGTGCTCAGTTCTTATCAGAACTAAAACATAAACATCAATTTAACACTGATAACGAGCCTGTGAGTTCGCCTCTTTCCACCTGCATTACCAATTAAAGTACTGATAACCTCTTTGAAATGGGTATTTGGAGTACGTAGTACTTTTTTACTGTTAAAACATCGCGATGAGTAGATAAATGATTTAGTGCCTTCTTTGAATTAAGTCTCTACCTTCTACCTTCTAATGATCCTCCTCCTAAAGATTGATTGTTCTCATTTTAAGTGATATCAAACAATATTAAATATCACACTTCCCTGCCACAAATGCGAAAATCTGCCTTTTGATAAAAGTGTGCATGACATCCTGTTCAAAAGTGTTTCTCGCAAAATAAACCGCCTCCTGCCTTCCTGAGTAACAATGTTGTCAATGTCTTTTATAATTTGTTCTTCCAAAAATACTCAATCTATAGTAAAACATTTTGTGGTGTCCATTAGTGGAGAACATTAGTTGATAGGCAAATACGCTTTCTACCTTTGTAAGGTATTGGTATATTATATGTGCAAATCACAAATAGAGCTGCATAAGTAAACTGATCGAGGTCCTTCCTCTCGATGTGACCATACCTCTTGACACCTTTCACCCTTCTTGCCTTGAGTTGAAGAGAGCTAGAAAATTCTCTCCTCGCACTTAATGTGACAGGGCAGAAGGTGGATTCGAAGCCACGATCCTCGAACAAGTGTTGAGTGATCTAATAACTCGGCCATCACCACCATGCTTAAGATTGGGAGGCCTAATGTAGACCTCTCTTTTTTCTCGCCCCTTCACTTTTTAGCACACTTTTACACCCCTAGTTGTGACTTTCAATTTGGTGACTATTTTCATGAAGATTCTTACTAGTTTTGAAATTTCATTTTGCAGGAAATTTTTTCACCCAAAGATTAGAAGGCACTGGCAGACCATTTTGGTTGCAGTTTTGTTATTAGTAGCTGGAACAGGTTAGCTCACTTAAGTTCTAATAAAAATCACTTTGTGCCTAGAATGATAAAAAGATTTGTTCATTTTGGCCAGAAAAAAATCGATTGAAAACAACGTTAAAGGGCAAAATGGAAATGAAAAAGAGTGTGAATAAGATTAATTATGGTTTTTTGTATTATATTTTATTAATTTTTAGTATTAGTTTTTAACAATAGTGGGCACACACAAATGCAAACTAATTTTAAAAAACCTAAGGGATTGCATCTACAATTAAGATATGTGGTGTTACACAAGGCTGCATTCTTAGCTCAATGTTGCCTTTGATGGAAATGCGAGCCTGAAATAGGTTGATTGATTCCTGTTAGAAAATTTCTGAAAGACACTATCATAAGCTAGATTATTGGATTTGAAATCAATAAGCGGTATGCTAATTCTAGATACTTATCAAATAAGCCAAACTATTTTCGGCAATTGTTCAGTCCTTGATACAATTTTACTAACTTTGTGGGAAATCTAGAGGTCGTGGGTTCGAGTCCTACTTGGGTCATTTTCATTCTCACAAATTATCTCGTTTGTGGGAATTTTCTAGATTTAGTTTTGGGCCCTCTCCTAAAACTGAGGTCCTAGACACCAAATAGCTATATTGGCTATAGTCTTGGTTTCGAATCAAGGATATTTGTAGTCTTTTCTTGCCATTGTGGTCTCTCCTTGTAGAATAACTATTCATCCTTCGATCTTATCATAGATTCAATTTGATTCTGAATAGGGGTTCCATGTTAAAGTTTATTTTTATTTTCACAGCGTTTCTGATCACTGGAATAATTATTCAGACAACCATACGACCGAAATACAGGAATGGCGAAGGTATGATAGAATTTTAGATAAAGCAGGACTTAAAGTAAAGTATAGTTGTTGTCATCTACAGTACATACTGAGTCGATTTCATAGTCAGCATTTGTTCCTATGCTTCAAGAAAACATTCAAAGCCTCTTTCTGAGCCTTCGGAACTACAGTTCCTCTAAACACTCTTTGAACCCTCCCTCACTCATCTTCAAGCACTGCTCAAGCTGATAAAAACCATCTTCGAAATTTCCCTCCATTTACGTTGAGAAAAGAATACAACTCTATATTTTTAGCAACGATTGTCTTTTGTAATTTTTTGTCATTTTAATACCTTTTCTAGCTGGTATCACACATCTCTTCTTTTTAGGCCCAAATGGATACATGTTCTTGTTTGGAGCGGCAGTGTGTCTGATACCTGGAGGTTAGTGATGCTCTATATAAAGATTTCTTTACTCCACTGCTATATTTATAATTCAAAGTATTTATTCACTGGTAGGCCTAGGAAAAAATGTGATGGAGAAAATCCTTTATTTCACGCAATGCATGATAGGAATCTTCCCCTTAGCAACGCATAGCTACCAAAATGGAAACGGCCTGAATTTTCATAGCTGTAGATGAAAGTTTTGAATGCTTTTCGAGCTAGTAACTTGCATCTGATCGGTAATTCAATTAATTTTCATTTCAACAGTCTACCACGTGGTCTACATATACAGAGCAGCGAAAGGAGATGAAGGCTACAAGATGGAAGACGTTACAATATTTCACGAATGACCAAATCACCACCAATCTAACATGAACATTATTTCGTATTATAACAAGGACAATGCCTGGTGGAGGTGGTAGAAACTTCTTCATGTAAAACATTGTTTAGATTAAACAATATTTTGATCAGGTCACCCCAGGTAGATAGGTCTGTGGTTGAGTTTCCCTAAAACTATCCTTTATTCTTCTGCCACTCAAGAGCCTCAAGCGAGGGGCATATCACTCATAAAGAAGTGTACGAGATTTCGTGATTTCAAAATCACAATGATTTTTTAGTGATTTTGGTGATTTTTATGTGATTTTGGTGTGATTTTTCTTGTATTTTTCTGTGATCTTTGTGACTTTTCTGTTAGTTTTTATGATTTTCCTTTGATTTTTCTGTGATTTTTACAAAGAGTGTACGGGATTTTTTCGAGTGATATGCCCCTTGGCCTCAAGTATGGAATGAAAATATTGGAAGGTGGTCAGAAAAATAGATTAGGGGCAGAACTTTATACCTTGGCTTTTACCTCCTCGAGTTGATTTACTTTTTGTCATTCCGCCACCATCCACTATCTGCGTCAACTGCACACCTTTGTCATTAATTCATATATTGTATCCGGGGATACCGTGGAGGGGAGGGAGGCTCTGGGGTTTCATATTTTGAGTAACCTTATATTAGTATTCTTTCTGCTTCTACACCCTTTATTTTCTACACAATCTACCCAATTTCACGTATTGATTCGATTTCGTTATTGTAAATTCTGTAATTTTAGCGATGTAAAATAATTCAGTTTAGTTCAGATTAGATCAAATAAGCTACATATTTTTTGTTTTTCTCTCACTTTCATGCTGAAGCTAACAACTTGTGTTGGATCCTTACTCCTATTAGAGCAGCATCCTTTTAAAATGCAGTTGGATTAGTAGGGGACAAGTAACTCATGTCTTACCCCTCTAGAATAAGATGGATATGAAACGGTTAAAGATATTGATAATCAAGGGCTTGGATTGATGGAGGTTGGGAATCTTTGGGCAGAGCTCGATTACCGTAGAGAGGGGAGAGGAACCAGTGTAGGGGGCCCATAAAATCTTTACTATCAATGTTTATTGATTATGAGCTCCCTTTCAGAGGAATATAGGCCAATCGAATTAGCCTGGGGCCTGGCAGGTCTATCGACAGCCCTGCAGAACTCTCCTGGAATCTCCCCATCACTTAATGAGCACCCTTGGGGTTCACTGGCTGCCAAACTCTCAGTTAAAGTAACACAAGATACTCTTCAAATGCAATAAGATTCCAGGGGTACTTAGCACCAAGGGTAAAATGAAGTCCCCTCTAATAGGTACAATACTATTCGATACTTAGACATAATAATGCCTGCGTATGCATTTTAGAAATTTTGGTATGATTATGCCTATAGGTAAACTTTGGGTAATACGGTAAATATTGCCCTCAAACTGCGTCGAGGTAAGAGCAGAAGAAGATATTCATATCTATAAAAAAATCTTTTTCCACAGCACTTTTGACAAATACGTTCCATATTGTTCGATTTGCGCGTGCGCAATAGACATCCTTCACCACGCCACGCTTTGGTGGCCTTTCCATCTGATATCCTCAATCATCTACAGCCATTTTCAAAATTTCACAAGATGGTCGACGTTTGATAAGAGTTTTGGTAAGTTCTCTGGTTATTATGCACACTTCACTTCTTAGCTATCAATTTGTAAATGTGAAGAGAAAAGATTTGTTTGTTGACGAAAACAGTGTGGAGGAATTATCCGCATTCAATTCAACTTGAATTGGATGTCGTCGGGCAAGGCAATGCTCTTCGATTTTGCTTTTCAGAATTTCAGTCCAACAGAAAGAAATAAGTTGAGTTGAATTTGAAGATTAATTCAATCTCTGAAAACATTGAGAGGAATGGATATTCAAGTAAATTTATTTAGGGATCTCGACTTAGGCACTATGCAAAGATTGCAAGATTGAGAGAAAAGATTCGACGAAGGAGATTAAACGAGTTGCTTGCCTAATTAAAACATGGCGGGCTTGGATCATCGTGGATACGGAGACGAGAGTGGTCAATCATTCTATACCTTCCTTCATAATGATGATGAGTGATCATCATGAGCTCTTGATTTTCGTTGTTTATCGTCTCAGACCAAATTGATCTTTCAAAGATTTGTTGATGAGACCCTAAATGCTGCAAAACTGCCATTCTTTTGTTAACTGGTTTGATTTATCTGTGAGGAATCTTGATCATTGCTGAGGATTCAAAAGTGTTGATTCATTAGCCGCAGAGCCATACCAGGGTTGAATCTTCAGGCAATGTCAGATATTACAGGTCAGGTCAGGTCATTCCCGTAGCCCAGGTTGGAAAGTTTGTATGATTTTGCGTACGTGCAGCTGCGAGTGGCGAGAATTTCTGAGGTGCGAGTGCGAGCGAGCTGCGAGTAAAATAGCTACTTTTAGTTGTTTTTGCCTGCGAGTAGAGCTGAGTTGAGGTGCGAGTTTCTATCCTGAAGTCTGTGCGCAGCTGCGAGTAAATACAAACTTTCCAACCTGGCCCGTAGCCGTTGAGCCGTTGGGGCACTTTCTTGCAGACACTAGACTCCTCCATCCATCCCTGTTCTCAGTACTTCTCATACACTCGACACTATGCTCTTTCCCATCCATCTTCCTATATCCTCATTCTAGTTCCTTCTCGGTCTCCCTCTTCCCCTTCTTCCATCTATGTTGCCATGCATGATAGTGTTTGCGAGGGTACCAGGCCGTCTTGACACATGGCCAAACCACTGCATTTTTCTTCTCCGTGCTGTCTCCAGAAGTCTTTCTGTCTTCCCACCCAGTCCTCAATTTCTTCCATCACAGAATCATTTGTCCTATGGTCTTTCCAACTGATGTTCAACAACCTTCTATAGCATTTCATTTTTGAAGGCATTCAATCTCTTTTCTATGTTTGAGCTATACGTCCAGGTTTCGTATCCATACAGAGCTATCGACTTAATCAGTGACTGTAACAATTGTAGTTTGGTTCCTATTCTGATGTTCTTGCTATTCCATATCTTGGTAAGTTTTGCGAGCTGACCTGTCGCGATAGCTAATCTTTTCTTTACCTCAGTGGCTGATGAAATCTCTGTGCCCAGATATTGGAACTGAGTTACTCTTTCTAAGTTGACTCCATTCAATTTAATTGGATTATCAACTGCACCCTCAGGAGTTCCTCCGTTCTTTGATGTTATCCATATTTTCTCGAAGTGGTGTCTAATCTCAATGTTGATTCTCCCAATTCTTCATTTGACCCAGCGACCAAATCTATATCATCGGCAAATCTCAAGTTTGTGATATTTCTCCCCCCAACTGAGATTTGTTCCTTCAAAACCCTCCAGATATTACACCAAGTAACAATAGAAGAATACGTGATCCATTGTTTCAGTCAAAATTCATGCCATGAATTGTATTTCTACAGCCTAAACTACACGTTAATTCCACCCTTGAAGCCATTACTGAATGGGAGGCTTTGCCCCTTAAATAATTCCAAAAAGACGATATAAATGGACTTGGTAAATGGATTTGGATGAATTTAAGGGCGGTTAATTTTTTGTTCTAGCCTCCTCCCCAAACAAAAATGTGTTCTGCAGCCCATGTTTATAAGCATTCTGAATGGTTTAGAAGAGTTCCACACCATAAGATTTGAAATTTAGAAACCTATTTTGGATAAATCTATTTAAAATCAGAAATAAAATCTGGGTTTTCTAGAAAAATAGTTAGTTTGAAATTCAAAAAAATTCATTCATATCCCTAATATGACAAGGAAAGCAAGAAATTTGGGGACACAGTGAAAGAGAATTACATACCGTAAATCCTTGAATAAGCCCCCCAGGGGCTTATTTGCAAAAATGAATTTTTCGGTAGGGGTTTATTCAATGGGGGGGTGTTGTCTTATTCGGAAGTTTGTCATTTTCTTCAAAGGTTGAGATATAAAATGACGAAATTTTCTTTATCAATTAGGTTAAAAGATGAAACAAGGCTATTTCTAAAACAAAACGTAATAATAACCATGAAGCCCTTGTTTCTTTTTCCTATTTTGTCTTCAGGTGGAAATACTCTGTTTGGGCTTTCTTGAAATGACATACAAAGTTGGGCCCTCTTAAAATGAACTGGGCTCATGCTTCCCTGGAATAAGGTCCCATGGGGGCTTATTAGAGGGGTGCGGCTTATTTGCAAAGTAAAATGTTAGTTGCCGTGGCTCATTGGAGAGGGAGGCTTACTCTGAGGTGAGGGCTTCTTTGAGGATCTACTGTATTTTCTGACGAGGGGTTCTCAGTTATATTCAGGATATGGATAGTCAAAGTGGAGTCCTGGGCATGAACCTAAAGATTAATTTTTGGTCTTGATTTAAACCCAAAAAAAATTTTTTTCTAAAATAAAATAAAACGTTTTCCGAACAAATCTTTCTAAAATGAGAATGCAAATTAAAATTCGATTTTTATTGCATATACTTATTTCTGGATTTTGTGATAAGTTCACATTTAGATTAATTATTTTCATTCCTTCAGATAAAAAAACATGATGGACTGTCAAGAAATAAAGAACACGTACATCTGTGAGTTTTGTTGTGCCCCATTCACAAAGAAAGAAGACTTCTTGTTGCATTTCACGGAATCTTCCTGTAAAAAGCAGAGTATTTGCAGAATAGAGCAATACCCCTCAAGTCAAGGCACCGAAGAATCACAAGAGAATAGTCAGACCACTGCAGACGATCCCAATGAAACGCCACAACAAGATAACACTGGTGCAGAACCCCAGATTCTTTGCACCGTGGACATGGTTCTCTGTGAACAAGGCAACAAGATTTATATCACCCCTGATGCAGTGAGAGCCGCTGAGCAGCAGCAAGATAATCTGCAGCAGTTTCTTTCAATATGCGAGATTGCTAATAGCTCCGGTGAGGTGATGGATGTTTCCAATGTGGTTGTCTCAACAGCTCATCAGGATATTGAAGGTAATAATGTTGTTGTGTCGTTGGAGGAAATGGAGACAAATTCCAATGAAGGTAATGAAGTCCAAGGTTTGCCACAATATGACGGTGAAAACATCCCCACCCAAGTCAATCAAGTGATTATAATGCAAGAAGAGGGTAAGGAAGGTTTGGTTATTGATGCCCAAGCTCAATTTGAGTGTGATATCTGCAACCGTAAGTTCAAGAAGGCGTCAGGACTAGAAAGGCATAAAAATGTGCATATGCGAGATTCAAGCAAGAGCTTCCCTTGCGACACGTGTGGAAGAGTATTCACCACGCAGAACCGTTTGTTGCGACACGAAGAGAGTCACGAGAAAACAAGGGAAGAAGAGCACCGGAAGAAACACGAGCAACTGGAGTTGAATGGTGAGACCGATGAGAACAAAGAAACATTTATTTGCGAAACTTGCAATAAAACTTTCACACAATCTTGTTGCCTGTTGGAGCACGAAAGAGTGCACTTCAAAGAAAATCTGAAGAAGAACAAAGACAAGTTCCAGTGTGGACAATGTGACAAATCATTTCCTGCTCAAAGTCATTTGACAAGGCATGAAAAGGTCCACAGCAAGAAGAAAGAGTCGTTCGACTGTGAAACGTGCGGCAGTTCATTTTCGCGGCAGACATTTTTGTTGAAACACCAGGCTACCCACACCGATTCCAAGCCGTACGTTTGTAAGATCTGCGGGCGAGGATTCATGCAGTCCAGCAACTTGACAACACATTCACGTACTCATACCAAAGCCAAGCCGTATGCTTGCAGAACCTGTGGAAAAACGTTCTCCCACTCAAGCAGCCGCATCATCCATGAAAGGACGCACACGGGAGAGAAACCCTACATGTGTGAGACTTGTGGTAAGAAATTCCGTCAATCAGGTGACCTCAGCAAACATCAGAGATCACATACTGGGGAAAAACCCTACCAATGTGCTGTTTGTGACAAAGGGTTTTCGGTGCAGTCAAACCTTTTGGCTCATCTTCGCATTCATGTTAAGAAAAACGCGGAGCAGTCTCCCGTCACTGTGACTATGGCAGTGCTTCGAGAAAACAAAGAAGAAGCTATTGTAGTGTCAGCGGAAAATGCAGAAGAAGACATTGTTGTTGCAGCTACTGACGAGCCAGTGATGGTAGTTGCAGCTTCTGAACAGCAGATGATAGTTTCGGCTGCCAGAGAAGGAATGGTAGTTGAAGCTACAGACGAACCAATAATAGTGGTGTCAGCTATTGATGAACCAATGGTAGTGTCATGTGCAGGAGAAACAATGGTAGTGTCAGCAACGGAAGAACCGATTATGGTTGTTTCAGCTACGGGAGAGACGATGGTTGTGTCTGCTGCTGGGGAACCAATGGTAGTGCCCGCATGCCCGCTTTTAGAGAGCCAATAATTAGTGACAATGCCACCTGACATAATTGACACATCATTATATGACTTGATCGCCCTGTCGGAGATTACACATCGTGATACTTATTTTATACTTTCAAACTGAAAACTTTCTCTTCCATTTGGAGAAGACATTAATTGATTTTTTAGGGTTTGGGTTTAGAAATATCAAGTGTAAACATGATATTCATGGAGAGCTTACAAAATTTTGGTCATTTCCATCAATTCCTCGCTAGAAATGTATTAGAAGATCAAATTTCACAAAAAAGGGTTGCACTCTGAACTGACAAAATAAAAGAAGAAGCAGAAAATATGATGGGAACGCACGATCTCTGTGCTTGGGTAATTTCATTTCACAAAAGTTACAAGTTATCTTGATTAACCACCTCAATGAAATCTTTATACTAGTTGTTTGGTTGTTGTTTGGTTATAGAATAATAATTTTTTTGCAGAAAGATTTATTAGTACGGAATATACAGGGCTCCTTAGCAACGAATAACTACAGGAACTCTGGACTGATGGCAGCTTAATCGCAACTACGAGAAATTTAGGCCCATAAAATCTTGAAAAGCTTTGTGATATTTCCACTAAACTCAAATAAAGTCTGGATCAAGCATTATGTTGTTACAGCAGCCAAATTTTTGAAGCCATTGCTTCGACTCGCACTTTGCCTCCCGATATAGCTGCAAAGAATTTATATTGACTTGATTTTTCGTCAACAATAGCTGCACAGTTATTCAGTCATTCATAACATTCAACAATCATTAGAGAAACAAGGAAAACCCCAGTGGAATTTTTATAGATGCTCGATGCAGTCTTTATTTTGAGGTCGTTATTTCCCGTGGCGCTTAAAGGAAATTTCCTTATTATCCACTGTGTGGAATAAGATGCACCTCGCCATCTTTTCTCCTTTTGCAGAATCGTATATTTGTTTCCATGTCTTATCCCAGTCTTATCACGTTTATCGTGCTCTTTAAAACCTTTTTAACTATTTCTATTTATCATTCTAATTTTGGTATTCTGGTACAAAGTCTACAAGGCGTGAAACGTGTGAGAAAAAACAAAAGTTTCATCTCCCAAGAGGTAGATAGCATGATTTGAAATAGTAAAACAAACCTGAATCTGACTGAGGGAGTATATTATTTAGGCCTTGAACTAAATTTTGATTCAGATGAAATAATGGATTCAGCAAGGTAGGAGTTATCAAAATATTGAGATGAGATGATAGCAAGTCTAGCCAACGACTTTACCATGTTTTTCTCAAGTGAAGTGGATGCTTGGTTAGTAACAAAATTGGCCTTCAATTTGAAACTGGAGAAACAATAAAAAAGGAGGTAAATCTTATTTAGGTCCAAACTTTTTTCAACAAGCAACACGCTGTAGATTCAGGCCTCGTCCACACGTATCCAGATATTTTTGAAAACGCATATTTTTTTATGCGTTTTCGAAAAAATCTGCATCCAAACGATGAGCGTTTTCCAAAAATCTCCGTCCACACGGATATGGAGGAATCACTAACAAAAAGTTTTTGTTTGTTGAATTGACTGTGCAAAACTAAGCTGTTGACGTCATCGTTTTCGAAAAGATACGTTTTCGCCCGTCCACACGACAACATGAAAACGGAGTTTTCAAAAATCTCCACCCTGGGCACCGTTTTCGAAAAGCTTCGTTTTCATCACCGAAAACTCTGGCTACGTGTGGATGGAAGGCCAAAACGGATAAATAAATATACGTTTTCAAAAGTATCCGTATACGTGTGGATTGGGCCTGAGAGAATTTTTCTGGCATTTAATGAGGACAATGACTTTCTGAGGTTGCCTTACTACCTTACATCTATCTACCGGTTACTGCCAACCTTCTTAAAAGAAGATTCTGGCAGGGTGACAGGACAGGGTGGAAAGTCAGCTAATACTTTGAAAAATATGGTTGGTATTGGATTAGGGTAAACCAGCTACCCATAATGTTGAGGAAATGTACAGCATCAAACTGTGACGAAGAATTGGAAAACCGTTCTCTTGCCAGGAACGTTCAAGTAAACAGGTTTTGGGGGCAGGGATGGTAGCTAGCCTGTTATTTTCAGCAAAATGTATCAAAAGCATGTTAAATGCAATTTCATGCGGTAGTTCATACCAACGGCAAAAGAAACAAATTTGTTCTATCCTCGGGTAAGATCATAGAAAAGTATAATATACAAAACAATTACAATGTTATGAACAAATAAATCATAGAATGATACCAAACATCTTAAAATCATAATCAAACCTTATATGAATGTGTGATACATTACATTAAAATCATAATACGTGTAAAGACATACAGGCATGGTTCGCAAAGGTAGGCACTTGCAAGATGCTTTGTCCGCTTTCAAGAGGTTTCTGTATTGTAAAGGGCCTTTCCATTCAATGGCGAGAACCTGGCTGGGTGTATGACTTAAGAAAGAACTTGAGAAGAGTAACGACTTCAAAATTTGTGAGATCGAAGAACATGTTGAGTATATTGCTAGGTTTGCGATCTTATGATATTCACAATAGCATGACTTCTTCACTTTTAAATAGGTCTTTGGTAGGTTTGCAAGTGTTGCTTTTCAATCCTTCTCGTCAGATATTTCTAAATCTTCCACAAATATCTTTACTTTTCGATAAATTCATCAGGCATGTGTTAATGCTTTGAAAATTAATTCTCAGAAATAGGGTGGCAATAAGTAGCGTGCTAGCCTATACAGTGGGTAAGGCCTTGGGTTCGAGACCTGATTGGGGCATATTTTAATTGTGGAAGACCACTCAGGAGATGAAATTCATTTCTTATCAATTACTCTATTAGACATTGTCATAGCTTATCAGAAATTAGAGGAGGTGCTACGGGTAAATGTGTATTGCTATACCCATGTTTTCTGCAATGCTAAAAATAATTCAAGCTTCCGAGACTAAAAATAGGAGCATTAAGAACAGAGTGTACGACAAAAGCATTGCACATTGGAAAAAGTACTAAATCGGTTTACTTTGACAGGATTTGGTACCTAGAGTAACAAAGTACTGGGCAGTTGGCAGAATCACACTGCTCTCTGAATATTTTCAGTATATTTTGCGTCTTTCCCAAACTAAAGGAGCACAGTATTTTCATACGTCTCAAACAGAAATTGTTTATATTTTCAAAGAAACAGGATAAGAATCTCTGGTATAGAACAGAATAGAACCTTTAAAATGCCAAAATTTCAAACCCTAAAATCTACTTGACAAATCATAGTTCTGCACAGTAAGCTACAGTATTATTCGACCAATTCATTCAACTGTATCCTGGAAATTTCACAAACCAAATGCTATCTTTTCATTTGATTTATTCGGGATAATTGAAATGCGAATAGTCGTACTTCATGTTAGAGAAAACGAGTCAAAAATATCACGCAAGTATAATTCCTTAGACGCACTGCAAATTAGAATTAGCTTGACGATTTTCAAGATTAGGCCCTACCATGCCATATTCATCTTTTTAGTTTGATTATAAATAGGGCCTAGTAGGGCAGAATCCTGAAAATTGTAAAACCAATTTGCAGTGCATCGAAGGATTCATACTTCATGGTCTTTTAGATTCGTTTTCTCTGACATGAAGTTGAAAAATTCCTTTATGGCCTCGTCAAGAATAATTAGCAATAGAACAAATAGAGATAATACTTAGGAACACTTGCAAAGTTGATTTTGGGCTTCGTATCGCTATAGCCACCAGTTGTTTTGAGATCGAACCAGCACAAATACCGTCCTGCGTTTCAGGTGAAGTTCTGCATCTTTACTCCTCAAACCCAGTCATCTTTTGGTTTCTCTGCCATCACTGCAGAAGAAGGCATAATACAGATAATCACAATACACAAAAACAAAATTTACCGTTTTAGTACTGGGATTTTCAAGGTCTCTAAATTTTTGACCTGCCCCTAAATATCGACGTACAGTGAAAACCTGCATATAAGAATATCACCGAGTCTCTGAATCAGTTTCCCATGAAAGTGCTCAATACACGAAGTAGAGCTATACACTACGAAGAAAGAGACTCAAAAGACATAACTCTCCATCTCGACAAGCCTGTTTCGTGGTTATCCACTCATCAGGAGATCCTCTATATTTCAGCTTTACCCTAAAAGGTTCTTAATAATTAGGGACAGATTCATTATTGCGATGCGTGGTCTAAAATGACATGGTTGTGCATTTTAAGCACTCCATTGCTTTCACAACATATTTGCTGTTATTCAGAAAATTTAAAGAAATAGTAGTTATATATGAAATACTGAAATTCTAGAATAAAGGTTCTTAAAAGAAGTTGGTCCTGAAATGTGTTCTTTTCCTTCACTGTTAAAAAAAGGCTACTAAAGATTTTCCTTCAAAAAGAGATTAAACAAAAATGATATGCTCAGGCCCATGAAAGTGCCTCCTTTTCATTTAAGTAGAGTTTGTAAAATCAAAATTATTGCATGAGTGAATCCAAAATGCCGGCACAATTGCAAAGCTGTGAGAGCTAGGCCTAGACTAAAATCGCCATGAGTTGCATCAAAAGGTTAAAAAAAACATAGTTTTTGCTGGAAAATGCGTATAAATTACAATAAAATGAAACTTCAACTTTCAAAACCTTTACCTGATCTAGGTCTTAAATTGCGTTTCTTGCTAAACTCCCTCATGAAGGCAGGGACTGCAGGCTTGGGAGATTCTTCAAGTTCTGGTGATTTGTCAGCTTCTTTGTCAGCAGATTCTGGAGCAGAAGTAATAGCCTACACGAAAAGATGAACTGCTTGTAATTGGCTCAATTTGTTTCATCTTTGACTTCTCCGTATATCAATATTCCTAAAGTATTTCAAAAAGCTCTAAACTTAATGTTACTTGAAAAGGAAACTGGTTGAAATAATGATGTGACGGTTATGGCCAAATGGTATTATCACTAAACCATTGTTTGAAGGTCAAGGGTTTGTGTCCACCTTAAGACCAGTAATATAAAGTATGAGATGAGGATTTGCCAGCTCTGTAATTCCAAGGCATGTGGGCATACAAAGGTAGAAAGCGTATTTGCCAATCTTTCGTAAATCAGTGTTCAACGACAGAGGTATTTGAAACATTTTTAGCAGGACTCTACCACGCAAAAATAATTTCTAAGTGGTGCAAAGTTTTTTGCAGTATTTTTTCGTTCCATGTACGATGTAATCATAAAATTTAGACCTCTGAAAGAGGAGGACGTGTACCGTTTTGCACTTTTGAGTACCTTTCATAATCAAATGTGAAACAAAAATAAAAATAGGTATCCTAACTCTCGCCTTCTACAGACTATGGGCATACGTTGTGCACTTTCATGTATAGCTAAACATCAAATACAAAACAAAGACGTACAAGAATAGGTTTCCCAACTATCTACTTCTATAAAATATGGGCATACGTTGTGCACTTTCATGTACTGTTCAATATCAAATATGAAACAAAGACGTACAACAATAGGTTTCCCAACCATCTACTTCTATAAACTATGGGCATACGTTGTGCACTTTCATGTACTGTTCAACATCATATATGAAACAAAGACGTACAACTATATGTTCCTATCCTAAGCTTCTCCTTCTATAAACTACAATAAACTTTAAGCACTTGTTTATGACTGGTGAAACAAACAACTTATGGCCAGCTTAGATATGATAAACGATACCTTCTTTTGGGAGCCGTTTGGCGCCGAAGATGAACTTTCCACTTTGCTTTTAAGTTTCATTTCTTGTCCATTGTCAACTGGAGATGATGTATTCTGTGGTGAAGGCTTTTTTGCTGGAAAAGAAAAAATAATGATATTTACAACTATTTATCAATAACCTACAATTTATACCCTTTCACTACCCTACTTTATTCACATTCCTATATTTACTACTTTTTACCAAATCGTAGACACTTAAAGATAAAGGTGAGAAAATTCTACATGTAACTCCAAGCATGAAATCAGGAAAATAAGAATTCAGCATAATTTTTAAGTGACATTGGGAAACGTTTGTGCAGTACTGGGGAAGGTTTTCAGTACTGTAAGGGATCTCATCAGTACAGTTCGGAGGGGGGTACCATCAGTTTTGGGTAGGGTGTAAGTACTGTGGGGGATATCATCAGTGCAGTACTGTTGAGAATGTTCAGTGCTTTGAAGGGGAACCACAGGCACTATGGGGGTAGTACCCGTAATACCCAAAGTGCTTGTGGTTTTCCTCCACAGTACTGATGGTATCCCCAGTAGTACTAATAACATCATTCAAATTACAGATTGGCAGTTTTATCAGCTTAAACTAAACCGGTTTTTAAATTGCGGACTCTGATTGGTCTATTCGATAATTCAAACGCTCTTGATTGACTAAAAAGGAACAGTAAATAAAGCTGGCTTAAGCATGTCAGTGTGAATGCAGTGCAACCCAGTTGATTTTAAAGCACACAAACTATTTCGATTGATTTTAATTCACCTGAGTTTTCAGCAGGCTTAAGTCTGGCCAACAGCTGTTTCTTCCACGCTGGGATATCGTCGTATTCATTAATCTTCTCAACGTTTGCGGGTAAGACTCCTCTGAACCAACAGGCATTCTGCTTCTTCTCCAGCTCAGTCGAAAACCTCTTATTCGATGATGTAGACGAGACTCTATCTCTGCCATATTGTTTATTCTGAGAAAGAGGCCGCATATCTTCAATCATAGAAACTGGCCTACGTGTTTTACTTCTGTTATTAGGCCCAGGCCTCATAGTAACATTATCGATAATTTTACCAGTTTGTTTACCTTCTGCATCAACGACATTTTCTTTAGCTTCTTTAACGTCACCTGCAATTTTATTTTCATTGTTTTTCTCGTTCTTTTCGTTGAGTTGTTTTGTAGCGATGCCATCTTGCTTGATAAGTTCCTTAGGTTTAATCTTAGGCTTGGGTTTAATTCGAGGTGGAGCAGGTTTCGGTTTACTAACTTCTATCTTCCTATTCTGTATCGTCGCAGTTGATGGCTCCTTTATAGTTTCTGACCTACTTGGTTCGTCTTTTATCATCGATGGTTCTTTGGATTCCAAATGAAGTCGTTCAGTTTTCCCAACCACTTGATCATCTGTTTGTTTTGCATCATTTTTATTCCCTAAATCAACCTGTTTTGAAATTGCATCCACAGAAATACAATCTTTGTTTTCGTTTTTTTCATCAGTCGTTTTATCTGTTGTCTTCTTCGCATTCTTGTCTTCCAGGCTTATCGTTTTGGAAATTTCAGCATTTTTAGCAGCTTCATCCTTAGATACATCGGCATGAGCTGGTGCTTTTATATTAATGTTCTCATCTTTACCATCTCTCGTCTCATACTTCGGTTTAGAAAGAGCACCCTGCTCGAACGAATTGACACGAACAAGTTTCGTCCGCATTGGCTTCGGGACGTCCTCTCGTGATTCGGTACGAACATCCTTGCAGACAGATTCGGTAGTGAAAGCCTCGTTTTTGGCATCTGGCTCGGAGCGAGATTTCGTTTCAGCATCGCTTAAAAGTGGACTGTCTTCTCGTGAAACTGGGCTTATTGCCCGTAATACTGGGCTATCTTCACGTGAGACTGGACTCTTTGCCCGAAACACCGGACTATCTTCTCGCGAGACTGGACTCTTTGCCCGGAACACCGGACTATCTTCTCGCGAGACTGGACTCTTTGCTTGGAAGACCGGACTGCCTTCCCGGGAAATTACCATCCTTTCTCCGTCCTTTTTCAATATCTTCGGCTTCGCCTTCACGACCGGGGGCTTTTTAGATGCAGCTGGATGTTGTCTACCGGAACCAACATCTGTTTTCTTGTCGAAAACCTTACTAGCTTTTGGATCTGTAGCGAGCTTACTTTGTTGATTCTTTTCCAAAGTTTTACCTGAAGTATCACCAGAGACTTTACCGATGTCCCCAGCAACTGCAGCACCGTTTGATGTCTCTTTTGATGAAGTGTTTGAAATACTGTTTGGTTGCGAAATTTTCTGTCTCGAAGAACCTTGTTGTCCCAAATCTCTTTCTGTAACGAGCACTTTCTCCGCAGGAGAGTCATCTTTAGTCACTTGTTCGTTAGACTTGGTTGAAACTATATCTTTCACTGGCTCTGAATTCACTTGATTTTTACCATGTGCCTTATCATATTCATCAAATGAATCATCGAAGGAGATCTTGCCTTTGAATAATGCATCTTTTCTAGCACTAAGCTCCATTTTGCTTTCCTTCTTCTCGTTTTCGTTTAATTGGGACACCTCTGCGGTTGACTTTGGCTCTAAGTCCATGACACTTTTATCTTCGAAACTATCACTTTTATCAAAGGAATTATGTTCTTTCAACTGTGTATCCTTAGTAATGCTAGACACCATTTCGTTACTATCCTTTGCTTCGACACTAGATTGGGGTAGAATTTCAGGGTTTGACTTCAGTTTCGTGTTATTTCCATCTCGAGATTCATCCTTTTTGTCAATACAATCATCAACCTGCATTTTTTCTGGTGTATCCTTCCTACTAATGGCTTCTGAACTACTGTTTTTTTCCAATCCTATGCTTGGTTGAGACATGGCCACTTTCTCGACAGTCAGACTTGGCTCAAAATCAATATCACTATCATCTTTAACACCATCAGACTTTTTCAAGGAAACATCAAAGCAATCTTTGTCTATAGGTGGTGTATCTTTTTGTTTTGACGTTGATATTAGTTCTTTATCATCAATGGAAACCTTTTTACTGGAATCTTTCATGTTTTTATCATTACTACTGATATCATTATCAATTTTGAAAACAATTTTATCCTCAACTCTGGGTAAACCTTCATTGCTGATTGGAGCCTCAACTCTAACACCATCAACATCATCCTTATGACCAACCATGATATTTCCAGGCTTATTTTCGCGTATTTTCGCGTCACTGTCGTCAATCTTAGTGCCTACTTTCAGATCGATATTGGCATCATTTTTGCGTGATTTCGCGTCAATTTCAATAGGATCACTGGTATCTACAGTCTCTTTCTTATCCGCATCATCTACATTAACTGTCGACTTATCAATCTTAACTTCCTTACTTGCATCGCTACTTTTCACAGTCCCTCCTACGCTAAAACCAGGCTTCACTTTCTTATCAAATCGTTTCTTGATATTCATTATCGAAAACCCTTTCCCACCATCATCATCATTTTTGTCTTCCCTGGCTTCATCTTGCTTGGCTTTACTTCGATAATCGAAAAAGCTCACACCAGCTTCTTTCTTGGCACCAGAGTTCACCTCTTCGTTTTTCGGCGTTTTAGAATTTCTATTCTGTTTTCTTTTGTTCAACTCTTTCAACCAAGACGGTTCTTGCTTTTCCTCGGTTTTAACCATCGCAGGTTTCGACGTTGTCCCTCCAACGCAGGTCGATACTGCATCTCGATTACTAGCACTGTCATTAGGACTCGTAAGTTTCTCCCGCTTAGACGCTTCTGACTGTATCCAGCTCGGTATACTCTTCGGTGCTTCTTCCGTCTCAACTCCTTTAATAACGAGAGGATTTCTCCTCGTCTTAGGAATTTCCTCTTTCTGCTTCTTCAGCTTTAACTCTTGCAACCATCGCGGCTTATTTGCGACAGCTTTTTTCTCCGCTTCCTTGGCCACTTGATTCTGACTGGACTCAGCAGCAGCCTTAGCTAGCATTGCAGAGGAGCTTTGGTTCTTCAATTTTGGCTTGACTGTTAGGGGTGGCAGCTGAAATTTCGAAGAATGGGTATTTACTGGTGATTTACTTCCCTCGACGTTTTTCACATCTCTAACTGAACTCTTTTTCTCAAATACTTCTCCAGTATTATCTTGATTGACGTCATCATTTCCATCAGATTTACTATCATCGTCTACATCCATCTTAAGATCTTCGGGGTCCTTGCCATCGTTTTTAGAATCAATAGCTTTCGACTCAGCATCAGTGTTGGCGTCGGTTACGAATGAAACGGGGCTTTGTAACCTCGGGGAATCATTGCTGACTACAACTACTTTAGTTCTCTCAACAAGGGGATTTCCGGTTCGAGTTGACGTTGAACTGGTCCCGAATCTGGCCTTTGGGTCTGGACTAGTTGATGAAGATCTTGGGCTTATGATGCTGCTAGGTTTAGTTTTCTTCAGAAGTGGGGGAGATACAACTTGCTTGGCAGGGGATTGATCCTTGTTTTTCTCAGGAGATGTGGGACGATCAACAACGTTCTTGTCCTTGAAATGAATTATCATTATCATTATAACGAAGTCTGTTTTTCGGCTTTTCTTGGGACAGTACTTAATACATAAATGTAATCATATTGTGGAGAAAAGAGTCAAGAGACAAACTCTGCGTCGAGTGGGCAACTCCAAAACAGGATTGTTGAGATGCAGAGTTAAGTATCTTGTCACTTTTCTTTATAATATGATTATCCTTATAAGCAAAATAAATGACTATGCCAGATGAAACTTTGTAGATATGAAGGTTGATGTATGACTATATGTATTTGGAACAGATATGGTAATAGGAGGAAGAAAAATGCAGCAAAAAGTAATATTTTTTGCTTGAGAAAGGACAATCCCTCTCTTTCACTTGTAAGCTAACAAGATCTTGTATTGATGGGTTTGGAGGACACCGAAGTTTCAGAATGAATATCAGGAAATTTCACGAAGAAAGAGGAACAAGTCCTATAGATTGTCAACCCATGAAAAAGCCAGTGGTTGACATAAAGCAATTTATCCAATAGGTTTATCATGTTGAAGGTTTACTGTACAAACCGTGCTTTCTGGCTTTTTAGACTTCTTTAAAAAGTTTCCAAGATCTGCCATCAAATTGTTTGAGAATGCAGGAGCACTGAATCTTCCTTGGGGCCGTGCCGCTTTTGGAGTTTCTTCCGTTTCTTTATTTTCAGGCTCAGGCTCAGGCTCAACGTCATCTTCCTCTAACTTCACACTGAGGTTTATCTCACTATGAAAAATCATAAGGAAGGCTCAGGTAATTGCAAATCCAAGGCCTTGTTATCAAGAGGGAAAGAGAAACCAAAGTAGTGGCATATATCTGTGAGGGCCAGTTAAAATAAGCAAAAAAAATTTATTGCTACACATCCAGGCCTGACAGTAGAGGTAGGCCTTTAAATCAAGCTCTGTTGATATGGAATTTCATGTTGGGTCTGAAAAGCGTAATTTTCCTTCATCTGACCGGTAGTTTTGTGCTTGTATTGAAAATGATCACATCACCCGAGTGAAACTTCAGTTGCTATGAAGTTAAGTTTTCGATACCCATGGAAGGAGTTTATTTCTTGAATATAAAAAGGCTTACATGTTTTTGAGCATACATCCTAGAACGAAATACCTTTCGATGTGAGGAAAACATTCTTGCTCCATAAGTTTCAAAGTGCACAGCAAACATGAAACACCCAACTAAAATACCACTTTCAGGAAGATCAGATATTGATAGGGAACCGTCTTGGCTGATACCATAGTTTCAGGAGTTGATACTTTTAAATTGAGCTATATTTACTGAATATCAATTACTTTCTGATGGAATAATAATTCAACATAAATTGCAACAAAAGTTCCTCTTTCAAACGCAAGCTGGGATATAGATTAGATTCTTTAGAATTTCTTCTTAGAATTTCAAGAGCAAAAAACACAAAGTGAAACTCACTTTCCAGAAACTCCTTTCTTCTCCTCTATTTGCACAGCGGAACCGGAAGTCGCCACCCATGCCCACGACTGAGGCCTTCTTCTCTTCTGAACTCTTCTCTGAGCTAAATTTGCTTTTGAGCGTTCTTTCGAGAAATCCAATTTTCTATTTGAGGCCTTAAAAAGACATTACAAAAATATTGCAAAAAAAATGTTTAATTGTTGTGAAAAAGAGGCAAAGAAATAATGCTATCCTAATGGTTATGACCATATGGTGTGGCCTAAGAGGCATACGCCTGTAAACTAGCAGTTTGATCCTTAGATTCTTTACTACAACGTGGTTCTAAAACCATCATGCATCTAACTCAGCATTGAGTAGTTGTCTAATGGGTTTGCAATAGATGTTAAATTCCACTGTTTATTGCGTGATAATTCTTAAGGTTAGGTTTTGACACAATGAAGTTTGGCCTTAACTAAGACCTGATATCTTCTATCACATGAATACAACTGTAATAGTTTTCTCCAAAACAGCCTGTTGACTGGCAAATAGTATATTATGATACGGAATTTTCTACTGATATGGAATTCTCTTTGATATGGAATTCTCTACCTGATGAAATAAAAAATTCCAAAACTACCAAACATTTCAAAAACCTTATTAAAAATTGTTTTCTTGAAAATAAATGCGAATGTTCTTTTTGTGAGAAAAAAATTAATCAATGCAATCCCTTGGTTGCTGCATGTTAGTATAAATTAGTGTCTTGCACTATTGTATAAACTAACATTAAACAAATTATATTATTATTATTATTATTATATTCTTAAGCAAATATCCCTAAATTTGACTTATTGTGCTCTGAGGGACCCTTTTTAAAGACAATCGATAAAAACCAAAATTAAGGTAGAAGATGATGTAAACAGAACATTTGATGCAATAATGATCCTGGTCAAAATACCTTCAGTAGGTAAACAGATAAGCATACAGCAAAAAAGAAAGAATTAACAAACGTACTTACCAACCCAGAAGCAAAGTCAAGCTCCAAATCATCACCAATAGTGATTTTTACTTCAATTTCTTGTTTGTCCTGTTTTGGAATATCGAAAACCAAGGATATATGTAGTTATCACTCCTTAACATACATTTCTAACTCAAAAAGTGTTACTTTAAAGCACTGACAATAAAAATATGGAGAGCGGGGGAAATTGAAAACTTCTGAAGCTTTGCGTCTGACTCTAATCAAAGCAGTTTGTCAGAAAGAAAACTAATTTGAAACCTAAAAAATCATTAATACCTGTAGGAAGTTTGGTATATGAAGAGGTAAACTAATATCTTTAGTTTCATTAAAAGATAGATATCTTTAATGATTTAAAGAATTCGACATCAAGCAATCAGTTATGCCACCAGCGTAGTCTACACAGCACAAAGAGCTAGGAACATTTCTTCTAGAGAAACAGAATCGTATTTAACTAAATATTTGTATTTATCCAAGATCATACAGGTTGACATAATCAAAAGGAACCATTCTTCCAGGGTGCGCATATTCAAGAGGTGTGAAATGAAAAACATAAACAAAAAATTGAAAGGAATACTTACAGGGTCAGTTCCTCTGATGACAGCAAGGTAGTCTTGCTAAAAGAAATTTTAGAACCAAACTCAAAATGTATATTATTCTTTGCTTGCTTTGAACACTTGGACATAAACAAGCAGACAGTTAGAATATCAATTACTAATCAGAAACATTATATTTCCCTAAAGTCTTGAAGAATAAAAAGTAGATAAAGATCAGTCTTTAAAATAATTTTTTAATAACTGAATTAGGCACTGAAAAGGGGTTCAAAAAGGTGTGTAGCATTAGACATCTCAGGAAGCTTAGAACATTTTGGTACTCAAACCCTAACTTTTAGGGACCAATAGCTTCATCTCTGGAATTTGTGTTTCCAAAATTTTATCAAGTGTACAGCATTTAATTCTGCATAACCAGACTTTTAGGAAAAAGAATTATATTTTGATTGACAAGGAGTCAAAATATCAGAGTGTTAACAAGTCTTCTTTGATCACAAATCGTTTGTCAAGGAATAATACTCACAATTTCCATATCTCCTTCCCCTTCATCCTGCTCAAATTTTTCTGCCACATCACCTGGATTTTGCCTCGCACTCTTGCTAACAACCTTGAAACAAATTACAATACAGAGCTTATGAGCTTTTAGGTGTTCAAATCAAGAACTGATGTTTCTAATAAGTTTGATAAATTCATCATAATGAGATATTTTAACGATGTAGGTAGCATTTTTACTGCCTCACCTGTGCACGTTCTTTAACTTGCTTTAGAAACTGGCTTTGATCGATTGAAGAGTTTGACTCCATTTCTAGTTCAAGTTAAGTAATCTGAAATAAAAATATAATTTTACATGATCAAAGCATACAAATAATGAATTGAAATATCAAAACAAGGAAGGATACAAAGAAAAAACAAAAGCTTTAGAACAATTCAAATATAAAAGAAAATAATGATTTCAATAGAAAACAATCTGAAAGCAAAGCCAAAATAAACATAAATTGCAGGAAAAAATGAGACCAATGAAATATCAAACAAAATACATTTCATATTCCATAAGGATATAGAGTTTTCCTATAACTGTTTTTTATCTGTACAGAACTAAAGGATGGCAGTGAAATCCGAAACATAACAAAGCAAAATAGGTACTGAAGCTTTTCTCCTTACAACAATCATTCACCTCTTTTCTGACTAGCCAATTTCTATTCTCCACTTGGTATAATAATTGGTTAGTTTTAATTTGTATCCTCTTTTTCGGGTTTTCTTTACACATCATAGATGAAAAAATTAAATAATATGTACAAATTAGAAAACAATGATAAATTGAAGAAATCATACATAAAATTTCAAAGAAGTTACAGAGAGCCAGTCTCCTTTCTTATTTCTCTTCTATATTGCTCTATACCTTTGTACGTAGAGCACTACAATGCGGCGTTAGACAACGCGATTCCTATAGAGATAGATAAAATTTCTTATACCATGGATTTCAGAAACAACCTTGACCATATAACTGATAACGGAATAACTGAATTACTAAACAGCAAGCTTCAAAAGCACCACCTCTTTGAAGAACCGAAGTAACAGAAGTCATCATTGAAGACTTAACAGAGCTTATATGTAAACATTCTGAATAGTGAACTTAATAAACCACAAGATGAGCAAATCTATAGCCCAATCATTAATAATGAATTGGTGGAGAATTGATTTATCATATTGGAACAATTCATTTTACAGGTGGGAGTGATTATAGACATTTTTAACCATAAATAGAAAATTAGTGTAAAAGATGGCATCAAAACATTGATTTTGGAGAGAGTACTTTGGTACATAATAAAACTTATTGCTGGTTTTTTGAGAATTTTTTTTGAATTAACCTGTTTTGGTCCACCTTAGTTTTCAAAATCAATCATATTGGATGTCTATGTAAGCATAAAATCCCCAGATTCAGAGAATATATAGGACAAATACAATTTTTTTATAAGCAACTGTTTAATAAAAAATCTAGGACAGTTATCCTTCATGTCTCTCTCTTCACTAAAACTCAAAATCGATTTGTAGACAACTTTGGGTTCAGAATCTGAAGGGCTTTAGAGGATGATCGTAATTTTCCAGGTCTAATTTAGCAAACGCTAAGCATAGGGAATAATGCAAAATCAAATGTAATGGGAATTTAGAATATGCCATTTTCAAATATCCCAAACATTGTCGTAACAGAGTGGTTATTCTCTCAAACAAGATAGCTAGCTAAAAGTAAAGTCAATCAATGTCAAGTCGAGTCAGATCTACACTTTTTTGTAAGAACAATTTTATAAGAACACAAGCCTCAAATTATGCGGAATGTTAAGATCAACCTAAGAACAACTGACACTGGCTATTTTGCTCAATATTATGAATAAGACTGAGAGATAAAGATAGAGAAGGGGATTGGCAGCCTACTACTGGTATGTCAGATGGGCCAGAAAAGTGGCAATTTGCAACAATTACCACATCTGATAGCAAATACAGGCTTTAAAGCATTACAAAAGTAAAGAACAATTTGAGAACATTTCAGGCTTTGAATTGAAGAATATTTTAGAACAGCCAGCTTCAAATCAAATTTACTGTCCTTTGAATTCTAAAGGCTCTCCCTAAAATAAAAAGGAATGTATCAAAACTGGCCAGAATTTGGAAAGTAAACTATTCTTTGGCGCTCCCATCTAGAAACCAAGTCCCCTGTACGTTATTCAATTTCCAAAATTTTGACACCTTATACAGGGCCAAGGGGGGGGGGGAGAATTTTCTTTGATTTCCTTAGAAAGAGTATTACATATTGAGCCTATTTTCTTGGCTTTTCTCAAGAGGTTTTGGTAAGGATTGTAGTTCAAGGCCCACTAAACTGCATTTTAGCCAGTGGCATAGGAGCAGGGGTGGTGGAGGGGGAACATGTTCCTTCACTCTCCTGCAAAAACTTTAAGCATACCCCTTTTAAATCTTCCAGGTGCCTCTACACTTTTATTTTGATTTTAGTCAAGAACAGCAATTATAATGAGAACCATCATAGCTGTTTTTATATGCAAAATTTACCAGTGATGGACCACTATATCAGTATAAATGCCCAGCATCTTTAAGGGTATGCCCCCTTTTCTTTAATTCCTTTCTACTTAGTACTCTCGGCTTCTATAAACCTGATTCTAGGCATTTTATTGACTTTTTGCCTTACAGAACACTGACTTGGTTATACAACAGTTTGTGCCTGTATGAAAAGAACATTTGATAAGTGTAGACAATCTATTCCTAGGATGGAAAGTTCATATTTGTTACGCACAAGGTTTACGCAAAGCTTATTGTCTAAAGATGGAGCTATTGAACTCCCATTGTTCTTCATAGTGCCCCACGCCAGAAATATCTGATGCAAACCCCCTGTTTTCCAGTAGCTTCCATTCCATAGGTTTAAATGCACAAAATTTGTAACGATCCTTGAAATATTTTACAAGTAATTACATGGGCTAGTAAATGTTACTGCAACGTGAATGCAGCCTTACTGGCAGCTACACCCTGAGAGAAAGAAAATTATTCATGAACCAGGGGCCGTAGGGCCAGAGAATGGGAGGGCTTTAGCTCCCTCAATATACCTAAAAGACAATGCCCCGGACATGGTAACAATGGGTGCGTTCAATGTTTTGTAATCAGGCCCTTCAATCTAATAAATGCTTCGTTGCCCATGTTATAAACATACCGTAAGCAAACAGGTATGAGCAGCTAATTGATTACCTTTTCCAAGGGTTTGTTATTCGTTTGATTTTTTGAGTTTCAAAGTCAATAATTATGATGAATTCATGTGAATATACTCAAATCAGTTTAGTCTAGCCTTTGCTTGCTTATTTTAGACACATTTGACTTGTATTTACGATTAACTAATCTTACCAGCAGCTTAGCATCCTAATGTTGAAAGGACCTGGCCTAGCCATTATCGATGAGGAACTTGATATCACCTCGACTTGATAACGCAATCAAAGTCATAGAAAACATTCTGGCAAAGATCGAGCTTTAAGAATGATCTTCAAGAATTTATAACTTACTAATCTTTGAGAAACATGGCTGTTACAGTTCGGAATGAAAGTATAAATCCACGACGCCAGTCTTCCGCAAGGACGCGTTCATCTTTTCCCATCGGCAGTGAAAAGATGTTGTATACTTCCTACTGTTTATCGAAAACAAAGGGGTCTGGGGTATAGTGGCCTGTGCACAGACTCAATATCAACACAAAAAATGACCGTGTATGCTATGATTAGCTTGAGTCTGCACGTAGGAGTGCACTTAAGACAATTTACTTTATTCTAATGTTGTTTTGTGGAGTTAATTACGCCTAACTCTCTTATAAAGCTTAATTGTTACTTGATTACTCATCTCTTTCTAATCATTGTTTTTTCTTTATGCGAACGAGCCTGCAATAATTAAAGCAAAGAAATAATGATTAATCAAGGGATTCTGGAATTCAAGTGTAGAGAAAATGAAAACCATAGGATGATATTCACATCAAAACAAATTGAAAGCAAGCATTCAAATTCAGAAAGACCAAGAGATAGGATTTTCACAAAGTTCCTGGAAAGAGTGAATGAGATGGGCATATAGAGAATACAAATTACGCAAAGAGGTTAAAAGTACTGTTACCAAATTGTTAAAAAAGAGGTCGACAAATTCATTGGAATGGCAGAAAAATAAAGAAATAACTATCAAAAAACTAGAACAAAACAAAATCGATGTCAAAAACGCTTGCAGCAGAAGTTATGCCGTGAAACACCGTTTCTATGATCTCACAACTAAGCCAAGGGACATTCTACTCCCTTTCAAAGTGTTCAAGATTTTCAAATTAAAAGGATTTCCTGAGGTTTTCAAGAGATTTTTCAAGAGCTATTGGATTTCCAGGGAAAATGTACAAGATTCTCAGGAAGTGATTTGCTCCTCGAACTAAACCATCAAGCCTTGACTCTCGGAACATAAGCAAATTGGAATTATATCAGCTTTTCTGTCAAATGTAAAATGTACCCAGAATTGATTGATAGATTGTGCTGTCAGATTTTGATAAATTTTGGGGGAGTAAATTATTTTTTTATGCCCAATGACTCTCTTACAAAAAATATTGATTGATGTAATTCGCATACGGAGGAGTTATTCTTCCATATATTCTAAACGTACTAATTTTGAAATATTTAGTTTCTATTTCGTTTGACAATTATTTGTTCAACCACTCATTCAACAAAACGAAATAGAAACTTGAATTTTTAAAAATGGGTGTCCTGTCCTTACGATGGAGAAACACCCTTTGTTTGAAAATTACATTGGTTAATTTTAATTATTAAATTAAATTATTAAAAATGCTTTCTGCTTGTATTTCTTCCCCTTTGTCTGATATCATTAATGAGTCTTTTCAGTGTGGTATTTTTCCTGCTAAAATGCAGCAAGCTAGAGTTATTCCCTTATACAAAAAGGGGTGTCCTCTGTCTGCCTCAAATTATAGATCAATATCTCTACTTTCTATATTCAGCAAAATCACAGAGAAACTGATGTATAAGCGATTAAATAATTTTCTGGAAGAAAATGAAATTCTGTATGATCTCCAATTTGGTTTTCGTGCTAATCACTCAGTAAACCATGCTTTAATCAGAACTGAATCAATCAAAAACAGTTTGGATAATAAAAAATTTGGATGTGGAATTTTTCTTGATTTGCAAAAAGCTTTTGACACTGTTAATCATAAAATTCTTCTAGACAAGTTGCAACATTATGGCATTCGAGGTACAGCTTTGACATGGTTCAGTTCCTATCTTAGTAACAGAAGTCAATACGTATCTGTAAATGGTTGCAAATCTAATCATCTGAGTATTAAATGTGGTGTACCCCAAGGTTCTGTTCTTGGTCCACTTTTGTTTCTAATTTACATAAATGATCTCCCTAACTGTTCATCTAAACTTTCCTTCTACCTTTTTGCTGATGATACAAATATTTACTTTGAATCAGATACTTTGGATAACCTACAAATAGTTGTCAATAAGGAACTTAGACATGTCAAAAAGTGGTTGGATGCTAATAAACTTGCTCTGAATGTAGGAAAAACAAACTTCGTTGTCTTTCATTCTGTACAAAATTCTTTGAGTGAAAGTGTAAATATAAAAATTGGAAAAAAACACAACAGACAAGTTAAATATGTCAAGTTTCTTGGCCTGCTCTTAGATGAACATCTTAGCTGGAAGTACCATCTGTGTGAACTCTCAAAGAAGCTTTCAAGAACATGTGGTGTATTCTTTAAAATAAGACATCTTCTAACAACTAGTGTTCTGGTCTCTTTATATAATTCTTTATTTTCGTCTTTCCTCCAGTATGGTATTGTTGTCTGGGGCCTTACTTACGAAGTACACACCAAACCAATATACCTTCTACAAAAGAAAGTTGTTAGAGCAATTGCATTCAAGTCCTTTACTTCTCCATCTACACCAATCTTCTCTGATTTAAAAATTCTGACATTGGGTGATCTGTTTTACTTAAAGCTAATCATCTTCGTTTATGAATCTGTGAATAAAATTTCTCCTGTGTGTTTTCACAATTTTTTCGAAACTTTGTCATCTATTCATCAATATAATACACGGCAGGCTTCTAAAGGTGATATTTTTATGACTCGAGAAAATACCTATCTTTATGGTTTAAGATCTATTAGATATGCAGGTGCCAAGGCATGGAATGACGTTCCTCATACGATTAAGCTATCCCCGACCAGCATGATTTTTCGCGTCAAACTAAAATCACACTTATTCTCTTCAAATTACCAAGTGGACTAAAATCTGATCTGCACAATTCAACCAAAAAATTTCCATTTAATACTCAATAAACTGAAATAGGTTTTTTATCAGCAGGGGGTGCTCTCTCCTCGATTAGTTTAGCTATTGAGAGAGTTCCTCCTTAAGAAATTCCCCACATACAATAGCTTCATCAATTTTCTATAATTGTTTTTGGTATCATTTAACTTTAATTTAATTTAATTTTCTTTATCCTAATTTATATTGTATTGTATGTTGTGGAATTTTAAAAATTAAATGAACTGAACTGATGAACTGAACTGAACTGTTAATACATTTCATGAGTGAGTGGTTATCCTCAAAACTTAAACTCTTGTTATTCAAAGAGGGTACTAAAGTTGGAGGCTACTGATCCCGATTCCAGGCCACTGAAATAATCGAAATCCCAATCCCATTGGAGGAAAAAGAAAAATTCCCAATATTGACTTGCTTGATAATCCCAATACCAATTTACTTCTTCATTCCCAAATCTCAGTTCCAAATTTCCCCCTTCCTAACCCTCTTCACACGAGCGAATTGCTCGCTACCCCGCGCACGCAAGCAACACGCACGCCTGCGGACAACTGCACAAACAAATAGAACAGGAGACTGGAAACGAGCCTTCATAAAGCACAGAGCACGCATGGTGCATTGCGAAAAGCGACATGAAATGGAAGACAACAGCTTCAAACAAATCTGTAATACCAGCAATAATTCACTCAGGAATACAGTTTTATTCTAGCTAAATAACAAAGCAAATGTATATATAGCTTATTAACTTAATAACAGAGAAGAAAGATGTATAACAACATCGGCCTAACTACCCCGAGGGGTTCTGGAACGAACGGATATGTGATGAGAAACATGTCGTTTCTGCAGATGAGAAGGGAAAAGCAAGATTACCTCAAGGAACAGGAGTTGAACAAATACGATCAGGGATTCATGAAGAAGGCGAATAAAGACATCCTTGAACACGAAAGAAAACGGGAAATTGAACTTAAGTGTCTTGAGTTGCAGGACATGATGGAAGAGCAAGGGTAAGGATGAAATCAAGGAAAGATTTCTCAGCCAGTCATGTAGGCCAAGACTCAAGAGGGAGGCACCACTTTGAGGGGGGGGGGCGTTTGGGGAAATTAGTTCCAGCAAACCTTAAATCAAATTTGCGCATACTCAAACATTTTCTCAACAATAGGAGCAATTCTAGTATACCCCAACAAATATCTTTCTAAGAACAATAGAACAATAGTTACCAACATGAAAACTATATGTTGTTGAGGTGTTAGAGCAAAGGCATAGGTATGTAGTGTTTAATGAGGTATTCTACACTCCAGTATTAAAAGTATTCGAACGAGGAGGTTGCAATGGCCACTGAAACGTCCTGAACTCAAATTAGGCCCAGATTTACAAAGCAATTTATGACCACTTTACATGATACAGGAGTGATAATTTTCGGATAAAATGACAGCAATGGACCTTAGCTTTCTTTAGAC
The DNA here is from genome assembly GCA_963924455.1 of Pelagia noctiluca. Classification (NCBI taxonomy): domain Eukaryota; kingdom Metazoa; phylum Cnidaria; class Scyphozoa; order Semaeostomeae; family Pelagiidae; genus Pelagia; species Pelagia noctiluca. The sequence continues at coordinate 14,773,702 of OZ004322.1, read as the reverse complement.
AACAATTAAAATGAGATTATCAAGTCTTTGATTCATTTCAGGCCTACATTTTCAGCAACCGTTGATAAATTGAAAAACTCAAATAGAGAAGGGGGTACTTGAATAAAAAGTTTCAAATTTTGAGGGAATCTCGGGCTTTTTTGTTTCTATTTGCATTTCATAATATGCAGTAAGAAATAGGTTTCAAAATGATGCTATTTTAGTATAATTTGAGTATTGAGATGCCATGTAATATCTGAGCAAACCTATGAAAACGGACAAGAGGCTTTATTTGTATTTGTTTTATATGTAATTATGCAGACGATTTACTAAAATAAATTAGATTTTGAATAAAAGTACAAAACAGTTAGGATAAATTGGTTTTGCAACAGAATTTCTGGAAACTTTAATATAAAATTAAAGCATAGGAAAGGGACTTTTAGTCATAACATTTTGGACTGCATTCAATCAGACATTGACAAAATAAATACCATTTTATTTCTTGGATCAGAAATCAAAGTTTTAAATTTCGCATTCATCCTCAACGGCCTGAGCTATTTTCTTTCATCCCTTAACTTTACGAAGGATTCGCAAACTTTGAATTAAAATTCTGAATTGCAAACTCACCAGCATTCGTTTAAGCCATTATTTGTCAAGATTTCTTCCGAAAAATCCCCAGTCTATGACTGATATTCTAATGAACATTGATTTTCTTTTTGAAATTTTCTTTACCGGCCTAATAATCTCTCTACACCTGTAAAACTTTTCAAAACTCTCACAGCGAACTAAATTTGACAACTTTGGTTGACGCGAGCAATTGTTTTTACTTTGGCGCGAAAATTTTGAATGAGGAGCCTGGGGAAGGTATAAAGACTGTCTACAAACTTTTGGGCCTAAGGGAGGGGGGAGACAATAAACCGCCATTTTCTCGTCCTCGTTCGAATTCTTTTAATACGTAAGTGTAGAATCAACATTATCTACATTAATGACATATTTCTCGTAAATAAAAGTAAACTCTGTAATTATGCAGACGATAACACTATCTGGGTAACAAATGAAAACAAAAATGAAATAATATATGACTTGGAATCAGAAGTAGCAATCCTTAACACATGGTTTACTGAGAATTACATGATATTAAACGGGGATAAAAGCAAACTAATAACCTTCCAAACTAATCCAGTAAGACAAGATGCAGTGCAAATGAATATTAATGGTCATGTCATAAAAGAAAGTAACAGTGTCAAACTACTAGGAGTAACAAAAGATTACCAAATCAAAATGGATGATCATATCAACAAATTCTGCAAAGAAGCTGGAAAAAAAGTTAACGCCCTTGCCAGAGTCTCATGTTTTATGGAAGAAAATAAATTAATTCTTTTAATGAAAACCTTTATTACCTCGTACTTCAATTATTGTCCCCTTGTATGGATGTTCTGCAGCAGGAAAAGCAATAATCGTGTAAATAGGATACACGAGAGGGCGATGAGAAAAGCCTATTGAGATTACCAATCAACTTTTGAAGAACTTTTAATTAAGAGCAAAACTGTTAACTCACATACAAAAAATTTACAATATCTTGCAACAGAAATCTACAAAACAATAAACGGGTTGAACCCAACATTCATGAATGAAATTTTCTCAATAAACACGAGCCCTTACGATCTTAGGCACTTGCAATTCAAAAACCCAGAACCTAATTATAAAATTTACGGTTTTAATACAGTCTCATATAGATGCAATCAAATCTGGAACTCCCTTCCTACGGAGCTAAAAATTCGCCTTCACTTGATTCTTTTAAGAATAGAATCAAAACCTTCAATTCATTCAAATGTACTTGTGATATATGCAAGCAGTATATTCATAATGTCGGATATATATAAAATCTCACCACCTTGTTCGTTCTGTTTGCTAGTTTGTCTAAATAAGCTTTAACTTTTTAAAAGCTATGTATTCATTTTTCGTTTACGTTGTAACTAACTTTAAAGAAAGAAAGAAAAAAAAATCAAGCCCAAGCATGTTCCTGACACAATTTTCATTAATCAACCAAAGCAACCAATGTAGAAAAATCTTGAACCCCACGTTTTTGTGCTTAGAAGCTCAAAAATACCACAGAAGGTCAAACATTTTCAGCTGATAAGAAAAAAATGCTAATGCGAAACCCATGAAACCTAAAGATTCCCTTATAAAGTGTGTCCCAGATATATGCAGCTTGAGGGAAGAGGTCAAGCCAAAAGTGCAAGGGAAAGGGATCTTGTAAAGTGCATAAATACACAATTTTACTGTCATTAAAGCAGCATTTGTAATATCTTTTCAATATTTCTGCAGAGATAAGTAAAACATTTTAACCAACCTATATTTTCAATGGGCAAAAATATCTACATATGACTCTTTTACTATCTTTGAGAAGATAGCAGTTAAGCATGCAGCAACCAGGAGGAAATAAGCCTTCCAAAAAGCTTACTCTATCACCTCCTTAAATAGTGTATCTATTGTTGATTGTTAGTTGTTTGCTGCGTAACTGCAATAGATGCCGCCGGCCAAACTGCAATCTATTCCTATCTTTTCAGAATCAAAAGTTAATCTTTGCGTAAGATTTTCAATCCTTATTCCTTATTTCTGATCAGATACAAAGAAGAAGAAGTACTTGCAAAGGTGGCAGAGTTCAGAAAGATGTTGTTGGAGAAACGAGAACTTGAGAAGGAAAAGGAAAGCAAAGAGATTAGAATTGGGTTAGTTGCTAGGCTACGCACTCTTATTTTGGTACAGCTTCATTCATTAACAAGGACCCTACATCAGCCGAACTTTGTAGAATTGCTTCACAGCCTAGGAAATTGGTGGTTGCCAAGCTGTTAGATATTTAAAAGTGTACAGGAAGGCCCCTAATAGAGCTGTTGCATTTTTCTGACAAGGCTTAACTCTCAAAATGATTAGGCAAATCTAAAGACTGATTTGATCTATAAAATTGTTGGTAGTTGATAAGCAAACAGGCTTTCTATCTTCGTTAAGGTTTTGGTACAAAGCACTAAGGGCCTGCTTAATTGGTAAACTAATCGAGCAGCGCCACCTATTTTATGTAACCATACCTCGGTATTGCTTTTGCCTTTTTACCTGGAATTAAGAGAGCCAGCAAATTCTCTCCTTTCAACTTATGTGACAGGTCTGATGGTGGGTTTGAACCCATGACCCTTAGATTGGGGGTTTATTGATGCAACCATTTGGCCATATCCTCTGCCAATCGGATGGGTCCTTGTAGCATTGTGCTCTAAATATATAGCATTCGATAGTGCCATGAATTTGATTTGTAAAGTCTAGTATAAGAAAACAAAAACTACCTTTTTCTGTGTTGCAGAATGTTTATTCTCATGAAAATGGCAGGAAAAGTATCTTTTAGGAAATTCTGATTTATCCAACAGTGCCCCTGCTGGAAGCCATCAATTGGCAGAAGCAAATGAAAAGAGAAATGAAAAGCTGAAAGAAGCATTTGGAATAAAAGACGGATATGCAGAGGGAAGTTCGTTTGACCCAGAGCAGCAAGCTGTCAAGAAGGAGCAGGCCAGAGCTGAAAGAGAACAGAAACAGAAGCAATGGGAAAAGTCACTTGCAAGGTATCAAACTTATTATTTAGATAAATAAATCAACCTTTGATTTTTCAGAGTGAACCACTGTGACAAAGTTTTGTGTAAAAAGAGGGACTCACCAGTGCAATCATTCTTCAATAGGTAGGCTCTTCATTTCAGAAAAAACTTCCTTCCTTTTATACAATGATCCCCAAACTCAGCTGTATGTAAATGACAAAACAATATATACAAACATATTTCAATTCTATTTCATCTTTTGTTTATACCATTTGTCTCAGAAGAATAACCCTACTTTGGTCAATAATGATTAAAATGATGCAAGATTTGAATCTTTGAAGAAATTTGAATAAACAGTTTGTAATTACTTTTACCTGTATTTATTTGATTCTCCAAGCTCAAACTGCTATGTCAAAGTGAGCCCTTATGAGCCTGATTAAATTTTAATTGAATTTTGAAGATAAAATGTCTTAAAGTATGTATTGCTTAAGAGTAGTACCCTTGACATAAATGAGAAGGGGGAATGCATTAAGTTGCTAAAAGTATGGTAGCCAGGATTAGATGTATGTCATCTACCAAGTTGGAGTTCTTCCAAGTTAGAGAATGCTGTTACTCTTGTACAACCCAAGATTTAAACTTCATTGTCTCTAAGATTTTTTATTCAAATTCATTGGGTTTTGTTGATATTTAGAGAAGCTAGAGAAGAGAAAAGGGCAAAAAGAAAAAGAAGATGGGATTCTTCTTCAGATGAAAGGTAATTTTAATTTTCCAAACTCATTTTCTCGCAAATAACTTTAATTCCTTGAATTTCTATTCCTAGATACTTCGAGATATGATTTTGATCTGGAAGTAAAACAGAATTCAAGTTTACTAAACCAACGCTTCTACTTTTAATACCTTAGTGGATTCAAAGACAATATTGTTTATCTTAAGGATTTTACTGTTTCTTATTTGATTGCAGATTAGATATCAGCTTAAGTTAGGGTATTATGTAATACAATAAAACCCTATAAACAAGAACAAAGAAATATGGAAACATACAGGCTAATTTTTTTTGGGGTTGATTAACGATTGATTTTCTTTCAACATTCAGAATACTATGAATTACATGTCTATTGTACTATTGTACTAACACACATAACGTTTGAAATTACTTGAAGCACCCATAAGTACCTTGTTAATCAGTTTTCAGTTTTCAAGGCACCTAGGCATTATTTTGGAATGGCTAATTTTCTCCTTGGATAGGGTTATGGAATGTCTTGTCCACAGACAATAGTGGCAGCCAACTAGCTAAGCACTACGCCATCAAAGGAGATATGGTTATGAGAGCTAGTCAGTCTTAGATACCTTGTTTGTTTTTCAGAATATTTCTCTTCTTGCTTCACAGCCAACAGTGATTTTTTTATTCTTCATAGTGTGCTTAATTCATTTTTATTATATTTTCAGTATTATGTTCTATGTAGCCCCCTATAAGACAAGAATCTACCACCAATTTAGTTATAAACATTTTAGGAGCATCTATTTCACTGAAATGTCATTGCTTTCTGTCATTTTGATATTCATTTCGCAACTGCTTATACTATTTGAATTTTACTATTACATTTTTCCATTCGAGCAAAAGGAGTATTGTCTTATCCAAAAATCAAAGGTAAATTTTTCTTCAGTAAACACGTAAGGTGATAAAACCTTGCAAATTGATAGATTTCATATTCCATGTTTGAATGTTCAGCTTTTATTTTCTGATTGCTTCTCATAGAAGATATAACTTTTGGCATTGAAAATTTGCAAATCTTTCATATGAGAAAAAGAGAAGTATCATATAACACAGGGATTATCATTTAACAGGGTACATATCAAAGGCTTACAGTGGTATGGACGAGATATCCCATTAGTGGAGAGTTAAGTGTATAGCTAGATGCAAACTCTAGGCAAACTGGCCTTCCTTGACTTCTATTGATCAAGCTCTTTCAGAGTCCTCTCTAGTAGTGCAGAATAATTGCTGAAATGATTTGAGTCATCAGACACTTCAATGCACATGAAATTATGATTCAAAGGATATTATGATTATTACATTATTTTAGTTTTTGATTATACAATCATTATTTATTGCTCTTGTACCAGTGCAATATTGCTGCATCTAATTTTAAGTTTAATTGTTATACTAAGAGTTGTACCTGTGCTGGTTTTAAGCCTTCCAAATCTTAGACTTTTCAATGGCCTTGGTATCAATGATGTATGTTATCCTATTCCTGATCTCAGAGTTTTAACTCTTGAAAGTTTGATGTCATTTTAACTTGTCACTACCACTGAGATATCAAGGTAAAGGCTTTTCATATTAGCACATTCAAGGCTTGTTCAAGACTATTTAGGGTTACTAAACATTTATGGCAGTCTGCAGAAGCTATGGTAAGCTGCAGAGTATCCGAGTGGAAATTTCGTTAATGTCCTCAATCACTGCACTGCCCCGCTTCTTTACTTGACTCCTGTCCAGTTCCATAAATGTTTAGTAGTCCTGACAGTTATTTGTTATTTTGATGCTTTTTTCACAACTTATGCACACATCAACTTCTAGCCCGAGGAATTGGTCTATGGGGTCGATAGGGGGATTCAACTCTAAGGATGTATGATTGACCCCATATATGGGGCCTTAAGTGATACAAAGTCCTTAGCTTTTTTCTACCTTTAGGTGACCACTGTTGGCGTTTAATCCTAGAGATGCAAATGAATATCCTGGGCCTGGAGAAAATTTTGGTAGAATCACCCAACCAGGCTTAGGGATTCACTCCTAGGGCAAAAAGATGACACAGGGTCTTTGTATTTTATATGCAATTGACCATTGAGGCTAGCAAGCCCATTGGCCATGCTAGTTCACTTTGATAGCAAATTGAAATCTATTTAACATAGACTTTGCATGCCATTTGATATGTTATCAAGTCCTAACAAGGTAAAATATAAACTTGTGTTAAAATATAATTTTCCTAGACTTTATCTCTGTGTTACCTGATACTTCTCTTTGTGTTTATAGATTCGCGAATTTTAGAAAAATACTGCAAATAAACGTCTAAATATTTCATTCAAAAATACACATGCTCAACCAATAATTTTGGATTTTTAAAGATTTTATTGCACAATTCATGTTCTATTTTACAGCGCTCGATTTTGGATAAGACAATATCTCACTTTGTTCAAGCATTTTATTTTTGTGTGATCTAGAAGGTAAGCTTTGCATTAATTTGTCTAGAAAATAATTTGAGCTAATGAGTTTTATTGTTAAGACAGAATTTTGCCAAATCTTCTAAATTGCAGGTTAAGGCAGGTTCAAGATTCTCCAGGTTAAAACTGTCCATGTTTATATTTTCCTAGTTAGAAGTATTCTAGGTTACCCTAAAGGCATATGTTTATGAAGCAGTGATTAATTCTATGTTACTGAGCTTATTCTATGCTCACTGGCTTATTTTAGAACTGTTTCCAATCAGGCAATTATTTTCTTATGTTTCTTATGTAATTAGGCTTTAAAACTTTACAAACAGAATTTTCTGAGCAAACCCTGATGAATTGTTTTGCCCAATATGTATTACATTCATGGATTTTTGCAGCCATTTCATCAATTAATTGTTTGTAATTGCATGAATCAAGTCAAATTGGGTTTCTTATATATCCTACCTATTTTATTGCACAAACAACGCAATTTCAGAATCTATTTGAAATCTTGTGTTTTGTCTTTAAATCTAAAAGAGATGCCAGAAACGTATCTCTAGAACTTATGCCTTTAGGATAACCTTCAAATTTTTATCCAATTCCATTAACATTTGGAATTCTTTACAGCCCCTCTAAAGAAAGAAAGCAGAAGAGCGAAAGGAAGAAAAAACACAGTTCCAGGTAAAATGTCTCAATATTTCACGTTAAAATGTCATAGAGAAGCAGCACTTATTGAAGAGTGTTTTTGTAATAACTCTCATTAAATTTTGTATGTTACCTTAACCCTCATTGTCTCAATGTTGATTTTGTTGCTTCTATGCCGAGTAGTGCTGACATGTCTTACAGATCTTTGCTAGTAATATTGATATAGGGTACAAATAGGAAGACCTATTAGATATTATCTCTTTTTTGAAATGGCTCAACCACTTTAGCAAGGATTGAATGTTGTCTGTCCAAAAAATTTAACTCTTTGTTAGTTTTGTAGCATGGAAAAGGCCAAAGACTTCATTTTTATCAATTTTTTTGAAAATGATTACCTTTTAAACAACGCCTAGTTTTAAGTATGTTTACTATGGTTAAGAAACTACCTTGTCTAGCACACATTACTGCTTGGGCTATAAATAAGTGACCTTAGATGCTGTAACTGAGCTATTACCATTATATTCTTATAGGCTACATACAATATTACCAGTGCCTATATCCAATTATGCTTCTTAAAACCAAGAGCTGGGAGTTTTGACTGCATGAAAATTATTGGTTCTTTTATTTGGGACTTACTGTTCACGATTTCCAATCTTGAGCAACAACTTTGTATTGGTCCATTTCTTTTAGTATATGAGAAGTATGCTAGTACATAAGGAATGCTATCTTATGAAAAAATACTACTTTGTCAATATTTTGAGTTGTACAATATGCAATGCTTCATTCATTTCTGTCAAAAAAAAAGATTTATGAATTATTTCAAAGAAGAAATCAGGAAAATGTTCAAAATACCCGAATCAAGCAAATTGGTGTCATGTTTTAACATTTGGATCAATGTTTACTTTATTTGGAAACTCTGTAAAATGAATATGAATGGAAACCGTTTATTATCATGCTATGCCAAATATCATTGTCCATGTAGGGTATTTTCATGCCCTAGTTGCAACCATCATTTTTGTAAAATTAGGGAGTATCTCTGTCTGTATAATTTCATTGAAAAATTTTGTGTTTTTTTTAAGTGATGATGATCATGGACACAGCTCAAGAAGAAAAGTGAAGGATCAAGACAGGTTTGTGTACAAAAATATTCCACAAATGCCATAAATAAATTGCCAAAATTTTATTTTTCAGGGAACTGAAAGTATTTTCAGGAAAACAACAAACAGAAGAGTTTGTCTATTTACTACAAGGATAAGTGTTGTCGTTGTGATTGGGAATGGCAGAAAATCTCAGATGGAATGAAGAGCTTTGGGTCCGAAAGATTTTCATGGTTTTCAAGAAGTTTTTGGTCAAGAAATGAAGATTTTTTGCATTTCAGACTGTTTTGATTTTGCTTACAACAACTGACATGTGCGCATGAACTTTTTACAGCTATCCACACGATTGATGAAACCACACTACACAATTATTTTCCCGGTGTTGTAAAAGATAGGAAGCTCTTAGTCAGACCTGGGAATTTGAGGCTGGCAACCGCCCTGCTCCACCTCAATGCCCTCTTCAGACACTTCAAGTGGGCAGTGAATTGCCCTTCTCAATGTTCACTTTTAATAAGGGATAGCCCATCTAAGAACAGTGAGCAGAGCAATTTACTACCCACCTATTAAAAGTCCCACAGCCAGGTCTGTTTTTTTACTTTTTACTCACACATACATGCAAGAGCTCGATGCATTGTGAATGCAGCCTCAGACTCCTGTTAAACTGCAGCATATACTTGAGGCTCTACCTAGCTTGATATTAGGAATAAAGCATTCACACTTATATTCTAATTTTCAGTCGTAAAAATGATGATGCTCGTGATCAAAAGTCGAGGAAAGCGAATGAGACAATGCGGAAAAATGGAATCGGCCTTGTTGAAGGTTATGAAAGCTCTGATTCAGAAGAAGAGGATGCCAAGGGTAGAAGCAGGTATTTTCATTCAGATTTAAGCAATTGGTTTTACCACAAATCTATATTACTAATATTCCTATATGCAAATTAGGTTGCCCCAATGTTGTGTCCCATTGTTCAATTACACAAGAAAGGCTTTTTTCCTGGACCACCTAGAGATGCGCTTCTTTTTTTAATCGATTCAGTTTCTTGCCGGAAACTGTTTAAAGATTTAGCTAAGCTTTTTGAAACCTATAAGTTGGTTAAAATTTCAATTTTCTCTCGGCTCGAAAAAGTTTCGTTTGTCTTGCGGCCATTTATTGTTTCTTTCCCTGCACGGTCTGTGATTCTTCTGTTCTGCCTTTGTGTTTTTTTTGTGAATTTAATTTTCTCTCAGTCGTTTGAATTGGTGAATTTCCACATAAAATTTTTAATCATTGCACCATAAGACTGGTTAATAACTTTGAATTTAAATGTACAATTTCATCTTCATAAATTATAAGAAAAAAATAAAGAAACCACTTACATTTTTATAAATAAATTGATGCTACGGGGATTCGAACTTTTGTAGCTGGATTCAAAGTTCACAGTGCTAACCATTAGCTACACCATAAGACCGGTTATACACGGTGTCTTTTAATTTACAATTTAATCTCCATAAAATGTAATGAGGATAAAAGGAACAACTTACATTTTTATAGATCAAAGGTGTTACCGGGGTTCGAATTCGGATCATTGGATTCAAAGTTTAGCGTGCTAACCATTACACCATAAACACCATTTGTGTAATGTGTTTTATTTAATATGTAGCCTTCATAAAATATAGTAAAGATTCAACCGAGTTTTCCACAAAGCTCGCTGGAACACATTTCCAATATCCAAATAGTATACATTTTTTCTTTTTTTGTTTATCATTTTAAATTTTACGTTGAAGGCACAGTTCTTTGCCGGTTTTATGGTTAACAAGGCACAAGGCCAGTTGTTGGATGATGTTGGTGTTTACCTTCCCCAATAAGTTTTCAGTCATGGACAGCTCTATGTGGGAATGTCGAGATCCCAGTTGTTCAATGGCCTCAAGGTTTTTTCGTCGCAAGGAAGCCCCACAAACAATATCGTATACCGTGATGTACTCGCTTAGTCAATAGATGAAAGATATCATGATTGAATTTCTGGAAAGCCCATATATTCTGTTCTGTCTTTTATGCTAAACAATTACGACCTGAATACGCATGATAAGAGACTTAAGCGATGATATATATATAAATCAACAATCATGTTATTGTTCCTTAAATCTTTTAGTACTCTCCTAACATCATCTTATTGCTTCATTCGAATTATTTGTTCTTAAATCTATTATCATACATTTTGACGATTAGCGTAATAAACAGAAGAGATTCCCCTGGCTCTCCGGGATTTCGATCATGATCTCTTTCACCTACCTGCTTAGTAACATAAACAACTGCAGCTGTGCTTTATATAGATTGTACTTCTTCTCCATTCACTTGGATTTCTAAATTGATTTTATTGGTAGGCCTATATACATTTTCCGCTTGAAAAATATCTTTCTCAATATAAGTAGACTAGCTGTCCTTGACGCCCGCGATGCGGACAAGTATAGTATCAGATTAGCCTTAGCAAGACAACATTCTTTTTCCCTACATTTTGTCAATGACACTGCAGCCGCTTGAATTCTACTGTAAGGGGTCATATGAAGTCCCTTATGATTTAAGCAGAGGTCTCAAAATTGATAAACGGCTAGAAACTTTCTGAAAATTTGCTAGAGTCCGGGGTGGTTAGTCTTCTATAGTATTCCCAAACCCTCCCTGGACTCTATGGAAATTTCAGAAAATTTTTAGCCGCTTATCAATTTTGAGACCTCTGCATAAATTATAAGGAACTTCATATGACCCAACACAGTAGAAGTCACGCGGCTGCAGTGTCATTGACAAAATGTAGGGAAAAAGAATGTTGTCTTGCTAAGGCTAATCTGATACTATACTTGTCCGCATCGCGGGCGTCAAGGACAGCTATTCTTTATTAAGCTCCCTGGCAAACTTAAAACCTTAAGCACTTTTAAGGGAGCTCGATAAGCCTTTCAGGTAGCAAAAAGGACGGTGTCTATGACCAATCAACCATCTTAGATTATCAAGGGGCTCAATAGCACTATATTTTAATCAACCCCGGCTGAATGGAACTTGCAGATGCCTATTTTAACTTAAAAGGGGAAGGTGTTGCTTTCCCTGAAAATGAGACTTGAAAGGTGCTCTGATTTCTTCGATAACGTTTGCAACAAATTCAAAACATCGATAACAAAAATGATAACATCGATAACGGAATAAATATTCATCTAAACACTCTAATTAAAGGCTACACGTGATTAACTCATTTCAAGCAAATGATACAAAGGCATGACCTACAATTCAGGCCGCTCAGTTGTATTCGCTTCTTGTCCCTAGGGAAGCAAAGAAATCACATTGTTAAGTTTGATAAATGTGATTCGTGATATTCTTCTTCTAACTTAGTAAAATCTTGAAAAGTGCTGTCCCCGGAAAGATCTATATTGATTATTTAGTAAGACAGTTTGGTCACCATGTTTTTGCATTGTCTTCTCACTCAGGGATGGGAAAACATCGAAAACAACAAAGGACCGTGGAGAGGAAAGGGTTGGAAAGTCGGAACAAGAGAACCGGAAGAGACAAGATGATCGCAGATACGAAGAGGAATATGATGACCGGCGAGGCAACCGAAGAGATAAGCCAGACATCGACAGATTTGGCCGTTCTGAAGACCAAAGAAGATCTAGCAAGGTAGACAAAGAAGAACAAAGAGAGCGCAGAGACAGAAGGGACAGAGATAGAGGAAGATCTGATAGCAGAGAGCGCCGTAGAAACAGAGAAGCGGATGATTTTGAAGAAAGCTCTGGCAAAAAGTCTCGAAAGAGACATTCTTCCAGAGATAGATCAGCAGAGAGAAGAGGTGATAGCAATGAGTATGACCGGGTTGAAGAAGCTCAGCGAGAAAGGGGTGATGGAAAGAGTAAAAGTCGTAAGGATGAAGAATCATTTGATAGAGAAAGAAGGGATAGAAGAGATAGTTACGCTGAGGAAGTTAAGGATGCGGATAGAAAAAGAAGGGGTAGCCGAGTAGATCACTCCCCTGAAACAGACATCACCCAGAGAGAAAGCAGGAAAAGAGAACGCAGTCTAGATTATTTGAAAGAGAGCAGGCGAAGAAGCAGAAGGCAGCGTAGCCAATCATATGAAGATAGAGAGCGTGAATTGCAAAGACGGCACAAAGGTAAAGATAATAGGAACCCTGATCGGCATCTAAGGGATGATGATGGTTATGATGATGATTATTACAAGGAATCTAATGAAAAATTAAGATCAAAAGAAAAGAAAGAGAGAAAGCAGAGCCATTTGGACGAGAAGCGTGACAGGGATACCGACCTGTATGAAAATGACGTTACAAAGGAACGGACGAAAAGCAAGAGAAAGTCCCTAGCAGAGCCAGGTGAATTGTTGATCGACTCAGACTCGCAGAAACTGATGAAAAAACAGCAAAAGAAGAAACGACCTGATAGTGAGAAGGAATCTGGAGAATTAACCGACAGTTCCGACGATGAAGTACTCAAAGCTCGAAGTGGGGATAAGAACTTCTCTAAAGAACGCCAAGATAGGAGAAGTAGAGATGTTGAACGCGAGCATAGAAGAAGTAGAGGTTGGTATGAAGAAAAGTCGGTGAAAGATTCTGCAAAGTCGTCAAGAAGAAGTAGGAGGGATTCAGATAATGAAATCGAGCCAGACTCGAAAGAAGATCGGCATGAGAGGAAGAAACATTCCAAAAGATCTAGAAAGCATGACGAAAGCACTGAGCGTGTTGCTGATGATGACAAATTGAAGCCGGCATCAGAAGAACGTCACGACCAACCAGAAACCTCAGATCATTCTAAAGAGAAGCTTGGAAGCATGCAAGAGCATTCTAAAGACAAGGAAGTAAGAAAATCCGATCGTATTGGAGAGGAATTTGCTAAATCCCCAGATCATGAACCGGAGAGATCACCGGAAACCGTAGAACACTCAAGAGACAAGTCTCGTCGGACACCCAAGAAATCTAGAGACAGCTCGGGCAGAACATCTAAACGTCATAGAAGAAGGTCGTCAAGAACCCCAGATCACCTCAAGGAAAGGTCAAGAAAAGACTCTGATCCTTCCGAAGAAATGGCTAGAAGCCCAGATGCCCAAAAGGAACATCGGGCAAAAACTCAAGAGAATGATGGGAACGATCTATCACAAGATACCCCTAGTAAAAGTGCCCCGAGAACCCAAGAGTATCATAGTGACAAACTATCTGCAGAGACCCATAGGGAAAGGGAAGCTAGAACGCCTGAGTTTGCTAAGGAGAAAATGGAAACTGAGGACATGGAAGTGGATGATTTTGAATCAGAGGCTAAGAAGGAAAGCGAGACTGGTCATAATGAGCCTGATGTTATGACCCAAGCTGGTCGTAAAGGAAGAGGTGACTCTGTGAATACACCAAGCGATGTCGAAGAGCACGTTGCCTCCAAAAGTGATAGAAGACGGTCTGATGTTAGCCTGGCACTCAAAAAGGGGAACAGAGCGCTGCGAGAAGCACGGATGGATATACAACCTAAGGAGGCAGATGAGCCGAAATCCAAAGAAGAGTATACAGGAAATGACGAATTTACTGCCGATGTTGATAAGATTCATGACAAATCTGATGAAGAAAGCAATGAACTGACGCAGAAAATTGATAGGAAGGCAAGACGTGATGCAAAGAAAGAAAGAGAAGCTAGCAGTGGGAAGGCTAATTATGAGAGTGAGGCCAAAAAACGCCTAAGTGAAATGGAGGCTGTATCAAAGAGTGATGTTGAGAAAATACAGGACAAGGAAAGGTTGGGTCGGAATAAGGATTCTAAAAATCGGGATAGCGAATCAGCTAGGAGTGTAGAGAAAGAAAAAGCAAAAACACGGGAAATGGAGAAAATAAAGTCAAAGAGACGTAAAGAATCGACAAGCAGCAGTAGTGATTCTGGTAGTGAAGAAGAGATGCAGAAGCAAAGTTCAGAGAGCAGCGAAAGTGATCAGGAGGATTCAAGGAAAAAGAAGCAAAATAAAAAATCAATTGAGCGGTCAAAGCGGCGACAACAACGAGAAAGCTCTTCGTCAAGTGAGAGTGAAGTTGAAAGGCAACAGCAGAAGGCAAAAAGGTAATTATTTGGTTATTGTTAAATGTCATAGCGATGGAACTTCTTAAAGCAGCCACTTTCCAATACAGTAGACACCTCCAAGTAACGGCTACGAACTTTTAAATTAACCTCAAAGTAGTGACCACCTTCAGTTTACACCCGCTTAAGCTTGGATCTAAAATTGGCCGCTCGTATTAACTGATTTGTTCTTGCTTGATTCTTGCATAAATTACGATTAGGAACCACAGCACTCGAGAGTAATTAAAAATGATTTATAGTCGGTCTGATGATTGCGAAAGCATAAAGTTGTAAGTAACAGAGAGCCAGTCTCCTTTCTTGTTTCTCTTCTATATCTCTGTACCTTCGTTAATTGAGCACTATGATGCGTTTTTAAACAACACATTGCTGTAGAGATAAGAATGTTTTATAGATATATCTAGATCTCTTATGTCTTTGTTTTATTCTTGTATTACAGCAAGCCTGCGGCAAAGGAAAGTGCGAAAAAGAGCAAGCAGTCGTCAGAATCGAGTGATTCTTCTTCGGAATCATCAGACAGCAGTTCCTCATCCGAGTCAGAATCAGGCGAATCTGCAAAAGAGAGCCCCGTAAGAAAGCAAAAGGCTTCTAGGGGTAAGAGCGACAAGAGCATGCCTGAAAAGAAGACAAAACAGGAAGACAAATCTAAAGACCACAAAGAGAAGAGAAGGAGGCACAAACAGGAGACAAGCAGTGAAGAGTCGTCCGAGTCGACCTCAGAATCAGAAAGTGAGGAAGAAGTCGATAAGAGACAGGCCTCTAAGAAAAGCAAGGATAAATATAGTCGTTCAAAGCTTCAAGAAGAAATACCTGAACGTAAACATAGGATGGAGAAAGTAGAAGATAATGATCGTAAAGGAGAGAAGGTAAAACCACATACTTTACAAATAGAGAAGAATGCCCCAAGTAAACGAAAAGACATGTCACCGATGGTCGAGAAAGGCTCTAACAAGCGCTCTAGAGAATCTTTGACTCCAAGTAAGAGAGCAGATAGAAGTTCTGTTATGTCCGATAAGGGAAGTCGTGATGCTAGGCAAGATGACGGGAGAAGAAATTTTGTTGAAAAGCAGACTAAGAGCAGACAAGAGCGGGTAAAAGCAAGTGTTGAAACTGAAAAAGTGAAGCATGTTACCAAAAAACGTCATGACCGGAAGCGGGTGGAATCTAGTTCGAGTGAGTCTAGTGATACAGAAGAAAGCAGTTCCGAGGAAGAATCGAGTTCTTCAGAATCGGAGAGCTCAGAGGAAGAAGTAACCATGAAGAAGAGAAAGCAGGCTGTGAGAAAACAGAAAAAGAAAGAGAGTTCTGAAAGTGAGAGCTCGGAAGAAGAGGATTCAGAGTCCGAGCAAGAGTCGGAAGATTCGAGTTCCTCAGAGGAGGAAATGAAGAAGCGTTCAAGCAAAAAGATTGACGAAGGTCGTGGTAATAGACATTCTAGGCAGAAGAAGAAAGTGACGTCAGGTGAAGAATCAGGCTCTGATTCAAGTTCGTCTGAGGAGGAAGTGAAAGTCAACAAGGGACGTGCTGGGAAGAGAAAAGAGGTGTCAACTGAGGAAGAGTCAGATTCTAGTTCGTCAGAGGAAGAAGTGAAGAAACCGCAAACTCGTAAAAGACACGACAAACATCGTGACAGTAAAAAAGTTAATCACAAGAAAGACTCGTCATCTAAGGAAGATTCAGAGGAAGAATCGATTTCTTCGGAGGAAGAAGAAAAGAAGATTAATCATAAAAAGACGCAGAAGAAGAAGGAAGAATCACGTCGTGATAAAAGGTTTGTAATGTATTTATACCTGGTATTTTAAGGATTGGGACTAAGTTAGTGAAACCAGGTCGTTGAAAACCAAGGCACGCTGTCTAAAATCTCTAATACCTAGAAACTGGTTTTTATGGGTGAACACCATAGTTTTCTTATTGCCATTCTAACTCAAATTGATGGTCTATCAAACTGAAATGAATGATTACTAACAAACTGTGTTTACCAGTTTATGAACGTTGCCTAAGCTTCTGTTGCGGCTAGAAATTTTCGCGGGACTTTTCAGAATAATTCTTTGCGAAAGAAACAATATCTGATACAGTACTAACCCACCACTAACATCTGAATGTTGCGAAACCGTGCTGCCTAGTTTCTTATAGGTTGGAAGGAATAGGTGAAAAATTTATGCCAGTGAATTGGAATGAAATGCCAAATCTTCGCATTCAAAATGGTTTTCTGAAGCAATATGAATTTTCAAGCTGAAAAATCTAATATTTGATTATAGATGCACTACTATCTAGCAGGCTGAAGTTACTTATAATTCAGTTTCTAAGTGTTTGGTTAGTACTGTATTTTGCAAGGATAAACTTAAGGCCTGTGTCTGTTTAGACATCACTAAGTTCCACAATTAGAGAGCAAAAATTACTTACAGTATAATCTCCATTAAGTACAAAATATCTTTCAAAAACGTCTTTATTGAAATTGTAATATATTTTGATTTTTAGTTCTTTGAAACGGAAGCAGAAGAAGCGAGACGAAACCAGTAGCTCATCGAGCGAATCAGAATCGTCCAGCGAATCGGAATCATCCTCATCAGAATCATCTAGTGATTCGTCATCAGAAGAATCAGAAAGCAGCAAAAGCGAATCACCAAAACAGAAGAAACGCAGACGACGATGATTGGCAAGTGATTAACACTTAGAGAATCATCATGCAGTGACAATTATTTCAAAGATATTCTGCAGTATGTCTCTGCATATCTGAAGAGTAAGATTTAGAAGCAGTAGGCACGTATGCATACAAGGGAGGGATTGTCAGAGAGGGGGGGTTTCAGTATGAGCTTGCATACACAGTTTGCCTGTCTTACAGCAGTAATTTCATGGATTATCTACAATCTAGGTCAAAAGTTAGGAGATGAATCAACTGTCAGTGAATTTTTGCAAGAAAACCACTAGAAAACTGGCCACTGCCCCTAGTATTTATGTTGGTGGGTTATGTTGCCTGTTGAAGATGCAAATCAGGAAATAATTAAAAACCAAATCAACATTGATAGGAAGGGGCTCCTTTGTTAGACTTTGTATACAAAAATAACAGGTTTCTCACAAATTATGAACAGGGTTCCAAAATGGTTTCACTCAATTTAATGCGATGAAAAATAGTCTTCGATCGGTACAGAAGTTCAGAATGTAAAGAAAAATCAGGAACATTTTCTGGAATAATCAAGTCAACAAAGAGTGAACCCTAAAAATTAGATATTTGAAAATTAAGAGATTTGCATTCACGGCGAAACCAAAGAACATCTTCTGCAACTGGGAAACATGCTTTAAAACAGGGAACTTGTTGGCTGAAATGATCTGAATCAAAAATATTTGCCTGGCAAACACGAACAAACTAAAACTGTGAGGAAAAACTGAGAGTTTTGGTCAAGTAAATTTTCTCGTGTTGGCAAACAACGTTTTCAGTTTGGCAAGTCCTTGATAGAAGAGTGGCTAAGATGGTATCAAAAATCTCAAACCTGCTATTTTAAAAACTGTCATTCTTTCTTTCAAATCTTTATGGATGCTAGGTGTGTGTTGACAGACGGCTGGGATAACTTTTCCACAACATTTAACTTTTTTGAAAAACATGTAAAGTCGAAACCTTAACATCAATACACGCTTTATATTTTACGACGGGACTGTATATATCCGACAAAATCATCCCATTCTCCAGCCCTCGAGCTAGGAGGTGAGATCTCACCTTCCCATACAAATCTTTGTACAATCTTTTTATAAAAAAGATTTTATAATAACAAGAGCTTCAAAATTTTGCCAAAACTTAGGAGCAAGCTAAGAACAAACCGAAGCTGACCATATTTTGCTCAGTACAGGAATTTTAAGAAATATTCTTAAGACTGAGAAATAATCACAAAACAAGTAGATTGGCAGCACACTGGTATGGCAGATAGTCAAGAAAGTCAAAATTTGCAACCATTACCACAACTGATAGCAAACACAGACTTCCATAGCATTATGAAAGTAAGAGCAATTTAAAATATTTCAGGCTGAAAATAGAGCAATTTGAAAGAACAACCAGCTTCAAACCAATTTTACTGATTCTTATAACAAAGCGTGTATTTTTCATCCTCTACTTATATTGACAAGATAAACCCATTTTCGAACCCACTAGCTGAGAAGGGAGACCTCACCTTTTACTGCTAATCTTTGTATTTGTCATTCTCTGTTTATATTGAAAATATTTCATCCCGTTCAAGTGGGTTCTCACTCGTTTAGAGGTGGGATCTCACTATGGTGAGATGAAACGTTCTCATGTAAACATTGGAAGGTAGCATGAAAGCTAGAAGGTGGGATAGAATATATAAAAGAATAATAAAATATGAAAACAGCTCTTGTTTACATGTGAAACTTTTCATCCCACTTTTCAGCTTATGAAGACATATAAACTAGTGTTGTTTTAATCCCACCCCTCAACTTTTGGTCTGGAAGCTGGGATTATTTAGTCCATATAGACGAGGCTCTTAATATACTTGTGTTTTATCTCATCTAGTTTAAACTTAGATTAATGCAGTATTGACTTGAGAATATAACAGAGGAAGGCTTTTTTGCTGACCTTACTTTAAAAGACCGTGTTATTTTTTTCAATCAGTGTCTCTGCCTGCGTCACGTCTTTGCAGTCATTTTTATTTTTGCAGCATCATTGATCCAGCACTTTAGAAATTGAAGGCTTGCCGGGGGTTATTCTAAGAAAATTTCCAACTCCATTTGAAAAGGAAATTTTTCAAAATAGTCTCTCATAGAAAGGCAATTTCTAACTAGAACATGTTTTTGGAATCTAAGGTGATAAGATAGTAAAATAAACAACAGCCTAAATACTAACAAAAAAACATCCGACCTGAAAAGGGTAAATTCCAAAACTCAAAGTCAAAAATGTTTTCTTGTATTCAGGAGACAACTGTTGCTCCTAACGACGGATATCTGTTTTTGAGCTGCACGCTTTCCATACCATTAACTTATGTTTGTTATACGTTTGTTGTGCAATCGAGATATCTCGAAATCTAGGGATATAGGGAAAACCGTGCATGTAAGAATCATCCACTAATAAGAACACTAAGATGCTCTAATTTAACCCCACTACATAAAACTTATTAGCGCTGAATTCAAAGAAGGTTAAAGTGATTAGTAAAAGGGTTGGTGAAAATGATGAATATTTTTCAAAATGATTTTCAAATGTTTTAAAGATATTTTCCAATAAAGGCCTACACTTTTGTGTAAGAATATTCAATTTTTGCTGAGCCACAATATTCTGAAATAACTACAATATTTTTTCCAAGTGCAGTGTTGCTTTATTTTTCAAGTTGTGTGAAGATTAATTGCTGGAAACCTTGTTTTCTTGTTTTTGGCGTAGAATTCCTTTAGGTCAGTAACTAAATTTTTGATAAGAACCCAATTAAGAACCTCAACACCCTATTTTTCAAAAATGTTATCTTGTGCATAAGAATCTGAATAGCGTGATCACGAAATGCATGGTTCTTTTATACGGGGTTTCAGTACATCCTTTGAGCTATTTAGAACCACAACATTCCATTTATGCTTTTATTGACGTCACAGTTTTTCCAAGATCTTCCGCCTTCGCAGCGCCTAAACGAGACTGTAGCCATGTGGGAGACGCGGCTATAACCGAATGTTCCCGAAGATAGTTTCCTTTCAACTGAAAGCACCATCTCCTACTAACTGGAAAAATGTCAGCCATAAGCATTGTCAACCCGAAGGCCGAGGTGGCGAGGGCTGCCCAAGCTCTGCAGATCAACATCAGTGCTGCCAAAGGCCTTCAAGAAGTACTGAAGACAAATCTTGGCCCCAAAGGAACAATGAAAATGTGAGTATCAAATGTGGGCAGATGGCCTAGTCTAGGAGCTTAGGCCGTGGACACACCTTTATACGACCTTGGAAAATGTTTAAATCGTTTCTATATCTTATTTTGGAAACTTCTGATACTTCCCATCATCGTTTCGTAATGAAGTATTTGAGCAGCTTGACTGAACCAGAGCCTATCCAAGCTATATCAACGAAAGGTCTGTAAAGGAATGTTTGATTTCTTTGTGTGAACGCACAAAAAGTGAACTGTTCTTGAATTTCAAGTTGAAATTGCAATTGTTTTGTATGGTCTTTGCATAAAATAAAGGAGCAGTATTGATAGCAAAGTTTGTTAAGCATGGCAGATCATTGGAATACGTTATGTATGCTTCTTTCTTGTAGTACATCCCTGTTTTTGCTGATGTGCACAGGTTCCAGTCTTAATTTTAAGTGAATTTACATAAATCAAAAATTATTCTTCATCTTAGAGAAAACAAATCAAAAAGATTTTTCAGACTCTGCATCAAACCAGGCCCTGTTCATCTTTTTAATTGATTATGAAGAGGGCCTGGCTGGTCCAAACCTTGGAAAAATTCGTAATACTAAATCTAATTTGCAGTACATTGAAGGAATTATACTTATGTGATTTTTTTTATCCGTTTTCTCTAAAATGACGTTGACCAATTTCTTTATGGCTTCTTAATCAAGAATTATTAGTAACAAAAATTATTATTCACATTCTTCCTTTTTCCAGGTTAGTGTCTGGTGCAGGTGACATAAAACTGACTAAAGATGGAAATGTTTTACTTCATGAAATGGTACCTCTTTTTGTTTGTAAACCCAATGATAATAGAAATAGAATTGAAGCTGGACGCAAGTAGGACCTAGGTCCAGCGTCTGACTGTGGCCATACTTATTGACACAAATTGTCTTGATTCATTTTCTGAATCCTACTTCTTCTCAAATTTGCTTCTCTATCATATCCACTGACTGTTGGTTACAATTGTGCCAAGGGTAAAGTTTTTCTCTCAAGTAGTTCTGGTGTTGTTTTAAAAGAACTGCAATTATTTCTCTCTACATTTGGAGAGTGGTGGTGCCATTTTTGTGATTGACATGGCCCAAGTTTCTCGAATTCTCCAATTACTCAGTGGTTAGATAAATTGTGGCTTGCATACAAATTCAGAAGTTTTGGGCATAGATATATTCTCTGTGAAATTTTGAGTCTTTGTAAAGTCATATGTGCTATTAATTTCTGAAACTGGAATCTGTACAGGTTTATAGGGTCAAAAACATATTTTACACATTATCTTGAAAATGGAACTGAAAGTCTGAAAAAGCAACAATTCTTATAATAATTTCAGGCAAGCAATTTCTATCTTTCATCCATGCAAAATTTACATCATTTCACCGAGTTAGAAACAAAGAATGTAGTCTGGGTCCTACTCACTTCATGTTTATTCCTCTATACTATCTTGGCTTGCGAATTTTTAAGAATCTTTTCCCACATGATATCTAATATCTTGTTTCATGCAGTATACTGTCGTCGCTGTTAAGAGTTTTTTTTGTTTTTCACAGCAAATCCAGCATCCAACTGCATCTCTGATTGCAAGGGTTGCAACAGCTCAGGTATTGATTCAATTCAGATTTCAGCTAAGACTTTCATTAAACTTAACATTGATTGGATATTGATAGTTAATCTTTGTTGTTTAGTACGACACATTTCTTTTAATTCAAGAAGTGTTTTCATAGCCCTCTCTATTATCAATTTTTCTTGTAAGTGCATTACTATACCGAGGAGGCAGAGAGCCAAGACAGGTCCCCAAGCAATTTCAGCAAAGGGCCCCTTAAATGGTACTCAATTCCTCTCTTTGATGTACTCAGCATAAAGAGACGAACTTAGGTCAAGGGATTCCCACTGCAGGGATAGAAGTTGCTACTCTACTTATCTGGAAAGATTTTAGTAGGAAATGGAGGACAGGCTTTTGGATCAACTCAAACTGCGGTCAACCTACTTACACTAGAAGTTATTTCTTTAATTTTTTAGGATGACGTCACTGGAGACGGGACAACATCAAATGTTCTGATTATCGGAGAGCTTCTAAAGCAGGTAATTGTTTTATCTAGAAATTTAGAAGTCTCTGATATAGACTGGCTATGTTATCCTTATAACAAACTAAGAGAAGAATCTCTAAGTTTTCCCCTAAAACCTAATTCAATATCCGAAAGAAATAACATATACTGTTTGTAAATAATAAAAACGCTTCATGAAGACGTTTTGTATAGCTTTTTCAATTTAGTAGCCTCCAGCTATGAGGCAAACAGACAAACTGTAGTCTAAGTTGCTTGTTTTCTATTAGTTAGCATGCAAAAAGTTACTATTCCACTTGGAAGTATGGTAAATGAAAATCTTGACAACATCAAACCCAATACACATTTTTAATGTAAAGCCTTGAGATGAACATAAAACCACACAATTCTAAAATCTAGATATCTACATTCAATAGAGATTAGATTTTTTATTTATAATTGATAGAGATTAGATTTCATACTTACAATCAAAAGAGATAAGATTTTATATTTACATTCAATAGAGATTAGATTGTATATTTACAATCAATTAGAGATTTAAATTGATTTCTTATTATCTTGCAGGCTGACTTGTATATATCAGAGGTAAGAACTTTTTACTCTTCTCCTATCTTTTAAGAAGCAATCCATTTTTTAAGCTCTATGTAAGGAAAATGAATGATTAAATGGAATGATTGGTAACCAAAAGAGGTGAAGCACATTGTCACAGGCCTTTTCATGAAAAACGCACCACCAGGATGGCAAATTGCCCTCGTAAATAAAGTTAGGAGGGCAATTGCCCCTTAATTTTTTTCGTTTTATGGGTTCTTACAGAGTCTAGAGATATCAACCAATCGGTGAGGGGCCTATTTATTTTATGGTGTTTGAAATTACTTTGTGATTTAGGAAAGAGTGAGTAAAAGTGAGTAAAGGACTACACTGAGTAAATTTTTTATCGCAAACTTTCCAGAGACGAAATACAATTTAGAAGGACTGTGAAACTTCTGAGGGCAAGGGCAGTCGCCCATGGAAAACAAAAAGGCCTTTATTATCACCTTGCCGTAGTTCTGGATACACAATCCCATCCTGTTAACTCACTAAAATCTACTTAAATCTACAAACTACCACTACGATAACTGTTTAGAGGAACGTCCATAAAGTCAGCCAATTTTCATCATTAAGTAACATTGATTCGGTAACCGGTTGTTTTTGTCATCTTAAGGGTCTCCATCCAAGACTAGTTGCTGAAGGCTTTGAACTGGCGAAAGGAAAGGCACTAGAGGTACGTATGTTTTGATTTATGCAATCTGTGGCATGGCAACTTCTTTTACCATTTCTTACTCAATAACCAGCTGAAGAAATACTCAAATTTATTGTGCATCTTGCCTCAAGCAGAAAAAAGTAGCATCCTTGCCTATCCATTTAAAAGGAAATATTTGTGGAAATATGGATGAAATGAATATTTCCTGAAACAAGGTCAAAGTTTTTTTTCTAGCATTTGTCTCTGCTAACAGGCATTCTTTATCTTAGTCACAAATATTTCTCGATCTTATTGTTCTTCAATATATCTTATGCAGGTTTTAAACGAAATCAAAGTTGAAAATAACATAGATCGAGACACACTGATAAACGTAGCAAGGACATCTCTCAGAACGAAGCTTAGCAAAGACGTAGCTGACCATTTAACGGAGGTATGCTAATTTTCTTATCTGGTTATAGGTATTTATTTTTGCTTGTATCATTTATCCCAGTATTTTTAATTTCCTAAAGGATTTTAGTGATTCTCTGCAATGACAGGCTGTTCAGTGACAGGGAGGACGGAGTGTTTTGATCACTCAACCCTTGTGCATAAAGGCGTAACCAATCACAAGGTTTGATCACATCTTGAGTACCCAAGGTGGCACTACTCAATAAGTTAAGCTGTTCAGTTGTGTGTTGCCCACAAACCAATACCTTTCAAAAGATAGTAAGCGTATTTGCCATCAACTGCAGGCCCGTCAGAACGAAATTGATATTTGGGGGGCTGCGAGCGAAGCAAGCAAAAATGGGGATCCGGGAGCTAGCCCTCGGGAAAATATTTTGAGACCACGCCCTTTAGATCGAAGGAAAACACCCCGTTTGTAAAAATTGCTCTTTTTAATTGATGAAGGAATGATGATATTTAGCTATTACTGTTAACAAGATTTAAAAATTTTTGAAAATTGGAGTATTAAAAGTGGCTTTTTGTCTGCCGAATGACCGGGCAGGAAATTTAAGATTCCGCGGCTGGTTTGGTTCTGTTAATAACTTGATACTGGCACTTGGATTTTCTGCTACAACACTGGTCGGTTGTTTAGATGCTGAAGTTGATGGGGTGGGTACTTCTATCTCTGTGATCCTCTCACTGACAACTCTTTGCTTAGGATTTTCTTCGTCTTTACTTTCTTGAGGCTCACTTCTTGCCTTCGTTGTGAACCATTTTGTTATCTTTGCCTCTGCTGATGTTGATCGATCAGACGTTCTTTTATACATTTCGGTCAAAATTGAAAATTCACAAAAAATCCACACAATACTACAGAATCACCTCCGTGACTGAAATCTTCAAAATTCAGAAAAAGCGAAATGCAACAACAGATCGAAGCGACGAGTACAATTTTCAACTTATGAACTAGTGCAATTTAGCATGAGTGAATCTGAACAAGCAAAGGAAATGCTTTATATCCTTGTGGAAGAATTGTATGGGTTTCACAACTTAGTTTCCGGCGTAGTCACAACGATCAGACATGAATTATAAGGTCATCAATTAGCAATTTATACTGTCGACAATGAAGTGTTGTTAGTTTTGATTTGCAACTAGAGGAAGTTGATGGTGATAGGTACTCTTATCTCCGTTCATACTAGCTAATGTTTCCTGGTCTACAAGCACTTTCCCAAGACTGGGTCATCGTAATTGAGTTTAAATCGTACATCTATGGGCAAGAAAGAAATGTTTGAAAGGGATAACTGGTTTATTTAATATTTTTTTCCATTCAAAGCTTGCTCTTTGCGGTGTTTTTTCGAAAAATTAAGGAAAGAATATTAGCAAATTATTGGGGGGCTGAAGCCCCCCCCAGCCCCCCGGTTCCGACGGGCCTAAACTGTTCATTCCCTATTTGATTAGTTAAGATATTCAATGGGCTCTTTTTGCATAATGCTTAAACAAATACCTAACAAAGAATGATTATATTTGCGTATCGACTACTGTAAATGTTATTAATGGAAGTAATAAAGGATATTGATTGGATTGTTTTGGTATTTTAGATCATAGTTGATGCAGTTTTAGCAATTCAGAAAGAGAAGGAACAGCTGGATTTACACATGGTTGAAATTATGGAGATGAGACACAAGACGGAGGTAGAAACCAAGTAAGAAATTATTTTCATTCTTAACATATTTCCAGATGTTCTGATATCATTTTTCTGAATAACGATTAACCCTATCCTTATTGGTTTGTATCAAGCCTCTGTTTACAGAATTCTTCCCAAAATAGTTCCAGTGAGTAAACAAAGCCTGTGTAGATCAGGGTTAACCAACATGCTGAACAATCAATGTCAATGATGTAAATTTGTCGTTATCTGATATTATTTTGATGTCATGCTACTTGTCACTACCACTGAGACATTGATGTGCTTCGATATGCAGTCTTCATCATAGAAGTTTTACCAGGTTGACCTGATGAAAGTATAACAGCAAACATTGATGTATCTATTAATCAGTCCTGCCTCTTATCTGTAGTTGCAGCCCAAGGACTTGTTAACATTGCAACTCTCAGCTGAATTGAGGTTTCAACACTATCCAAGTTGAAAATCGACTAACACTAATTGTTTGAGTGTTGCAAATGATACAGCAATATTTTCTATCCTTGATATCTTTTTGACACAGTTGCTTTCACTAGCCCAATAGGTTGGGACTGGATTTAGGTTTGTTCCCAACCCCTTCTCAATCACACCTTGCTCCTTCTACCCTTCCAACTTCTACCCAAACACAATTTTTTTTACGTTTTTTGTACTACTAACTCCACTAACCAGATGACTCTGTTTAATAACAAACTATGTTCACTCTCTTAAGGCTCATGCCACGCAGTAAAAAAATTCGGATTATTTAATAAGGTGGTGGTTGTTGATTAGAGGTAGCCCCTACTCTAAGGTTTTATATTTTGTAAGATAAGTATTAGGAACTAAAGGTTTGTAGTCGTCCTTTGGATGGTCATAAATGACAGTTGGCTGCTTTAGGAAGTTCGACTGTAGTTTGATACTTAGTCCCTAGTTTGTATCCTGTAAAATAATTGTCTGTATTTTTCAGATTAGTTCGTGGTATCGTAATGGATCATGGAGCCAGGCACCCAGATATGAAGAAGAAAGTTGAAGATGCGTTTATCCTTACATGCAATGTTTCCCTTGAGTACGAGAAAAGGTATAAAAAGATGTTCTTTTATTTATTTAAATTACGACGATGACGTCTTAAAACTGTGAACAAATAACTCACACTTTCTTTTTGTTGTGTTAATAATGGTTTTGTTCTGTGGTTAAAACTTGAGTAAAAATACTTTCTCAATCAGTGCCAATGATGTAAATATTTGAATGCTCTGAAGCTTTGTGATGTTAATCACTTGTCACTACCACTGAGGTGTTGATTGTTGTATCTACCCAAGGGCAGAATGCCAAGTTGACCTTTTGGTTCCATTCCCAAGGGTGTTATTATTTATGTAATCTAATACACATGTACCAGCTGGGTTTATGCGTTTTTCACAATTGTTTCTCGGTTTTCTCGTTCTATGAAGTTTTTTGTATTTGCTCTAGCTATGGGTCAGATTTAGAAGGATATCCTTTATACAAATGAAATAGACTAAATCACAAGTTTATTCCTTCCGTGTCGGTGGTTTTTCTAATGGAATATTTCACTTTTTAGTGAAGTGAATGCCGGATTCTTTTACAAAAGTGCAGAAGACCGTGAAAAGTTAGTCAAAGCAGAAAGACAACATACCGATCGTAAAGTGCAGCAAATCATCGACCTGAAGAAAAGTGTATGCGATGGCAATGATAAAGGATTTGTCGTAGTCAACCAGAAGGTATTACTTTAGCATAATGTTCAGCAGATACTGATTCTAAGCGATTTAATAGATTTCTTCCCCTGCTTATGATTAATTTGCTCTTAAATTCCCTTTTTAGCACTAGGTATGTAAGCTCTTTAAGAATTTTCTATATTTATGTCAATTGATAACTTCCACATCATTGAAGATGCTATATGATCATTTATGATGAATTTAGGCCCCGTTCCGACCATGCCGGATTCATATCATTTCGGATCGCTTTTCATATTGGATAGCCTGTCTGTTCCCACGACACCATGCCCATCCAAAACGTTTCGCATCTTTTTTCTAGAGTCAAATCACTCCGCTCTGAAAGTGAATTGTTTCAGATCGCTTTTCATATCAGATTGCTTTTGGGCTCGTTGGAAGCATTAATCCGATACGCTTGTGCTCAAGAACCTCTATTTTAATGCTGTGCAAACATTTTTGGCGCCAACTGATCGACCCTCTCAAGAGCATGCAATGCTTAGCGGTCAAGTGGTAATTGTTTTAACAATAGCCATTATTATGGGCTTTGAGGCGCAGAGCGGAGCGTAGTCGTGTGAACAGAAAACGAAAGTGAATCTGGCATCGTATGAACAGGCGAAAATTTCACAAAATGAATCCAGCATAGTGTAAACAGGACCTGATATATGCTATTTTTTTTGTTTAGGGGATCGATCCGTTATCGCTTGATTTGCTTGCAAAAGAAGGAATCGTTGCGTTACGCAGAGCTAAAAGACGAAACATGGAAAGGTACTTTTTATAGATAAATTCTGAAAATCTCTGCAAATGAAATTAAATGTGTCCAGGCTCTTGAGGCCTAGAACTGCATTACAAGTCCCCTGTTTTCAAAGTGCGCAAAAGGGTCAAAAGTTAGGGAATTTAGGGGTATTTTGACTCTCAATTTTATACTGTAAGTCTCCAAAAACAAACCAGGTAAATGAGTTTCCACAGCCCGGGCGTAGCCAGAAGCTCTGAAAGGGGGGGAGCCGTTGAGCACTTAGAGTATTCACTTGTGGATAATAACCCATAAAAATGATTACTACACACAATACGTATAGACTTTTTTCCAGCTCCCCCCTCTTATAGTTTCTTATGTTTCTTATAGTTCCCCATGAAACTTAGTGAAAACTTAGCCCCGCAATAAGAGTTCATCTCAATTTCTTATAAACTACGCATTTCCCATGGAATAAAACGATTCTGTTTGCTCTAAAACGTTGTAAACAAACGTATTACAACAGTTTTGTCCATGGGAACAGCGTAGAACTTATTACTTCGAGTGTTTCTTTTAGTTCCCCATGAAACATAGTGAAAACTTAGCCCCGCAATAAGAGTTCACCTCAATTTCTTATATAGTACGCATTTCCCATTGAATAAAATGATTGCGTTTGCTCTAAAACGTTGTAAAAAACGTATTACAACAGCTTTGTCCATGGGAACAGCGTAGAACTTATTACTTCGAGTGTTTCTTATAGTTCCCCATGAAACTTAGTGAAAACTTAGCCCCTCTAGCTACGTCCTTGAGTTTCTACCATGTGCGACACTTACAGTATTATTTTGAATATCCTTGATCTAGCACAATATTCATTCCTATTGTTGTTATCTTCACATAGGATCGTACTTGCTTGTAATGGAATCGCAATGAACTCTTTCGATGATCTTTCACCTGAATGTCTTGGACATGCTGGCCTCGTTTACGAGCACGTATTGGTGAGTCTTCTTTTCTATTCATTTCACTAATCTCAAAAAGACTGGGTCGAACATCTGTTGCAGAAAAATGAAGTCATTGTCAGTCTTATTGGGGGAATCCATTCAATGTACTGATATGAACAAAAACATTACCTAGAACATAATTTATGCTTTGAAAGCTTACTCTATCCTTTCCCTTACGAATGGATCTGTGTTCAAGAGATTCACAATATTGCTGTAGTTCAACCTAATATTTATGATTAAAGTTTAAGCTGGTAAAAATTTAGGTAAGAGTTCAGCTTTCTTACATAGAGCATGCACAGAATTGATACTTGACAGATACTTTCATACTTGGCAGCCAGCGCTTGGGAATGATTTATTCGCCTCGTTGCCACCTATTTCCTCAAGCTACCATGCAAAGAATAGATGTAAAACCTTTTTCCTATTATATCTTTCAGGGAGAGGATAAGTTCACATTTATCGAAGAGGTAGCAAACGCGAAGTCTGTTACAATTTTGATCAAAGGTAGTTTAAATTTAATAAACGTTTGATTGTGCAAAGATTTCTTTCTGAAGATCTTACTTACTAAGTGCCTCAGACTATTTGCATTTATTCTATTATATTTTGAGAATTTAAATGCCTCTAGGCCCCTGACTAACTCTAATTTTCCTCTTTCTTGTTTTCAAAATGTCGTGATTTTTATCAGCCATTGTCTTTTTTTAAGCAGTCTCAAGCTGGTGTTTATCCAACATATTAGAGTTCTCGGCAGTCCTCTATATCATTTGACTCGAGTTTCTGTTTAAAAACCAGGCATTAAAATTTTGAAAAGCGCTTGATATCAATGATGTATGTTATCTTGTGCCTGATTTAAGAGTTTTAAATCTTGAACCTTTGATGTCATTATAACTTGTCACTACCACTGAGATATCAAGGCTTTGAGGTTTTCAATTCTGCTCTTCGCTAATTCAGTTCCAGTCTTTATGGTACTTAATTCCTGTTTTAACTTGCAATGGTCTGAAATAATTTTAATAGTGCTGCTACATAAACTCTTCCTCAAGCCTCTTATTTTCTTTGATTCTTATCAACAAGGCATGACATTATTAATTAGTAAACTAGGCTATGAAAAATCCTTGCTTGTCAACTTATTTGAAGGAAATACTAAGTTTGATTGTCACTGGAGGATGTTGCAAGAACATTCCTGAATTGCAACAACATTGAAAACAACATTGTTAAGGGGAGAGGGGGCCTTGTCAACAGTCCATATATTCAAGACATACAAGGATTTTTCATACATTATTTCAGGGATGGTAGGTTTTATGTGAAGGTCAATTTGGATTTGAGTCCTTTCAGAATTCCGTGCCAGATGTCATATATTTGATGATAAATGATATGTTTCATTTTTTCATTGTAGGGCCAAACAAACACACAATTACTATGATCAAAGACGCAATTCATGATGGGTTGAGAGCAGTGAAAAATGCAATTGAAGACAGTGAGTGGATACAGCCGTTGTTTCTATTTGCTGGAAATTCATGCGGGATAGTGAATAATACTAGAAATATCGGCAAAACATGATAACTACTGAGGCCCCCTTCACCGGATAGCTTTGGGAGTTGAACATTCCAGAGTGAATCATACTGGATAGGCCCTCTGTCCGCACTATGCTGTTATCTTTGCATTCTTCGCATCTTGGCTTCGATAAAAAGTTTCTCTAATGAGATATCATCCATCTTGCTATGGTCCAAGCAAAGTTTTACCAATAAATGCAAAGTTGGGAGCGAAACGCTTCTTAAAAGTGCCAAGCCTTCGATCGAGATCTAAAATATTTTGTTTTTATTTAGATTGTGTTGTACCTGGAGCTGGAGCATTCGAAGTGGCAGTCAATGATGCTTTAGATGTCTTCAAAAACGATGTCTCTTCCAAGGCTAGACTTGGTGTTCAGGTAAATTATTGTTATAGGCACAAATACTTTTTATCATGATTCATATGTTTTGTGGAAGTCTTCTCGTCTGTTTAATACAGGGTCTTTTAGAAAATAAGAAGTAAACAAGTGTTTTAGTTGTCGAAAAGAACAGTTGTTTGCTACAATATTTGAGAATATTCTCATATGGAAACTTTGATAGTATGTAGATATGACCCTCTCAAATTTTCCACTTTCGTGTTTTCCAAATGCTGCTCTGATTATGGATAGACCAAAGTTGTATTTCAAGTTGGCCTCAAGCTGGTGTAAATTAAACATTCAGAGCTACTAGTAATCCAGTATATCATATTGATTTAACTCAAGTTTCGTTTTAAGGAACAGCCATTAAATTTTGAAAAGCACTTGATATCAATGATGTATGTTATCCTATTCCTGATTTCAGAGTTTAAGACTCTTGAAAGTTTGATGTCATTATAACTTGTCACTACCACTGAGATATCAAGGTTTTCAAGTTTTTAGTTTCACTAAGGGCACAAAAACACACTTCATATCTATAAAAGTCACCACAGTATAAACTACATCACTATGTTAATAGTAGTATCAGATCCAATAGCACCAATTTGTGATATAAAAATCGTGAATTTGAATGATACTACCCCATTGATACCCCTTCATATTAATTCTGACCCATGGGGTCAGAACCAAAGCCATCAGAAGCTCAAGTATCAAGAAGCTGGTTTATAGCAGCATCCCTGGTTGAATCAAACAGGGTCCTATTTTAGAGAAACGATTTAAATTTGAAAGGACGGGCTTTCCTGACAGGGGGGGTTTACTAGAACGAAGGGGCTAATTAAACGGTAGGGGATTAATCAGATTATTGTTATTGTTATATCTCTTTCTATTTTCATTTTGATCATATCTTTAATATTTCCATTAGGCTTTTGCCGATGCTCTCATGATCATTCCGAAGACTTTAGCTAGAAACTCTGGATATGATGCGCAAGAAGCAATGGTCAAACTTCAAGTAGGTGTCTCGTTTTACTGCTGTGTACTGTAATTTTATATATGAATTGGTAAAATATGCATGTTTTACCATCTTTCAACCTACCTTCAGTTGCATTCACACTGCACAATATTTTACGGGTGCGTGCACGAGCTTGTAAAACAGTCCAAATTTCGTACATGAAGAAGCGCTGTATCCCGATCTTTTTGGGTTGAGTCCCTTCCAAGAGGCTGCTCTATCTCCGTATACCTGGCTTTGATATTTCCGTGTTTAATTCCTACTGGTTGTTGACTAAAATAATTAACTTGTATGTTTAATTTCATTTCCCGATCTTTTTTCTAGGCTGAGTACAAAAAGACAAAAATACCAGTTGGAATTGATTTGAGCACAGGTAAGGATGGTTGAATTTCCGAAATGTCAACCTTGATATGTAGAGCTCTCATA
Source organism: Pelagia noctiluca (assembly GCA_963924455.1). Classification (NCBI taxonomy): domain Eukaryota; kingdom Metazoa; phylum Cnidaria; class Scyphozoa; order Semaeostomeae; family Pelagiidae; genus Pelagia; species Pelagia noctiluca. The sequence goes on along the minus strand of OZ004322.1, from coordinate 14,741,095 downwards.
CTGTTATTTGACTCAGGCCTTGACTTGCCATCATCCCTCAGAAAGCTGGTTTTTATTTCGGCACATATGTAAAATATGTACCTCAATGCTCCACACAAATGGCCGAAAAATAACCCGATAATTCCGATTACATATGTTGAAACCGGTTTTGAGCTTGTCTACTTATCATAATGATCTCAACATATCACAGTGAATTCCATTTCACCATGATAAATCCTTAATTTTCTAAATGTAACCCATATTCCGCCGAATTTCTAAAAACATCGAGCTTGTAATTCTGCTGACACGTTCTGGTACTCAGATCTCATCAACTTACCCCCCTTGCCCCTTAGTCCTTTGATTTGATCAACGTTTTGCTTCTTTATTCACAGGCGATGCCATGAACCCCGCTGATGCGGGTATTTGGGACAACTACCAGGTGAAGAAGCAGCTCATCAACTCCTGGTAAGTGAGGCATCAATTTTTAGCAGATGATTTTGCATTACTCGTGCATTACAGAATTAGTTACCACCCTACTTTACAGACTATCTAGCATGATGTTGAATAGAATATACACCTTTAATCTTGAGTATCATGCTCACACGGACAATATTCAGTTGGCCTGTTAATCTGCTGTTATCCTTCAGTTAGTCCGACCAACTGAAGATTGTTTGTGAGAGCATGAAACTCAGGGTATTGCTATAAATTGTTGGTCTTTCTTTTTTTTTAATTTCTATGATATTCTCTACTCTTATTAGTATCGAGAAATCTAAATTAGACAAGAGTTCGCTCTGAATTAGATAGTAGACGGGGTTGGAAAATCTCAAATAATGAATAAGCAGGGGGGCTGGAATAAGAATATCCTGGGTGGAAAAGTTTCTGAAAATTGCTAGAAAGAGGACGTCTGAGAGAGACAAAATGTAGTGACAGTGAGACGTTAGAAACACAGTGCAAAACTTCACCGATTTAAATCAACCTCATAGATTTTTGTAGTGTTAATCTTGTTTTGTTTGCAAGTCGTTTCCGGAATTAATAAACGGGGGTGGGGTTGGAATAAGAATTTCCTGGCTGGAACATGTCAAGAAATTAATAAGCGGGGGGACGTCTATTAGAGACCCGAGGGTAAGGTACAAATGAGATTCTCTGGATTGTACAATATAAAATATATTCTACTCTAAAAATATTTTTCTTTTATGTAGTATTTGTCTATATTTGTTATGTTTGTTTTTGTTTATTTGTTGAGATATTTGGTTATTATTCTCACAGCTCAACAATTGCTGGGAACGTTCTCTTGGTTGATGAAATGATGAAAGCTGGAATGTCATCCCTGAAAGGATAATTGCAGGTTAGATATTTTCAAATGATTTTCATGTTTCTACGAGCTCCTCTAGGTGGTTGGAACCTAATAGGAAAGTGGTTAAGTTGGTAGTGCAATCTTAAACGTGGTATTGTCAACATAATAGCAGATGGTTTAATCAAATTTTCGGGGAAGACACTTCTACACTTCTCGAGCTCTGTAATGACTCATTTCGTGAAAATCTAACTGTTGTGTCTGTCGGATTGATTTGCGTGAATGAAAAGGGCCTGGGTTGGATTCATTTTTCATTTTAATGTTAATATTTATACACGATTCACCTTTTAGCTCTTAAATGATAACAAGATATAAGAAAACCCAATAACAATATTGGCTTTCAAAATGTTCAACTTTAAGACGCTGCTCTACCAAGGGTTCGTGTTTGGGTTTTGTAAAAAGTTTCAAAAGATACTCTCTATAACTTGATATGGAATTTATTTAGACCTTTTAGTAAAGTTATCTCGGAGGTTTCCCGGACGGAGGTTGTGCAACACTTAGTATGTCATTACCCCCTTGTCAAAGGAGATCAATGACCTTACATTTAGCCCAATACATATCCATCTATCCTTATATTAAGCATCCTCAATCAGCTTTCCTGCTCTTGTTTGTAAGCGTTGAAGCTGGGATAGCTTGATGTCGTAGTAGCTTGAGTACTCCCACTCCAAACAATGTTGCCACATCGAAGATGTCGTGCAGTACTTTAGAGGGATACCATTAGTACTGTGGAGGGATACCATCTGTACTCTGGGGGTAATACCATCAGTACTCTGGGGGTAATACCATCAGTACTGGACACCCTCCACTGTGATGATGATGTCCCCTCACAGTACTGATCACAACCTCTCGCTGTTAACATCTTCCTTAGTACTCCTAGTACGATATCTAGCAAAGAAGTTCCCCAGGGTGTGTATCCGTCGCATGTAAGCATGATTCCACCCTTGGTAATCGTGCCCATCGTGGGAAGCGTATGGACATTTAGGTTATGACATTTCAATCACTTTTTGACAGGACAACAAAGCGATGGTGAATCAGCCCGCTGCAGAGAACACAGAAAAGATTACATCATGGCAGACGTTAACTGCGATGAAGCACTGCCAATGGATTCTTGTCATTATTTGAAATAGTTCTGAAAACATTTATTTTTTAGTCTTCAATGGAATTAAGAGACTTGAATGATCTCCTTGTAATTTATTGAAATGCTAGTATTGTTTTAAGTGATCTTTCTATTTGTCACTATTTCAGATTCAAGAACGAATGCACAGCGAAGTTTGTTTCTTTCTAGATGTTTGTCTTGGCATATTTTATTATTTTCTATTAGCCTGCTTTCCATATAATGATAATTTGAGAATATAACTCATCGAGTTCTTGCTTGTTGAAATTTCTACCAGTGTCAAGCACATGCATCATAGCAGTAGTGTGGTATTGACAACTCGCACAACATTTTGCACGGGAAACAAGACGGTAGATCCATCGCAGAAACCTTCCTGGTTGGCAGCTACGATGAAACCACTGGGAACGTAGGTGCAGTACAATGGAAGAGGTCTGGTACTGTCGGGGGATACCATTCAGTACTATGTTGGAAGTTCAGTATTGTGAAGGATGTTCAGTGCTTTCGGGAAATGTTATCAGTACTGTTTGGGGTTAAAATGGTATCCTTCAACAGTACTGAATATCCTTCACAGCAGTGGTGGAAATTGGGCATTTTGAGTGATGAGGAGGGGCAAGATTGGTGAATTTTCCAAGTTATTTTTCTCACCCGGCAAGGCGATTGAGATTGTGCCTTTTCTGAGGGCTTAAACTGGCTTAGAATCCTCCATATGTTAGAACTATATAAATTTAAAATGTAGAAATAGTAAAAATCCAAACCATGAACAGTAAATGAATAAGATACTATATTTGATATTAAATAATAGTAGACATAAAAGAGTCAAGTGTTAAGGAAATTGATTCAGCTCTTTAAAAATAAATTGTTGAATTACGGGCATCAAAATTTTCGATTTGGATACCTAATTCAACTTCCAGGACAAAATTTCCCCCCAGCCCCCATAATTTACGCGACTGCTTCACAGTACGGATGATATCCCTCTGCAGTACTGGACATCCTTAACAGCCCTCAATGTTATCCCTCAAGATTACTGAACATCCTTCAGAGTACTGAATATCCTCTATTGCTGATGGTATCCTTCCGCAGTACTGAACACCCCCACAGTACTGCACAGACGTTCCCCAAGGTGTGAACCCCTTCAAATAAACTTGCGGCAATTTGCAAGAGAATCAGGTTGCAAACGCATTACTGCTCTTTCCTCTCGTAATCTGCAGTGGGAAGCAAATGCAGACAAGGAAACGGTATTATCTCATGCACATTTTTTTATGAAAAAACTAGTTTTAAGAAACCCAGACTCCCGAAACGCCAGAAATTTGATAGAAATTCAATAGAACTAAACAATTTAGCAGCTTTAAGAATAAAAAACAACATAACATTTAGTAAAGTTATAGCACTGATATCATTTGAGACTTTCTTATAAGAAGGACCGTGTGAGTTCAAAGTTACATGAACCGAAGAAAAAAGATAAGGTTAGAAATGAGAGGAAAAAAACTCCCAAAAATCTCGTAGGCTTTGAAAGGGTTTGAAAAGCTCCTTGGTGGTAAAATGTACTGGAAAAATAACAACATTGAGATACGGTTACTATTGACATTCATGATATTGTTTATTCATTATTAATGTCTCGAATACATGAATTTACATAAATACACAATTATGGGGAAATTCGCTTGATGAATGTAAAACAAGCAACCTGCTGAATCCAAACAACTGTTCGTTGTCGGCCCCTCGTGACGTCACTACCACAAACGCGTCAAATCCTAGTTGAAGTGAATTGAAGCCAGTTGATGCTCCGAAACCTTTGCAATGCGAAACCATTGCACGACTAGACGGGCTGAGGACGGTGAAGAAATTAAGATGGCGTCGGTGGGAGTCCCTGAAATTATACGCGGTCAGATTTTCGATGTTGGTCCAAGATATGTCAACCTGAGCTACATCGGTGAAGGTGCTTATGGCATGGTGTGGTAAGGAATATTCAACGATTTTCAATATTGTAGGAACGCTGTGAGTGACCAATAATATACACAGTATTTCGTTTCGAGTAAAACCTAGGCCGCGGGCGCTGCTGCTACGGATGTTGAGAGTTTGTAAATGTTCAAGAATTTCGACAACTAGGACTATTTGATACAGTTTTACGAAATGGATTCATAATCAGCACAATGATGCAGTATATCAGAATTTTAGATTAAAAAACTTTGCTGGAGACAGTGTGATGAATTATTTGCTTACTAAACTTACAACCTACAATTTGGGTTGGTACTGAGGATGTGCATGTATGTTCCGCATGAGCAGATAGCTGGGAAGCGTCCTGTACGTGTACAGCGTAGATTAAAAAATAACTTATCAAATATTCAACTTATTCACCTAATAATTGATGTTACATATTCTCAATTATTCCCCTTGAAGAATTCATCAACAAAACAGGAAATTGTACTGTTTTATTTGTTGTAACTGTGAAGATTTAAGCTTGAGTGTTTGAGTGTTTGACCAGGGTAGAATATGACAGACCTGGGACTTGAATGTTTCATGTTTACTTATTATTATTTTCTTGGCTAGCTGCTGCAGCCTTTTGACACTATATGAGCTTGACTTGATGTCATCTAGAAAAGACCCATTCACAAGATCGTATTTTCAAGAACTTTGTAACCCATCTATATGAACATAAACAAATTTTAACCCCACATGTCTTAATTTTTTTTATTTTGATAGCCCTGTATCTACCAGGGGCGGACTGGGTAGCCTCTAACCCAGCGGGAAAATCAAGTAAAAAGGGCGCCAATACAGGGAAAATATTTTTGCCTTAACAGGCGTTCCATAAACAGCTGGGGGCTGCGAGGCACTGTAAGCCCCGCCAGCGGGTCCAGGGCAGAGCCCTGGCAGGGGTGCAGGGGGCAGCGCCCCCGGAAGCTCCTGGGATTTTGTCTTTTCTGAGGCCTGAAAATGGCTTAGGATCCTGCTTATGTCAGCTATACAAACCATGTAGAAATCGAGACAGTGACATATTTCTTATTTCTTATGTCTCATATTTCTTATTGAATTATATGTAATACTGTCTGATTAGCCGATGGATTACTGTTATCATTGTTAGTTCTATGCCTTGCCTTAAAAAGCACGTTAAAAAAAATTACTTGAGGCAAAGGGCGCACCGGGAAATTTCCCGGTGTCCCGGTGGGCCAGTCCGCTTCTGGTATCTACCCTGTAAAGGTATATACCTTTTTTGCCAATTATTAAAATGTAAACATTTCTTAAAATTGTGCAATCTAAAAACATAGTATGTTAAAAATACCAAAGTTAAAATTCTTTTATGCATGTTTTAGAATTCCTTGGCTTGAAAATGATAAAAAATTTTAAAAGTTATTAATTGATATGATATATAATTATTAGTTGATGATTAAACCTTTTTGGCAATTGAAGCAATAGTCAAATATCAGACCAATATGTACATATAATTTTGGCTTGAAAAACCATCCACTTAAGTGACACTTCAAATAGAAAAATATATTGAATAATAGATAACAGCACCTGCCTCAATGATTTATGATTTTGGAAGCCTAATCCTGAGAGCTACATCCAAGAATTTTTGCTGCTCTTCCGACTTTTATATCAAAATGTAATATCCCAAAAACTTGCAAAAGCTCCTGCCTCCCCCTCGTGACATAGGTTATCCATCAGGAAGTGGTGCAAAGTTTAACAAATGAGAGCCTTGAGAAATTCACTGCTAAGATAAATGATTTAAGCAATAAAATTAATCTCCAGATGTGATGTACATGTGCAGCATCAGCATCTCAGCAAAGTAGCTGACAAGTCTATGCTGTGTATAGGGAAATTTCTTGTCATTAACATATCCCTGGTTCTTGAACAAATAGATGATAAATGATGAGTGATCTTTAACAAATGATTCTTGTTACATGTAGCCTAATTTCAGCCAACACTGCATAAATTCACACTCCCCTTATAGTTATTTTTTCTGAAAGTGTTTGGTATGACAATGAATGGAGTTGATTTTATTTTTTTTATATCATTTCATCCTACTACTATTGGGGGTGTGCTAGTCCACTGGGGTTACAGGGAAATTCCTGGTAGTGATTTTATTTTATTTGTTAGACATCATTTCATCCTACTACTATTGGGGGTGTGCTAGTCTACTGGGGTTACAGGGAAATTCCTGGTAGACATCTGAAACTTGCTCTCTATCCCTATTGCACAGTCGCTAATTGGACCAAAGCCTATTTTCACAGGTCCTTTTTTGCTCCCAGCACACCTTAGGCTATTGTTGTCAGACCATTAGCAAAGAGAATGCCTTTGAATTTTGACTTTTCAAAAATCAATCTGAATTTTTGAAAGTCTGCTATGTCAAATCCAGTTGAACTAGGGATGGCTTTTATTCTATTAGATTCAGCTTGAGGCAGCTTGAGGCTCATGAGCACGCGGTGGATTTCAGTACATGTCTGATTAACAGGTCTAATTTTCTCAATGAAATTATGTGAAAGATGAGTTTAGAACACCTGGTCCAATATTATAAGATTATTCTTTTATCGTCTGCATTCTGTTCACTGAATCTAATTGCTCTAAATTAAGCTGAAAATGTTTTTAAACTTACATGGTTTAATAGGATCTGAACAAACCCTGATTACCTAATGAACGAAGGTGTGTTGATTAATTTGATTGAGCATGAATCTTCAAGGTCAGCGTTTCCTTAGCAACAAATGCGCTCAAAACTGAAGTAAGGATAGTTTTTTGTGCCTCCAAGGTTCCAAGGGCTTTTGTTCAGTTTCTTTTTCTTAGTGTTCATGGGTTACAAGAGATTTTACGTGAATACGTATCATAGTAGATTAAGAGTTTTGAAATAATTTTAAAGGCATGCTTATTTGATAGATATTGAAATAAAAAAAGTAAAATTGTCTTTGGCATCAACAGCAGACAAAGGCCAAAATTTCATGTTATTTACGATCTGTTTGCACATGCTTTTTATAAGAGCGCATGCCTTTAATGTTTGCTTGCCTGTTTTTGAACTATTTTTTTTAAGTAACTCACAAACTTACTTTTTAAAAATAACAACCCCCAAAGGAGTTGCTGGGGTTTTTGAATGGCCCCTCAATTAATTGCACTTCATAGGGGGTCAACTAGTTTGATCACCCTACCGTTGCTAAAAAGGCTTCAAGCTCAAGCCCATCTTCACGCCTGTCACATAAAGTGAGAGAACTAGCTAATAATAATTTCTAGTAAAGTAAAAGTAAATTGTTACATCAGCCCTAGAATCAAATGGGATTTTTAAAAGGGATCAATTATCTTAAGAAGGATGGATTATTTCTGATCAGAGTCATAGAAACTGGGGGTACTTTGGGTATGCACCCCACCCAAAATTTATTTTCAGAAACTGCCCCTTAGAACATACAAGGAAAAAAGTGGCCATAGAGCATTGTACTCCTCTAGTTCAATATGCTTCTTATGTCCTTGTTCCTAGATAGACTAATTTTTAGAAATTTGATAAGCGGGGGGGGGGGGGGAGTTTAAGTTCATTCCAGACTTTGGCGCTACAAGGGGGTAACAGTTTTTCATATTTCATCACAAAATCTTGCCATTATCTCATATTCAAAACTCTCATTCCAAATATTCAAAATTATCCAAAGTGGCATTCCTGCTCCTAAAGTAGAAATTACACGCTTCGTTTGATATCAGATATGGCCTATGTTTTCAACATGCTCTGTGCCACAGGCAGGAATAGCCAAATTGGAAGATTTTGAAATCACTGGTGCAGAAAAATTTGGAATGCAGGCAATCTGTACTTAAATTTTTAGCACTTGAACTACCCCATGTTAGGTAGCACGGAAATGGAATATTTGATCACCTCGTTAACTGGCATCTCAGAAAATATTTTGATAAAAAATAATTTTGTTGGACCTCGATTTCCTGTCTCTTTCCCATCTTTTCCGCAGCCAAAATGGAAACTTTCACAATTTTGTTGATTATTAGGGAGCATTCTTACATTAACAGATCTCATTTTACCTCAGAAGAATGTTTAGGAAAAGCCAATTCTTTTTTTGAAACAGTCAGTTTTTCGTTCAAATCAATAATTCTCATATTGTGCAAACAAATATTTCGTTATTTCATATTTCATACTGGGAATCAGCGTTATTGCATATTTCAAGACGAAAAACCCAAATATATCATATTTTCCCCCCAAAAATCTAAACTATTTCATATTCTAAATACCCATTATAGGGTCTCCAGACTAAGAAGCTATGCCATCTCAAATCATTTTATTAAAGAAAGTTTATAGAGTAGTTTAAGATTTTACAAGAAGAGTATTTGGTACTGATTTGTTCCGTGTTGAAACCTTCCATTACTAGACCAGAAGTTCGTTGAATCCTTTGGCGGTCTGTTCACTCGAAAACATTCGACATTCGAGTGGAGGACAGCTGCTTTGTGTTTCGAAAATCTTCTTAAATTTATGAACAATCTGCGATTTTCCAGCGAGCGCATGGTCTGCAGGTAGAATTCTCACAATTACATGACGTAGATGATGGGTAAAAACATCTGGAGCAAGAACTCGATTTTTATTGTTTATCACGTTAGTTCTCTTTTGCTTGCTCTACTTGCTCTTACTCTAAGCTAAGAATTCTTTACGGACGTATATTTGATCACAATTTGTTGATGATTGGTAAACTAAAACAGGTACAATGATGATAAACACCAAAACGCTGCAAGGGTAGCTTTGATTAGGGTGTTGGGGGCGACGGCCCCCCACTCGAAGCTCGGTTCGGAAATTAGTAGCTTTGATGTTTTATTGCAGGAGACTGATTTTACTGATTTTTAAAGCTAGTGACACTATAATTGTTAATCTTGTTGCCTCTGTGCGCAGCCCCCGAAAATCTCAGTCAGAATATTTCCGTTCGAGAAACTTTTTATTAGTAAATCAATATAGCATTGATTGGTCTAATACTGGATCGTTGTGCTCTATGTACAGAAGTAAAGAGTGATGTAGATTAGAAACAAATGAGGAGACTGGCTAACTTAGAGCCAGCTTTCTGATTTGTGAATCATTTGCCCCACCGCCAAAAACATGATTTCTGCCCTTGGAATGCAACGATAAGTTGAAGGCCACTTTACGCTTTTGAGGTATCTTGAATTTTGTTATTAGTAAGACTTGTGTAAGAAATATTTCCAGCTGCACAAATGATCATTTGTAATCGCAATAAAGTAGTGATCTTCCGGAGTCCCAGCTCCAAGTTAGAAGAAGCTCCTAATATTTGTCAAGGAAATTTGTATTTCTACATACATGTAAAATAGTATAACGCCACGCCAAAATACGCACGATTTTGATTGTCTACGAGCAGGCGTGTATTATAAGCACTGAACAGAACTCTCAGTGAAAATAAAGTGGATGTGGTAGACAGCTACCTAATTTCATGACAACTTCTCTATTCTGACCAGTATTTTTCCGCAATAAGGCTTTTATAGAAAACCCTATTAATATGACCCCTTCATTATAGCGACCAACCTATGTGCGTCCGTATAGGGCTCATCATCATCATAATCATTTACATTTCACGTCTCCTTTCTATGCTAGCATGAGTCAGACGGGTTTACTTGATGGCTTCTCTTCATGCCCGAACCACTGTAATCTATGCTTTTGTATACATTCTCTGATGGATACAAGTCTAAGACGTGCTCTCAACTCGTCAGAAGAAACTCTTTATCTTTTAATTACACATAACACATCATATTGATTACATAACATTAATTAAAAATTGCACATTGCACACGAATCCGCACGGGTTGTTTCCAATTATTGCTGCACAATTGTTTCAAAAATTCGCATACAGATACGAGGATAAGACGATTTATTCGATTGATTATACGAATTTGAATCGCTTCCAGACTCCTTTAAACACGTAAACATTAGTTTCAAAATCAGTGTATTACTCTAATGTCATCTCTTCTGTTCGTTTGTATGAATTCATTTCCGTACTGTGTTATAATGGATATTATATATATTCAGATTATGTATAATATACGATAATAATTATTTTGGCTAACTACTGGAAACGATTCGTTTTGAATCGTTTAAAGAGCCTCGAGTGACATGCATTGCTGTCCAAACACAAGAATTCCTGTTCGAATTCCATCTTCTCCACCCATATTTTGTTTCATTTTCTCCACAGCTCTGCAACAGATATTTTCCAGAAGCAAAAAGTAGCTATTAAGAAGATTAGCCCCTTTGAACATCAAACATACTGCCAACGCACGCTGAGGGAAATCAAGATTCTTACAAGATTCAACCATGAAAATGTAAGTTTTAAACATTTCTTAAATTTACATTTTCAAATTGAGGATAATAGCATTGCTCGAAATTGGGATAATATGATAAGACTAGCCTATAGCTATTGTGAGCGAATGGTATTAAATTCAAAGTCTAATGATTATTTTTTTCATTTGACAGATAATCAACATTCAAGACATTCTAAGAGCTCAAAACCTTCATGAAATGAAAGATGTGTATCCTTTTCAACTAGTTCTTCTGCTTAGTAGCCAGGAAAATCGGAAACAGCGAAACAGACACATGGATTAATACTTAAGCTTTTCGTCTGACACTCAACAGAGTAATACGTCAGAAAGAGAACGAAACAGAAACCATGTGTTCCATTCGCTATGGTTCGGATATTTCTGGCTATTTGGAAGTTTTATTCCATCCAAAGACTGTTTTTCTGCTTATTGAGTTGTAGTCAAAACGTACTGGACAAATTAGAGATTTAGTAATGTAGGTACATCTGTATTCTTTGATATTATGGTTCTGCGATGTCGGTGATTCTCTACTAAAGGGTGGTTTTACCTGTTGATGGGCTGTGAGAAGTTAGTGATAGGGGTTGAAAATTGAATCTTAGACTCTATGGAAGGGGTCACCTTGTCAGTCCACGGACAAGCGTGTATGTGCCCCGGTCATTCAACTGCAACCCAGATGTCCCTAGGTGTATTTAATGGGGTGGTATGGTTGATGATTGGTGAATAATTGGTTTTGTGCAGAAACAACCACACTTGCCAATTCTCAAGTGAGACAAGCAAGGAATAACTGAAGAAAGACCCCTAAGGGGGAAAAGTCCTTCTGTCGTCTATACAATATTGGATGCATGGTTCTAAATGAAAACAGAGTCCAAAATTCCTGAGTAAATTGTAAACCTTGCTCTGCTGTTGATGCAAATCATACTATGGTTTTACTGCACTTAATCTTACTGTTGTCAGTCAAACAGCTTTAGTGGTTAGGATGTTTCTCTATGTTTTACGATTTTTCTCGCACAATTCTGAAGTGATGAACTCATTAGAGAGAATGTTCTTTTACTTTAATACCTCCTTAACAACTACCAAAGATACATAATTCAAACTCTAATGGAAACAGATTTGTACAAGCTTCTGAAGACCCAACAGCTTAGCAACGACCACGTCTGCTATTTCCTTTACCAAATATTGAGAGGACTGAAGTACATCCACTCTGCTAACGTGCTTCACCGAGATCTGAAGCCAAGCAACTTATTGTTAAATACAACATGCGACTTGAAGGTAAGAAAATCTATCATATTTCACTGAGGAATCTCTGCATAAGTCTTACAGAGAGTTGGAATTTTGTTGTCCCAGGTGACATACTCGTTGCAAAAATTAGATCTGAAATTTTGCAATTTATTACCTATCGAGATATTTGTGTGAATGAAAATTACCAGAGGACTCAAACACACAACCTCTAGATAAGTACTCTTGTGTGTCACAGGGGCCCTCGAACAACCTAAGCCATATCAATGAGGAACAAATCTCGATTGAATTTCCAAATTCTGCTTCTTGTTAAATTTGCTAGCTCGCAGGGGTAGAAAAATTGTCAATCATGGACATTTCTGGGGCACTAATCCTATTACTAACGGTTATGAAATTTGATATTATTGGCTTAAAGGTTCAAGAGAGTTTATTATCATTTATTATCTCCTTTGTTTTATTTTTAAGATTTGTGATTTTGGTCTAGCAAGAGTAGCTGATCCCCAGCACGATCATACGGGAATTCTTACAGAGTACGTAGCAACAAGATGGTACCGTGCCCCGGAAATCATGCTCAATTCGAAGGGATACACCAAGTCCATCGACATTTGGAGTGTTGGTTGTATTTTGGCCGAGATGTTATCCAATCGACCATTGTTTCCTGGAAAGCATTGTATCTTTTCAAGTTCATGATTTTTCGTTTGGAAATAATCGTTGAAATTAATATATGTGAAGAGATTTGTACAAAGTTGTAAGCAATTTGAATCATTTTGAAATCGTTAGATATTGCTCCCATTGGTTGAGAAATTTTGTTAAAATTTTTGCAATTTGTTAAAAAACTGTTTCGAAATAATTTCAAGCTGCTAAAAAACATGGCTAATCGTTAAAAATCCTTTCCAGGGGTCGAAACATCATAATTGATAATCAGCACATGTTTTGTAGAACTGTTTCAAAATCATCGAAGGTAATTCTTAATTTGCTACAAAATCGTTGCAAACCTTTTTCACTTGTTGAAAAATCGTTTCAAATGGTTGGAAATAATTTCTTTCAAAATCATCGCATATCTGTACTTATCTTTACTATAGTAGTTTTCTATCTTTCGTACAGTTTCAGTATAAAATATTCAACCACGAAGTTCCTCTTTACACTTTTGAATTTCCCTTCGTTTGAACCCCCAATCCCCCAAAATAAATTACTGTTGATTGCTGCAAGAAGCACTCGTATAAATTTTTCATTAGTATTTGCTGAAAGATGCAGTATTTGCAATTTTTAAGTATAAACTATTATCGATTATTTTTCTTAATGACAAATTAGATTTGGATCAACTGAATCATATTTTAAATGTTCTCGGTTCTCCATCTCAGGAAGATTTGCAGTTTATCAGGAATGAAAAGGTTGGTTTGCATGATTCCCCATTTTACTTTTATGTAAAGAATATAGAACATATAGCAACGAGAAAATTGAGGCAGAAGTGATACATAAGCACATGGAGAACAACGAGGGTCTCTACTTAACGCTTGTTTGTGTGACTAGTAAGGGTAACAATAGTTTGTAATTGAATTGAATGGTACATTAGAAGTATTTGATCAAGAGAATAGCTGTGCAGCAACTCGTAAACTTAAGACTACGATGTACGGCTACTCATTCTTGGTGTTCAAGAACCAAATCTCTCTGTCCCTTCACTGCTGATAAGATACTTTGAGTTACAATGTGCTGTGTTGTTTTTCAATGTTAAAGAGAAAAGCTCGGAAATTTGGAGGTATTTCATGTTACATCCATCTAACTTTCAGGCCAAATGCTACTTGCTCGGACTTCCACATAAACAAGGAATGAATTGGGACAAGCTCTTCCCAAAAGCAGATCCAAGAGGTAGGTTCGAATCCCTGTCAAAGATAGTTGCATACAACCAGCTCAAGTTTTTAAACATTCAAAGAACCCGCAAGGACAGAAAGTTATAGAACTTTATGGTCACTAGACATCCTCACCCTGGGGAGCTTACTTTCAGTACTCTAGAGGATGTTCATTATTACTGAAGGGGGGTATCATTAGAACTGTTAGGGGTACCATCAGTACATTAGAGGTTGTTCAGTATTGTGAAGGGATGCCATTAGTACTGTGGGAAACCATCATTTCTGTGAAGGATATTGAGTACTTTAGAGGGAAACCACAAGTTCTTTGGTTATTACCTCCACTTTGCTTGTAGTTTCCCTCCACAATACTGATGGTTTCCCCCACAGTATTGGATGTCCTCCTAGGTAACTTATGGTATCCCCCAACAGTACCGAACACACTCCACGGTACTGCACAGAAATTCTTCAGGGTGGGCCTGAGAGGACATGGCACGTAGAGACTAGAGAGGGAGAAGATTTTTGCTGTGTGTTTCTTTAAAAGTGCTGGACTTAAAGCAAGTCTAGTTATTTTGAGATCGACAAAGACAGTAATGTTAGTCCACATTCTTTAATGGTTATTATTATTAATATCATAATATCATTTACCCAATAGACAATAAGGCTTGCGGCATTCACAAATAATTCAACTTTACTGAAATATACTTTTTCAGCGCTGGATCTTCTGAACAAGCTGTTATGCTTCAACCCATTCCAACGAATCACAGTTGAGCAGGCCCTCGCTCATCCGTATCTGGAACAGTATTACGATCCTGCTGATGAGGTGAATTATTCAATTCAATCATTATATAACCATAAACACAATTTATGATTTTACTGTGAAACTGGATTGCACGAAATACATTGTTTGGCTTTATGATTCGAAATATTTATACGTATGTGTCAATTGAAGAGAGTCAGCTTGGTCTTTAGTAGAACTTACGTTTTATTTGTCTCGTTTTTTAGCCTGTTGCAGAGAAGCCATTTTCATTTGATACTGAGCTAGATGATCTCCCAAAAGAGGTGTTGAAAGGTAAATTATTCTCGATTAACTTTTTTTTCAATTTTCTATGCACCCAGGAGAAAGCAAAAACGTTATCACCTCGAGTGGGTTCATCATGACACATCTGTTATCCTCACATCGGTAGTCAGTCTGGGAATGTGGAGGATGTTCTGTACATTGGAGTGGATGGGTAACATTAGTACTGTGGAGTTAATACTCCAATTATCTATGGTCTTCCTCAACACTCTGAATATCCTCGCTAGTACTGATAGGATCCCCTCACTGTAATTATGTTATCCCTTCATCATTCCAAAATTCTCTTATAGCACTGAATTGTATCCCTCCACTGTACTGATGTTTTTCCTCCACCATCCTGTTGATATTCCTCCACTGTAGCTACTGATGGTATTCCTCCACTGTACTGATGGTATTCCTCCATATTACTGAACAACGTCCAATATAAGTTTGACGTATGGGGGCTTAGACCCCACACCGTCCAAAATCTGTAGCACCAAGCAGCTTGTAAATAGATGCTCGCCATAACACCAGCTTTTTTGATATGAAGTTAGGCATAGTGAACCGAGTAAAACAAACAAGATGTAAGTAATCTTTATGCGTGACAACTGCACATTTTCAACTCAGAGCTCAGATTTTGTTTCTGTAAAAATTATTTGCTGGTTGAGTGTAACATCCTCCTCCTTACCCAGAGTTTCAAAAATAAAGAATTTTAGTATCAAAACGTTTTGGAGGGGGGCAAACGAGGACCAATTTTGACGGATGGATGGGGGCTGTACTAGCCCTCCCTTTTAATAAGACCCTCAGTTCATCTATATTATTGTTCTTTTTTCAGAACTGATTTTCAAGGAGACTATGGTATTCTGTGGTGAGTTCGTTTATTTTGTCTGATAACTATTCTATCGAGGTCAACTTTTCGACCACCTCGTTCATAAGGCAACTTCGGCCTCGTTATAGTCTGAAACAGCATGGTTTTATGCATGTCGGATATCGAAGCTTTTTCAACAAACTTAAACGAATCGGAAACACCGATTTCACATATGAAAATTTCAGGAAACTGTTTTACTAATATTTCTTGATGATTTGGGCCTATCGAGGCGAGATTTTAGAATCTTTGAAATCGTTTCACACTTGTTTATCCGAGAAGAAGTAGATTCTGAAAATCAATCGGTGTCCCGATAGGTCAGTGGATTTAAAGCAGTGGCGTGGGTTCGAGTCCCACTTTGGTCGTGTTATTTCATACAAATTATCTCGATTGATTTGTTTATACTCGAATAATTTAATGAAAGTAATTTTCAAGCATTATTTGTGTATTATCCAATGTCAATTGCCATTTCAGACAATCAACCCGTTTTGCCGAGATAGAGAAAATAAACCTTGAAGGACAATGCCTGTGAATAATTGCCAGTAGTCAGAGATTAAGTGACTATTTACATGAAGTATTTCGTGGTAAGTGAATTTTTTATGCCATGTAGCTATTCAAATAATTTTTATTCTCCACCTATATATATAGGCACTATGTTATTAGTCTAGTGGGTGGCCCAAATGTTTACATAGGTTGTTGATGTATCAAGCAATTATATGATGAGTCGTAATGAGCTTGTTTACTTGAAATACCAACCCTCAGAATCAAACTCTGTCATAATCAAGGTCTGTACTTTATGCTAGACATAAAAAACAGATACATTTAGCGGAAGATTCAAGAAGAAGAATTAAAGAATAGGATGTCGTGAAAAGAGAAGGAATTAAGTATTATGAAACATGGTTCTGAGGGATAGGATTTCGTTTTCACGACTGGAGCCATGGGCTGTGAAGGTTAAGGTTTTATTATTTCTTTCCATCCTTGGTGCTATTCCTGTCACTATACAGGCAATTATGCACGCAAGGTAACGGGTGATTTGATAAAACTATTTTCAAACTTAGGCCCTAATATCTCTAGTTGAACGCCATCTCAGCCTCGCTTCGCCCCATCAGTATGTAGCCTCTTTAGCAGGTAGATTTAAATTGCTTAGGGAATCGGAAAACTTGTTTAATCTCTCGCTGGAACACTCAAAATAGTTTGTTGTATATACCAACCAGATCGTCTGGAAACGAATGTTGTAGTTACATCAAATTGCTAGAAAATCAGAAACATTGCACTGGTGCTAAGAAAATATATTCAGCATAAAGAAGGTATTATTCTCTGAGCAGAATCTGTATCGTATTACAGACCTACCCCCTCCTATCAACAGCATCCTCAATATGACGATGTTTGATATAATCTCGGAGACGAAGAACTAAGTAACTAACTCGCACTTTTGAATGAAAATCTTAGCCATTACTGCACCATCATAAACGAAAGATTATTAGATATTTGGAAGAAGCAGGATTTTGAAAATCAATTAAGATAAATCCTGAGAAGGAAAATGACCCGAGTGGGACTCGAACCCACGACCTTCGGATTGGCACACTAGTGCGCTATTCTCGAAGTAGTATAGTGCATTAGAGTACCAATGTAGAGGTCGTGGGTTCGAGTCCTACTCGGGTCATTTTCATTCCCACAAATTATCTCAATTACTTTATTTGTACTAAATATAGCAATGTTTGTGATTTTCTGCTAGTTTTGATTCGATTATTAGATTGTTGATTCACTTTCTTTACGTTACTTTTCTTTTTTTGATTTAGCTATCGTCATGATAAGAGTTCTCGTTGTTCCTATGGCAGCTTAGCTGCATATTCCCATGAAAGGGAGAACTTAAACTCAAGCCTGACAGGGGGGTTGAGTCAGGGTGAATAAGGACAAAGGCAAACATTCCATGAATGATCCCAAAAAATACAATCTTGGATCATTTCATGCAATGCATGATAGGCCCTTAACAACGCAATGCATGCTAGGAAAAGGTCCCTTGACAACGGGAAAATATACTCATACAAGTAGGTATCCACATTTCGGATACGCCTCAAACAGGCCTCGAACCACACAGTCACCTACTAAAAAAGGCATTTCAACCACTGTTCTAAATCAGGACAATTTATTTATGCTACCCCTTAAAACAAATACAAAACTAACGTCGTCAAATCAAATCATGACCAAAATTACAACAGATTTAGGCCTTTGCAATTTCAGATTAAAATCTACGCACTTCGTTCTCAATTTCGAACGCATTACGAATAATTAATAAATCAAAACGATTTTGACTTACAATCGAGAACGAAGAGAAATTAGTGCGTATGTTTCCTGACATTCTCGTGCATCCCAGGGAATTTTTCGACCCTCAGATGGAAAAAGGAGGAAAACAAGAGAACTGATATGCAAACCACTACCATTGCTACATCCCTGCGGCTAGCTATGAACGAATGAAAAGGTATTGTTTAGGCAAATAGAGGAGAATAGAACTCCAAAATGTAGCGTAGATTTGCTATATATCTCCTATGTTATCGTATACTCCAAACTTTGTTGAAAACTTTCTTGAAAACTTTGTTGAAACGATTTATTTGATCAAATTAGAAATCTTTATTCTAGATAATGTCGGGTTAAAAATGAAAGTTCTTAGGCATTTATATTTTCTTCAAGCAAACCTTTTTTGAACGACAAAGCAGCAACAATCAAAGAAACGTGGCGGATATTGTAGACAATAATCTACGGATACACATATCACGCAATGATAATTTTCTGCTCCTAATTTTACCACGTTTGTAACCCAAAAAGTTTAGAACCCAACTATACATTTTCAGTTTTTTCAAAAAGTTGACAATCACTAACTGTACTTCTATTTCATTTCAAATGATGTTGTTGCATTAAATCTGACAGTATGTTTTGCTTTCTTTATCCCACAAACGACAAACTACGCTCAATGTTTTCCCATGTACATCTGTACAGATTCTGTAGCAATGAAAATACCCTGTTGGTGTCCCTTGTTTATATTTCAAACTCAAGCCGTTTATGGTCGCGATTTCCACTCTCCGTTTCCCTGTGAAATAACTACACTTCGTTCAAGACCACACAACACAATATATGTTTAGTGTTGATTCACTTAAAAGTTTTCTAATATTTTTTCTGTAGTTATTGTAGTAATTTAGATTAGTGAATTTGATTCGTTATTTGATTGGGGTTTTCGCACTTTTTTCTATAAGTTGAGTTTGAAAATTAGTATGAATAAGAATAATGTGCTTTTTCATTGCCTTCTTAACTTCTTTTACAATGAAATAATTCTTGAATGAATTGCAGAACGGTTTGCAACAAGTATTAAACAATTTGCTACTACCAGGAAACGATTTTCAAGGATTTTGAAACGATTCCCTACATGTTATGAACAAATTTGTAACGAAAACTGTCCCCAAAAAAAATATCATCGAGTTTGAAAATTAGTATGAATAAGAATAATTTGTTTTTCATTGACTCCTTAACTTCTTTTACTATGAAATAATTCTTGAATGAATTGCAGAACGGTTTGCAACGAATATCAAACAATTTGCTACTACCAGGAAACAATTTTCAACGATTTTGAATCGATTTCCTATCGATTTCCTACATGTTATAAACAAATTTGTAACGAATGCAGCACCCAAATATTACTGGGAACGTCCTTGTACTCGAGTGCCCCTTTGAAACTATTTCTAAGCTTGGCCCTATTTACAAAACAACTTTGTTGTTTACAATCAATAAAAACTATTTATCTTCTATCCTCCTCACTATCTCGAACAGGTTGAGTAGCTCTGTCTCGAGAAAATCTAATACATTATTTCTGTGTATGGAGCCACTTGCATACAGTAGAATCCCGATTACTCGAACAAGCAAGGGACGATCAAAATAGTTCGAGTTAACGAAAGTTGGAGTTATCGAGGCTCTTTATAACATGAATAAGGCTCAAGGGGACTGCCAAATCTGTTCGAGTTAGCGAGAGTTCGAGTTATCGTATGTTCGAGTTATTGGTATTCTACTGTATTTACGTCATTGACAGCCGTAGTGGTGTAAAGTTATACGCTCAAAACGGGAAAGTCTCCGGCGCAGACCACGCCCCCTTTGTTCCCATCAAATACTTCCTCTTCGACTCATCGTAATATGACGTATTGCGCATGCGCACTATCCTCGTGTCATTGTTTTGTTCGGTGTCTCTTTTGCAGAAGCGAAAGCTTTTGAGAGCTGCGTTTGTTTAGTGTATACATTATTTACAAGTCAAAATAAAGGTTCTTGCTCACTCCCGTCGTTTTTGATGAGAAAGAGTAAGGCTAATACAGTCTCCTCAAAATGATGGATATTTGCTGATCTCTGTAAGATATAACCAAGCGTCGAATTTGCGGCCTATGCCGAAGAAAGTGAGTAAAGATTTCTTAGACTTGTACGAACATTTATGGGCCTAAATTCTGACTTTTAAAGGGAAGTAGATTCAATCCATTTTGTTTCGTGTTTCATTCAATCCACATTATTCACATAGCATTAAATATAAATTATGTTTTTTAGATTAATGATTTGTGGCATTTCTTGTTGAATTAAACCACTGGGAAAATATAATGGGATTATTTTGCTATTTTGCTTTTCGAAACTAATCTTTAGAAATACTATCGACAACACAGTCTAGCAAACTGTAGAAGCAACTTAAGAATATGATATTTGATTTTCAATAACGAATTAAAACCTTCTTTTCAATTAGGTTCTTCCCAACGTTTTTCAAATATCGAATCTTGACACTAAATCTTGTTATCTCCGTGACTAATTGATTTATAATTTGTTCAGCCCTAAAATAGTATTTATTGTTAAAATCCTTTAGCTCTGTCTTATGTTACTGTGAGCGTTTTGTTGAAAGGAATCTCAATAATTTTCATTCCAAATACAGTTATGTAAACCAAGTCCCTTGTGTACAATCTACTGATATCTTTCAGGGGTATTATTTGTTTGCACTTTGTCATACCTAGTTTATTTGGCTTTGGATCTTTTCTATTGGGATTTCAAAAAGTTTCCATGTGTGCGCAAGAAAGTGAGTATATAGTAGGCTGTATGGAGAATCGATTAAGGTCTACACACATTGTTTTTATAAAATACTGAAGAATCTACTAAATACTAAAGAATACATAAGTTTTTTGTATTTTTAGCACTGAAAGTTCCTTATAAATTTCTTGGATAATAGGAAAATTGAGGGGGGTAAGGTTTTTCATTCTAAATCCTAAAATGGTTAGCTATTGCCAATGCTATTTATTCTAGGATAAAGTAAAGAAAACTTGAAATGCGACTAATTGTAAATAGAGATTTGGTGATGGTGTGTAAAGACAAAGCACAACTCCCCAAACAAGCTCTAAATGTTTACTTATTCATTAGATCTCCCATTGCTGTCTATTTTTCAAGAGCTCATTGAGCAAACAGGTTTGCTTTTACCTGCAACTTATTGTTTACAGTTTGAATCACTTTTTGTATTCTTACTTGAAAGGGTAGAAAGAAATCATCTTTTAATGCATGCATTCTTCTTGAGAAGAATTTCTCTAAGAAACCAACTCTGAAGATATCAAAGAGTAAAGAAACCCAAGGATGCCGGAATTTAATTGTTGTTTCCAATGTTCTTTGAATATATTTTCCGGAAAGAAAAAAAAGTTATTCTGATGAAGGAAACATCCCATCCGTTATACTGTTCACCTAATATCAAAAATGCCCCAAGCTTTTAAGCAAGCCCATTATTGTAATATGAATGAAAGAAATATATTTGTTGCATCAAATCTTATTTCTTTATAAATTAGTTACACTGTTTGTTAAACATATTTTTCCCCTCTGTTAATAGGTTTATACATCGTATTGATGGAAAGAAATGGAGTCAATATCTGACTATTCTGACCCTTGGGTTTGTCCCAATGACAGACAACTCGCTCTTAGAGGACGGTAGGTGCATTTT
The DNA here is from genome assembly GCA_963924455.1 of Pelagia noctiluca. Classification (NCBI taxonomy): domain Eukaryota; kingdom Metazoa; phylum Cnidaria; class Scyphozoa; order Semaeostomeae; family Pelagiidae; genus Pelagia; species Pelagia noctiluca. The sequence goes on along the minus strand of OZ004322.1, from coordinate 14,719,380 downwards.
TTACATATCAGAAAGTACTTTAAAGAATCTCTATAAGAAAGAAATATAATTTGATAGAACAAAAATGACCCTAGTAGGACTCCTACTCAAAACCTTTAAGTACTCTAATATGCTTCCGCGGCAGTGGTACGAGTCCTACTCTCTTTCCTTCACACAAACTATCTCCATTGATTTTCCAAACTCTGCTTCTTCTCAAAGTATACAGTGTTTCTTGACCTCAGTTTTAGACATTATCATGCAATATTAATGATGAGCTCCATATTTGTTAATGGCAGTTCATGAAAATGAATGATTTCTCCATTCTTTGTCAGCCTTGATACTGGGTGGTCAACTTTCCCAGATAATGTGTACAAACGAAGCCACGTTGCAGCTGTATCTGACTCAGAGCAAGAGAAAATCATCAAAGCCCTTTGCAAAGCAGCTGAGTTGGAATTCAGAGAGCAAGAAAGAATCGGGTGAGAATTTATTTGATGATTGCAATCTGATTAAACAAACTTCAAATTTTTAGATTTTATGATCAAGTTGTTGAAAAGTTGAATAATGTTTCATCAGAAATGGTCAAGTGACCTAGCTTTCAATGACCTAGAAATGGTCTCTAAATCTTCTTTTCACCATCCTTTAAGAGTTGCGAGTTGAAATTAGGTTTATCTTTTCAAGGCAAGTTGATAGGCTACTTGCAAGATTGTTCCAGGATTGTTGCAGGATTTTTGTTTTGTGATTAGCAATTTCCTGGGCTTTGTTGGCTTTGGAAGAAGACTATTCTCTACAAGTCTAATAAGATCTGGGGGCCGGGTTGTGATGGTGCACAAGCCCAACCTACACAGAGAATATATATTTCTAAGTTGATGACTTAACAGAGACCATGAATCCAGCCTTTCAGAAGGGATGTTAAATTAGGGGTGCTGCTTGAAATAAGGCTTCTGGCCTTTCGCAGGCTAGCAGGTTGACCATATACTGCGTACTCAGCCCTGTAAAGGCTAATACTGCTTGCCGGCTCACACTCCTTTCCATCTAAACGGGAGCCTGATGGCAGGCCTTGGAGAAGAATGCAGAAGAAACAGTGGAGTGGGTGGGTTGGAAGGAACTAAACTACAAAACTTTTTGAGTTTGTATTCTCAGGGTTATTTCAAAGGTAAAAAGGAGGATTATCCCAAACATTTGATTACCATCAACAATATACCCATTGAAAATGTGACAGAATTCATTTATCTTGGAGCCATCATCACATACAATGAACCAGGTACATCAGAGAAAGAACTGGATAAAAGAATTGGAAGTGCAAACAGTAAGTTGGCTGAATATAAGAAACTGCTCTGTAATTATCACCTAAAACTTCGGATCAGAAGGAAGTTTTACAACGCATATGTACGGAGCAGGCTGTGTTTACAACGCATTTGTATGGAGCAGCATTTTCAGGACCATCCAGTATGTACAGAGTAGGCTGTGTTACTGTTGTGAGGCTTGGACACTGACACAATCACATTAGGATAAGATTGAAAGAGCACATATTCAATTCATGAGACGTATGGTTCGTGATGGAATGGCAAGAATGTCGTCAAAGAAGGAGATTGATTTAGCAAAGAATGAAAACGATATGGATAGAATAAACTGGGCATGAAAGTACACCAATGAGAAGATATTAATTACAGATAACAAGATGGCTCTTGACGAAGGATTATTATGTAAGACAACAGAACATTAAATGGGTTGCGCATATTGCGCAAGCATCAAATGATACGTTGACGAAAAGACTAATGTTTGCTGACTAAAAATATACGAAGAGAGGCAAACACAAAAAGACCGTGCTGGAAAACGTGATAGTACGAATTGAAGAAGAGGGAAAGTCGTTAGAGACATTTCTTAGGGAATGCACGAAGAGAAAGTTTAGATTTGTCAAACTGACATAAAAGTCAGTGCCCTAGAGTCCTGTAAGGGATGTGGGTAAGGGTTGTGGGTAAAGAACTTATGTATGTATGATGTTACTTTGCAGTTGAGAGATGTCCCCAAGCTACATATAAAGTCAAGCATAGACCACTTGAAGAAAAATTTCAGTACAAGCCATATCAGGACTTTACAAATATGTTTGATGCTTCAGAAAGATAGCTGAACTGGGTCCTGGCCAGACCTCCTTTGAAAAAACTACCAAATATATCCCAAAAAGGAACTAAGGACTCAGTAAATATATAAAACTAAATCTTAAGCAGAATGAACCCATTAAAAAACAGACATGATTGTTATTCTGTTACTCGAGTTTCATGCTTACGCACTCGTCAGACAGACTATACCAATGGTATGGTATTGTATAGTCTGTCTGATGAGTGCCTAAGCACGAAACTCAGAGTAATAGAAGAACATGACTGTTTTTTAATGGGTTCATTCCTCTTATAATTGCTCTATACTCAAGTATATCGAGCACTATAGCCGGAATAGGCTCTCTCCTCTCGAGTTCAATGTAAAATTAAATCTTCATTCAGTTTGAATCTAAAGACTGATTTTGCAGCACAAAACAAACCTTTTTTAATTCCTTCCTAGATATCTTGTTGAGAAAGTGAATAATCTGAAAGCCAACATTATTGGTGATGGAGAGACTACTTGTTTGGTTTGTGGAGCCAAGAAAGGATCATTAAAGCCATGCAGTGTTTGCTCAAGGGTGAAGACTTAATTACTTTCAATTTCCAATGTTTGATAAGAGCAAGCAACATGTGATTATATAGAGTTAAAACCCGCATATAAGAACATCTATGCTTTAGCTTTATAATGAAAAGTTCTTAATTATTAGGAACATTTTAACAGATTTTTATTGGGATGGTTGGTCTAAAGTGACATGTTTATGTATTTTCAGCACTCTTTTGCTTCCACAATATATTTCATATTTCATTAGAGTAGTTCTGTAGGAAGTGAATATAATTCTCTAAAATGCTGAAATTTTGGGTCAAGGTTCTTAAAAGAATTGGTCCTTATATAATTTTACTGTACCAACACGCTTTTTGAAAGGCAGATTTATGCAAAAGATTGTTTTAGTTTCCATTTTTGAGTAGTGAAATAGATTGCTTTATTCCGTTTTTGTATTTTTTAAATTTCATTTTCATTATTCTTCTTTTTCTGACGTTCTTCTCCAATGAGTATCAGACAGAGAACTTTTTGATATATTTCCTGTTCCCCTTCTCTCCTTATTTTAGAGTCATGTACCGATAAGAGTCTATTTTATCTTTGTTTTTTAGAGTAATGCTTCTTTAAATCTCTAAATCTCAATGAAATGACAATAAGAAGACTGTAATTAGATATTATTTCATTGCAGGGAGTCTGCCAAAAATGTGCCATGGGAAACACAAATGCTGAAGGTGAAAAGATTATATTTTGTGTTATATGCTGGGAGCAGAGAGAGGTAAGAAAATAAAGAGACTCTTTGTCCTTGTGAACCTGAAAACCAAGATAGAATAAGTTGGAAGCCGTTGCAAATGTACTCAATTCAAGCAGAAATTAAGCCGACTATTTTCTTGCCTTATAAACAAGACTCAAACAATAGCCCTTAGCCCTTCAAATAATAAACCTCTGATAACTGTGGCTATTTCCTCTGTATAAATAACGTCTTGTTTTGTATTCATGATTTCTGGAAGGTTTTTAGAATTCTTGTTTTTATTTTGTTTGATTTGAAGAATAGTTTGGAACGTCTTTGTTCGTCAATTATCAAAAGCCATCAAAGATCTTATCTTCTATTACAGTTATGGAAGAAATCTGGTGCTTGGTTTTACAAAGCTATGCCTCACTTTTTAACAGAGAAGGATCGACTTTCTAGAGAGGTTTGTTCAATTTTTCTGTGCACTTCAGTAATCTTAGTTGCAAGATACGAAAAGTCCCAATGCCCATCACATATTACATCTCTACAGTACTACCACAGCTGATATGCCAACCCCAGACTTGGCTTAGCAAAGGTGAGGCTGCTAACAACTTTAGGTTAGTTCACTCGCCTTTGGTGGGTAAAGCCTGGATTCGAGAGCTAATGGTAGCCTATTAGAATTTTGGTAGCCCACTATGCTATGGTAGAATGTGATTTCCTGTATTGGACCATGCCTGATGAATTAATGTATTTCGTGTCTGGGTAATTTCAATAGGGACCTTTAGATCGAGTACGAAGACGAGTACGAAGACGAAGTTTCTTACTGCGCAACAATCTGCGCATGTTGTCTGGGAATCGCCCAAAAAACTTTGTTGTCTTGACATTGTTCACTACAATGTTTTCAGCAATTCTCGTACCGCAGGACGAAGTTGGAATTCAGGTGAACTAATTCATCAATATAATTTATCTAGGTATTCACTATGGCGGAAAAAAGTAGCAATTTAGGCAAAAGAGAGGTTTTTGTATGGAAACAAGTACATGAAATCTATTTCATCCGCGAAGTTTTATTTTTGGAGCCTTTTTTATGCAAGCCTGGGTCGAAAGAAAGAGGAATGATATGGACGCAAGTTGCAGACAACTTGAACAGTTTAGTTTACCCAAAATACAAAGTAACTCAACGCTCTGTGAGGGAAAAGTTCGAGAAAATGTATCAGAACTTCAAGAAAAACGAAACTTATGAACGTAGAGCAACAGGTAAGATTTCTTATTATATCTTTTAATAGGTTGAAAAATAGGCATTTGTTGATGAACATTTTTAGCCTAATTAGGAGAAGCCCATGACACACTTAGCAAGACAAAGTCTTTTTGCTATTCTCTTAGTTGTGAAAAATTGGTTACTTTCAAAAATTTAAATGTACGCCATATCCCTACTTCACTCAACTCAAATTACATAAAAAACAAAAGGTGATTTTGGTCTCACACGAGAGGAGAAAAACGGGCGATAGTTTCGCCCCTATTTCTTAAATATAAGATGACGAGTGTTCAACCAAATACTTGTAATCTAATGTTTATTATTTTTCGATAAATGGGTGCCTTTAAGGCATGTATGCACGCATGCGTGAAGTAAATAATTAACGTTTCGAAAGTATTTTACCTGCACCCCTCATTGTCCAGAACTATGAAATGCTCAAGAAAATTACTAAAATTATGTTAGAAATTGCTTATTATATCACTGACTGATAAACAATATTTGAATTTAAGAAAGTTATCTGCATTTCTAGGTATTGAAGGAGAGGAGTTGGATGAAATAAGCCGTGGTTTGACAGATATAAGAGAGCGTATAGAGGAGATCGAAAAGACATGGGCTGAAGAAAAGGAGAATATGAATAAAAAGGCAGATATGGAAGCAAAGCAGGCACAGGAAGTCAGGAAATTAGCAACAGAGAGATTAGGGAAGACAATGGAAAGGGTAGGGGCTAATGAGCCAAGGAAAAGAAAATCTCCCATGGAGGCCCTCTCTAAGATTACTGAAAATTTGCAGGCAAAGAGAGTTCAAGTTGATAGGGAGCTAGAACTGAGAGCAAGAGAGGTTGAAATTCGAACACAAGAGCTGGAGATAGCCAGAAACCAAGCTGCTGAATCCAGAAATTTCCAGCAAATGCAGATGCAGTTTATGCAACAAATGCAGCAACAACAGAATCAGATGATGAAATATATGTTTGATGTTTTAAGAAGTGACAAAAATGACAAGCAATAATTGTGTTTTTTCATAAATTTTGATGTTGAAAAATGATACTTTAATGCATTTTCCAAGTTAGATTAATAATTTGTAGAGTTAATAATGAATAGGACCACAATTTAAGTATAGCAAGGAAAATGGTTTTAGACACTGAAACCAGGAGTATCGAGACCGGGGGGGGCATGGGTGTGGGGTTGCAGGCAAAAAAGGTTTCTAGCAGAGTTTTTATACAAAATTCGTTTCTATAAAATAATTCGGGCCCAAGGTGGCTCTCGAAAGCCCTGACTGTAACCATTGTTTGAAAAAGGTCACTTATTCACCAAGTTACATGCTTAACTCAAATCACTAAAAACTATATGTTATTCAATCTTATTCAGTCATAATCTCCTTTCTGGGCACTTAACAAAACTTTTTGTGATCCTATTCATTGTTAATTGTAAATTAATAAGATATTTGAAAGATTCAAAAATAGCAATGGGGTTAAATTAGAATGTTTTGAGAGAATGTTGTTTCATTTTTTTACCGCAAATTGAAATAATCTTCAAGGCTTGGTGGCTCTATTTCCATGAATTTGCTGGTAGATGATCCATATAAACAGTTCATGGCATTGTGCATAAGCGCTGCTACTCTATACATGTTTCCAACGGGGGAAAGGCCAATCTTAAGATTTTTTTTGAAATCATTAAATGCAAAATATGTTGCCACATCACCAAAAGTCCATTCTACACTAGTCCTGAGTCTATTCATATTAATGTTGAAAAGCTGCTCTTCAGGACTTAGGTTATTGTGCTTATAGCCTGTTTGGAGCTGCACTCGATGCGGATAAGCACTATCCCCATATATACACAGTGGTGCACCTCCTTCGCCAAAACTATATTCCTCCAGCTGAGTCATGAGACCTGACATCCTTAATACTGCAGAATCATGACGTTTTCCTTCTGTAAGAAAAAAAACAAAGTTAAAAAAATACTAAACAAAATATTTTGGTAACAATTTTGCCCCCTGCCCCCCTAATCTGGAGGTCTTGGGAGAAGATTAGTGCATTTTGGGCTGAATTTTGAATTATTCTAGATAAATAAAATGAATAAGCATCTTAGGTATTCAATGATTACTAACCTACTGGTCCATAAAGATGTGCAATCATCCCATCTGCTGCTGAAACTGCCTGAAATTTCAAACCATGCACCCTCTTATGGCCACTATACATTACTCTTTGCCCTTCAATAGGTCTGCAAACGGGCCTTAAGGTTCCATCAATAAACCCCCAACAATTATTCAGTGCCATGCTCTTGGCATAGACAGCATCAGCGTAACTTTGAAGCCTTGCTGGTGTGAGCCATGGTTGGTCTAGGCTGGATAAAAGATTTCCAAACCTATTGGAAATATGTTCAATCACCTCGCTTGTTATGAGGCTAAGTTCTGGAGCAGAGCGTCCAAACAATGGCACAATATCACCTAATCTGCAAGGATAGGCCATTCTCCTCAACATGATGCAGAGCGCTTCCATTCCATCTGCAATGGTTCCGTTAGGACAAATAACCTTATCTGGAATTTGCAAGGCATTAAGTAGTCTCCCCATGTCTTCCTTCTTGAAACGGAATTGGGCCCGACAATCATCTTCAGCAACTCTTTCCAGGTTGAAATGAGCATATTCCCAGTAAGGGAATTCGAGGTTTTTTCTCGGCCTAACTAATTCCTCGAGAATTGGAAGAAACATATCCTCCTCGTCGTCAAAATATTCAAAAAGCGCTATTGCAACAAGGCCAGCATCCGCCATATTTGTTTACGAAAAAATTTCAGACTTCGTCGTCAAGGCAAGGGTTTCAAAATCTAAACGAAAACAAAGCCGCAACGAGACGACTACGAACTCCTCGGTTCCCTGCGTCCTCATTTTCGTCTTCGTACTCGTCTTCGTACTCGATCTAAAGGTCCCTAATCTGTCTCTGGCTACAACAATGTATCTGTTACAAACAATCTTAGAAAGCTTACTAGTTTATTATATTTTCATGTTTCAAATTTTCCTCATTCTTCTAAAGTTCTGCAATTCCCTTAAAGGGCCACTCCAGCCAAAAAAAAATTTCTGAGATTTTTACGTAATATGGTAGTTAGTCGTGAGTTTGAAGCCATCGTAAAGTTTTTTTTTGAAAAATATTATATTTTCTTGCTTTAATAGGCGTCCAAAGTTGAGTTTCACCGAAAAAAAACGAGCAAATTTTTTCGGTGAGGGGTGCCCTTGTGACGTCACAAAGGCACCCCCTTCGCCTTTCCGATCTATTGTAAAACTGCCGTCGAGAGATTCGGCTGTTTCGAGGAGAACGACTTTTTTCGTTTTGTGATTCGGTGTTTGGCAGAACTTGCACCAGGTTTGGATTCGCGAGTCGAAGAAGCAGTGGAAGCGATAAACAGATCAACTCATTCCTTCGTGTCCGTCAGTATCGCTGTAAAAGTTGCAGAATTTAGTAGTTTGAAGTCGAGCTATGTTCACAATTACTGCAATACTTTGGTTGCGAATGATTAAAAAGCTACAAGATTTGGCTTACAGTCGTGTTGTTTGATCGAGCCATTCACAGCAGAGACACATTCGGCATTTAGAGATGGGTGAGTAGGCCTAAGTTTGTCTAGTTTCATTCTGTTGACTTTAATGTAATTCCCCACTTAGAAATTACCCGAAAGTGAGGGCCAGGGGCGTGTGGAAAATGGAGGAGCATAAGAAAAAATGACACCTTTTAAAGGAAGCTTTTACATACAGGGGTCAAAATTGAGGGTTTAGACTTAAAAGCAGCTACCTTGGCTCTCATGGCCTCTATTCAACAAGAATTTAGCGAGAAATCAGATATCCAAAAAAGAAAAGTAGCAAAATTTCTGAGACATGTGCAGTAAGGGAGACCTTTCTATATTTTCATGAATTCAGCATTGTAATACTAAAGGGTGCCAACTGAAACCCCAACCTGTTTAATTGCCCCCTCCATTTTGTACTTCTGGGGGAAGGTAAATCTAATCTGTTTTTAAGCTGTTTCCCTCTTGCCATATTTTCTCTTGCTTATTTTCCTTTGCTTTGTTTGCATAGAAAATCTTGCACAATGAAGTCAATACACCTCAGTTACAGGGGCGACGTGGGACCTCAATTTTAGGGTGGGCTTAACACGAAAAATTTCAAAAAAGGGGATCAAATGCTCAACAATTTCCGAAAAAGAGGAAAAATCGCAAAAATTTCCGCAAAATCTACAGATTTTGCTCTGATAGGAGGGGACATGGCCCCCTTTGCCCCCCCGGCCACGACGCCCCTGCTCAATTACTTGTTTATGGTTTTCTAAACTATTTAAAAATACCAGGAAACAATTAACAGATGCAATATTTATTGTAATGGTGCTCAATAGATAAAATATTTCAATTTCTTTTAGGGGATAAAGTCAACAAAAAGAAAAACATGAATCCAGTGGCTAAAATCATCCAGAATTGTACCAACTCTAGTTCATATTTTTTTGAAGTACATCATGATATCAAAACTACTTTCTCTGGCATCATTATCTTGTAATAATTGTATGAAAACCTAAAAAGGAGAATTATAAGAGTTATATATTTCAAAATAAAGATAGAAGTGATGAGAATATAAAAGCATGTTATCTCTCTTGCCCATCCTAATAGAAGGGCTGGAATCTGGTCACTCCCCTGACAACCCCTCAAGCAGGGTGACAAAAATATTATCACATATATCTTCTACGGACAGATGTTTTTCTGCGAGATGCGTCCATCCAAGTGTAAAATAGGCAAGGCATAGACTTTCAATTGAATTAAATTAGTAAGCTCAGAGAAATTAGAAAGCATCTCAAATTTTTTTTTCTTGGGGGGGGGGTACAACACTTCAAAGGTACTTTATTCATAAAGCACCAGGGCCCATCTCTGTAACTAAAGTAACAACATCATATCTTTTTTCGCAAAATCTTGGGCTGGCCCCTACGTCCTTGTATACATGTTTTTTTTATAAGAAACCTAGTTCTAGAGCCCCAAAAATTTAAGAAACTTTTAGTACTAGAAACTGGTGAAAAATTAAGAAACTTTTAGTAGTAGGACCCAAGCTAGGTTTCTTATAAAAAAACAACGTGTATGCTACTAAACTATCAATTCAAAATAAAACTTTTATTATGGAAATAGATGGAAGCTGAACCCCTAGCTCTCTGCCTGCTGTATGTCCTGCCAGTTCATGTGGAAAATGATATTGATTGTTTAAAGTCTATGCAAAATCTTAATTGTAGACTACATTTTTCAGTGAAATACACTTTACAAGAACTAACCATTGCACATCTCTGATTTTCATTGTCTTGCGTCTGTAAAAAAATTCCTCAGTTTCTCTTTCCTTCTGATGTTCTGCTGCTTGCTGCTCCATGGCCTGTCACGCTTGGCCCCTGGCATTGGCCTAAACCATTCTACTCTATCCTCCCTTCTTGATCTCAAGTCCACAATAAGCCGTTTGCGATTTGTTTGTACCAGATGTTGAGAGTTGACTCAGCATAGTATGCAGACATTCCAATGTGAACATTGTTTGAAGATTGAAGCTAACCTTCCCGAATTGGATGATCTGTTCTCGCTGCAACTCTCATTTTGCATTTTTTGAGGTGATGAAGTTTAGTAGCGGTCAGAGCTGTTCACTTTCGCGGATGAAAAACGACAGGGGCGAGAGTTGACAACGAGAAATTTCTCGAGTGTCGAAAATCCGTGTGACGTCAATCCGAAAAGCACCCGAAAACTTATTCAAAAACAATTCAATTCAATGAGAGTTATACAAATGCTTATTGCGAGAAAACGGTAAGAGATATACAAAAAATAATTGCGGATTCGTTCGTTTCAGGCCAGAATTGGTCTATTCATCAAATAAAAAAAGTGCACTGGAGTGGCTCTTTAAAGAAACGCATTAATCCCTTCTTTATTAATCATCCCCTATCTAGCAGAAGTTTTAGATAAGTCTTCCCTTTTTGCTAAGCTCCCCAATTTCATGCAAGAAAGATTCAAATTTGAAAATCATCTATCCATAGATAGTTCATGACATATTTGATCTGAATACCAAAGCTATCACTATATTTGGTACCCTTGACTTATAATTGAAATAGGAAGTACAATGAATGAGCTCCCTGTGTATCAATTGCAAGGAATTTTACTGTTAACAGAGCTTTGTTTAGATGTAATAATGATATTGTAATTCTCTCTCAACAGTTGTTAGTTAAAGCATTTCATTATGCATTTCATTTATGTTAAAACTTTCTATCTTAGGATTCAGAAAGGAATAATTCTTTGATATCCTCTGGTGGACCTCATCCAAGGGGATCACTAATTCCTCGCACGTCACTTGCCCCCACAATCAGGAGTCCATCATTCTTCACAGAAGAGGGTGAGTGAAAGAAACTATTGTATATTCAGGGCCGGATCCAGCACCCACAGAAAGGGGGGGGCGTAACACACATATCAAAGGATAATGAAAGAGAAAGTTGCTTATTGTATTGTTTATCTACCAAAATAGGGTGAAAATACGCCCCTTGCGCCCCCCTTGGATCCGGCCCTGATACTTGTTTATATTGATGATGGTGCCCAACAGTATCCAGTATCATCTCATCCCTTCTTTTTAACATTAAGACATCTAGTACTTATCCCATGCTAGCAAATCTTTAATCACTATGTGGCGTGTTATTTTGCATACTATGGTGGTTTATGATGCTAGTTTGGAGGATATTCGTGTTATTGTGGTCGCTAATTGTAATATTGTGAATCACGTAACTTTGTATTTTAACCTATATGTAACTGGATACAGTGGAGTGTGAGTTTTGTATGTTGTATGCAAAAAGATGTGTAGCATTATGTTATGATTTAACTGAGTTTGAATGCGTATCCTTTGATAGAAGATCCCCACATATTAATTCTAATCACTACAGTGGTGTTCTGTTTTGCGTACTGTGATGGTTTATGATGCCAGTGTGGTCTGCATGTATTATCATACCACATCACACGGACAACCATCTCATGCCTGTAAAACTGAAGAAAGACTAGAAAAAACTTTGATATAGGTCAATATTTGCTCAAAATCCCAGAATGTATAGAATGAATGTATCTTAGGCAGAAAGAGTTCAATATCTCACCAGGGATTTTTAGATGATGATATATTCCTTAGATGAACAACCGGTGCTGATTGGTTGTTTCTACACAATCCAATCACTCACTCGATTTCTGATTGGCCAATTTCAACCCCACTCTGCGTATAATATTTGTTGAGTTTCATTTCCGTTGATTGATGTTTTGCAGATAATGAAGACGCCAGTGACGAGGAATCTGAAGACGAAATTGCAGATAATCTCAGTTTATCATATCGTGAAGTCAAACCGAGGTCAACCTCAGATTTCAATCTTGGAATTGATGTTAATGGATCCAGTAGATTCGAAGAGCGTTCAAGGCTCTCATCAGTCGAAGGTCTGTTTCTTTTTGTTATTGTTCTCATCATTACACGGTCAGCCACTCATCACCATCATCATCATCATCGCCAATATCATCATCATCATCGCCAATATCATCATCATCATCGCCAATATCATCACCATCACCATCATCATCACCATCATCATCATCATCATCATCATCATCATCATCATCATCATCATCATCATCATCATCATCATCATCATCATCATCATCATCATCATCATCATCATCATCAATCATCAACTTTACATTTAACTATACAGTTAATTGTGTTGATTTCCTTTATCATTCTCCTCCAAATCACTCCGTCTTCAGTCAATGTCATCAATTTATTAATCACTTAAATAGCTGTTGATTTGTCTGTGTTTGAATGTTAAGGTCTTCCTGAATTAGTTTCAGTCCCTGTCAAAGTGGGTCTTCCAGCTTTCTTGTGTACCTCTGACAGCGCTTCTGTCAGGAAAAATCTAACAGGCGTTCGTTCACCTAACCTCAATGACAGCCACCCGTGTGTAAGAAATAAGAAGTTAGGAAACTTTTTGTTGAATTTTGTCTTTTAGAACATCAAGAATAGAAAATGTTCTCATTTAGATGAAAAAATGCATAGCATAGTACATGATCTTTAGAGGGAATGGCGTAGAATTCTTTTGTTCATCTCTTTGTTGTAGTCTAGATGCTGAACCAGTCTTAACCGTGCACAAAGTTGGTTTAGATTCATTAGAATATGGTTATATGAATGAGCAGAAAGGTTTTCCAACGAATTTTTATTTGAAAAATCTTGATTTGATTAATTTTGAACTAGAACGCGTTGGCCAAGCATCAAAAAAGAAATATTTAGGTTCCGTTATTTAACCATGGAAATTTAGTCGAAATAAGACGAAAGGCTTGTTCTCTGTCACGGTTGGAAAAAGTTAACAATAACATACAACAAAAGGCTTCCAGACCATTCACTATATTGACCGTGCATAGTGTAAATATAAATATAACGTGCTACTCCCAATCTATAACATAATGTAAACAGGCATATTGACCTAAATTTTCAGTGAGTGACCCAGAATCAAAGAAACTGTTTTACTCAACAAGATTTTTACTTGATGAAGGTTTTACGATTGTTGCAAATCGTCTATTAAATTGACGAGCATATAAACTCAGATGTATTTCTTTTACAGACTCGCCACGCAACTCTTCACCCCCTGGAATATCCGTTACTCCTGAGACACCGAAAGACTTTCAACCGTCTTTCAGGGATCACTTTGACGATGTGGACGGGGGTGAATCAACGGGTTCTCTGAGTCCTCGGATGCGTCCTCGTGTGTCTAGCAACGTATCTAACACCGACGCGAAGAGGAGGCTGGCCTTGAAATTTCGTAAGAAGAATAAAAACAAGACAGGCTCGCCGTCAACTAGCCGCAGTGAGAGCCCCCGGCCTGACTCCGTTTCCCAGCAGGGTCAGGAGGATATCGATCAGATTTTCAAAAGTTATGAAGCTCATAACGGAGAAACTTCTGGAAAATCAAGATCGGAATCTTTCGGTGAGTTCCACAATTTCTGTAAAGAGCCAAAATAGGAATTTCGTGAACATTTTATATTGCATATGAAATTGCACCTATATGTAATAAAGAATAATGCCATTTGGTATTCTCCAATTATTCCTTTTAATCGGCTTTTGGCGGGCTTTTCGCAGATACTTTTCGGCTTTTAGACGAATAAGCATCTGAACAGTTACCTATGGAATAAAGCTAGTTATATTATTTTCGCAGAGAGTTTGATATGAACTACACGAATTACTCCCATATAGTGTAATTTCTCTAATTTGAACCATTTGGTAGCCGTTTGAAAACCCTCAAAGCGACTAGTCCTTCCTGTTTGCCATAATGAGCATGCCCCTGAGACAAGAGCATCACTCGCTTCCTCAATCTAGACCGTTACATTTGTCCCAGTTATCGCAAGCAATTGAATTGAATTGCTAGCTGAATTGTTGTTGTTGTTGCTTTGCTATCTGCTGTTAAGCATCCAGGCAGTTTATCAGAGTAGAAACATTGGATGATGTTTAAGTCTGAGAATTCTCTTTCAGGTCCACGTGGAGTGCTTGAGTTCACAGTGACGTATGAACCAAACACGTTAGAGTTGCTGGTTATGATCAACTGTGGAAAGGTAGGATTGTGAAATGTTGGAGCAACTCTAGAATACCCCAACCATCAACAAACGCTACCAATTACCTTTTTATGAACGGCAAAACAATCGTAACCAACATGAAAACCATAGGTTGCTTGAAAGCAAGGGTCTTCTTATTTGTGGGGTATGCTAGAATCTAGCGAAAATTTATTATTTTGATAAAATTGCTGAAACCGTCTAGAATGTACTAGGTTTTTTATAAACCGTTCTGTATATGTTATTTTTCTTTGTTCACAAGCACATGATGAAAATCTTAGGGCTAATTATACGAGGCAAGCTGGCTCGGTCAAAGGCGGGTTTAGGAGACGGGGTGACTCATCTTCACTGTCAGTTTCAGATAAAATAACTATTGCTAGGCCTATAACATGTAGAGGCGAACCAGCCCTCTTACCAGATGCTAAATATATTTATTGATCAACATTAGTTCATTTATCCAGGGTACATGTCGATTTGCGACACAGGCACATAAGTGCAAAATAGCAGGATCATATGTCTTGTATAGGCACTATTGGCCCAAGCTCCCAGGCACGAACATTTCTTATCCTAACCCTTTTTTAGTATCATACAGTAGTTGTAACAGCTGTTATATTTGGTTATTAGGGTTTAAAAGGAATGGATCATGGCAAACTATCCGATCCATATGTCAAGACTCACTTATTGCCAGATTCATCAAAGGTAAGACATTCCAGTATTTTTAAAGAGCCTGGATCTGAGTTGAAAGACCCTGTATGTTTTACCTTTGGTTTATGGCCTAAGTTCTACTATCCGATTAACAGCAGTGATATTTTCACAGAAACGGAATCACATTTTTTCTATTGTTTTTATTATTGATTTCTTTATTGTAGTTGTTTAAAGTGGCTGTGAAGTTCCTATAAAATAAAGCCTACTGAAATATATAAGCAAGGTAGATAAATGCTTACAGTAAGGCTACCACAATTCTTATGTGCCTTTAACAGGTTTCGAACCTGGTACCTTACCCACCAAAGACAAGCTTAGTAGTCACAATCCTAAACCATGACAATGAGTTACACTTCTAACCCGCCACGTAGAAACTGACTTGTAAGAAACTCCAGCCTGCCAGATAGTATAGCATCTATCAGATTAGATTTTTATTTAGCTTGAAAAAATAAATACCTGAAAAAGATATTTATTGAAAAGTTTTGGCATTTCATGCAGATTCAGTGCAGTCTTACTGAAAATGTTATAAATTGTTCACCTATTTCTTGTCAACCTTTAAGAATCTAGAAAGCCTGGATTCGCAACATTCAGATTCGCAGGTTAGTACAGTAGTGAAGTAACCTCCTTGTGTATCCAATTCCAGGCCTATCCATAGTAAAAGGAATTGAATTATTCCCGAGCAGGCTAATCCAATTAACATATGCCTCCACCGGGTCTCGACCCCAGGTTTTTGTGGACACAGGCTATGCCTTATGAATTAACATAGTAAAGGGATTAAGTGCTGTTTTGGATTAAATCCTCCTTCAGAGCCATGTATTTGTAGAGTTGAATTCATTCTTCGCATGATTAGGCCTCTTTTTTTTCAATTATATGAATTCATAAGGCATGGTCTAACATGAAGAAATATTCAAAAAAAAATGAGCTACTACAATGCTGTTATGCATCCACCAGAAGGTACCTCCGCCAAATGATGGATAAGTGTAACCGATCTAAATAGTGTAAAATACCAAGTAGAAAAGCTTGATTTGTCTGTAATTTTTCTATCATTTTCTATGTTAGTCGACGAAGAAAAGAACACAGACAGTTTATCGAGATTTGAATCCTTTGTTCAACGAGACTCTGGTTTATCACGGAGTCACAGAGAAGGATGTCAGTGCTAAAGTCCTGAGGTAATATTTTCATCTTTTGAAACATCTTCTTCATATTCATACCTCTCTTATGATTCGAAAATATCCTTACCAAGGATATAAATTATGGATGCGGATATGCAAGCATTGATGCTAACACTAAGCTAAGGATTGTCCTCAGACACAAAAATCAATGAAATTGAAAAACTTATTGAGTCGCATAGCGAACATAAGGTCCCCATTCTGAACTATATTGATTCCATGTTTTTATGAAGACTGATTCGAAATTCTTAAATGAGATGTTAAACTTGCTTTCTCAATGACGCCCAGATAGTTGCACTGTAACTTTGAGCATATTCAGCTCTGGGTTGTTGAACAATTTTCTAACATAATAGCGTTCCTTTCAACAGCGTTCCTTTCAGTACCAGACGTCCAAAAATTATTGTTGAGAATCGACACAATTTGCAACGGTTTTCATCCGATTTTGAAACGAATCTACACTAATTAGAGTATTTGTTAGACGATTAACAACGATTGGGAAACGGTTCAAGGACGCTATGCCATTGTAGAACGGTTTGGGGAATCATTATCAGCAATAATGAAACGATTTGTTAAACGAGTTGAATTCATTTGATTGGTTGATTTTTTGAACGAATTAGTGATGTCAATTTTTGGGGCGATCATTCAGTCAAAGATAGTTACGGAATGTGTATTCAATTAGAACTGTCATAATTTTGAAGTTTGCTTTAGAGTATCATTACTATCAATCCCCTAACCATGTGCCATAATTTCTTTCTTTCTTTTGTAGGTTATCTGTGATGGATGAAAACAAACTATCGAGTAATGCGCTTATAGGAGAAACGTGTATTCCTCTGAAAAGTTTACTAACTCGTCCGATTCAACGATTCAAGAGATTTCTTGACACTCAGTCAGAGGTGAGAGTTTCAAGTTTGTCTACCATCATCATTCAATTAAAACTCTCCTCTCGGATAAGCCCCTTCTAGAAATGACTCCATTTTCAACATTAATTTTTGAATAAACCTCCTTCCGATTAAGCCCCCTTTATCTCAGTTTGGTCAGAAAATGATGATGGAAACTTGGAAGGTTAGTTTTCCTAGGTCACTTTTGTTTAGCAATTTATGGCAGGAATCAAATAAGCTCCCTCTCTTACCACTTAAAAGAGAAGAATTGAATAAACGTCTTGAAAGCCTAAATTTAGACAGGATTGGTATTGAATCGTTTACGTTGTAGGCATAACCCTTCGAAAAGCAGTTCTTCAGAATTGACGTAGAAAAATCAAATGAAATTGGTAGATGTAATGCTCTGACTTTAATATGTTGTTGTTGTTGTTTTGCACGATAGGTGATTCAAGGTATTTGCATTCTAGGCTAGGCCTTGATATGATAGACACATATAAGTGTGGGACTCAACCCATTACAGTAGAGAAAAGGGGCAAATAAACGCAACTATGATATAGCTATGGCATAATGTAACGTATCATTTTTTAGTTGTGTTTCTTTGCCTCTTTTCCAACCAATTTCAAGTAACAACTAAATGAATATAGAAATATCTAATACATCAAGCTTTTCCTCTTCTAGTTTCACATAAAAGAGGACCAAGTAGACGACACACCCGGCCGTATTGAAATGGCACTGCATTACTTGTCGAAGCAAGAAAAACTTGTGGTCGGAATTATAAGGTGTGCTGGTTTGAAGGCGATGGACCAAAATGGCTATTCAGATCCTTACGTTAAATGGTTAGTATTGCGTTCGCTGTCTCTGTTTCCTGTTAAATCTTTTCAAGAATTTTTTACCATAGAGTTGGGAAGAAGCAATATTAGGAAAATAAATCGAGATTGATTTGTGAAAAACTTGTGTTTTTCTATTATCACAAATTGATTTCGATTAATTCTTCACCCTGTCACTAAAGCCCTGTTTACACCACACAAACTAACCTGGGTTCGCCCTCGGTTAAAATAACCCAACTCTGGAGGTGGGTTCGACCTGGGGCGAACCTGGGTTAGCTTTCACGAAATGTAGTGTAAACGCAAACCTAGGGTGAACCTGGGTTAGCCCGTGTAGAACGCATGCGCATTTGCTAAAAATAAGAATTCAGCGCCAATTTCACAATTATTTTCTCATGTTATTTTGATGCGTTTCGATGATTTTCGAGATTCTAAATTTTATTAACCATGAGCGACAGCCAAAGTAAAACGGATAGAGGCTCGACATGGGACGATGAAGAGGTTTTAGAATTAATTCACATTTGGGCTGATGAAAGAATTCCACTTTTGAAAAGATGGCGAAGAAGCTTGCTGAAGAAGGATTCACACGAACATTCAGCTAAATAAGAGAGAAGATAAAGCAGTTGAAGCAAAATTACAAAAAGATAAAAGATAACAATAATAAGTCCGCAAACCACCGCATTTTTGAATATTTTATTCATCGATATCACGATTAACTTCAAGAGAAAAATCTGTCTCGAGAAATGCGTTCCCCAAAACTGATTTCCCTCGTTTGCGTTACTGTGGGCTATTTTTTTGGGCATCTATGGATCTTGATAGAACCTCCACGCTGCGCATGCGTGCATACCCACTAACCCAGGTTCGCCCAAGGTTTGTGTTTACACTGTCATGTGTGCAGAAGGCATTGTAAACAAAACTGGGGCGAACCTGGGTTAGTTCTAACCAGGGGCGAACCCAGGTTAGTATGTGAAGTGTGAACAGGGCTTGATGATAGCAATCCGTGTAAATGAACAGATAAATTCAAGAATAAACTAAGCTTGTGTTAAACGTTTCGATATACATCTTCATCAGTAACTGTTCTTGTAAATCAACAATAGGCGTGTTTTTAGACATCTTGTTTATTTGTTTTTCAATAAACTAGGTTATTTGGCAACCAACCAACCCATATTGCATGACGATGGGTATGGTGATGATCGGTGATACAGCATTGCTAGGTAAACTCCGGCTAGCTCAGCTGGTATGAAGACGCATTGTCGGCAACGATTTGAAATAACCAACAAATGAAAAACTCCGAAAACCAAAAGAAAGAAAGACAGGAGGGAGGAGGAGTCGTGCTATTTTCTGATCGATGCATTTATGGTTATGTCTTGTAACTTGCTGCACGGCACAAACCAACAGAGCACAAACCAACAGAGCTCCAGCTCCAAAGGGATTAAGGCAAGGATATTTGGCATTTCATTGATTCGTTGCTATCTTGTAAAGATGTGAAACTTTGTTGATATTTTCAGCTACCTCCTCCCTGGGAACCACAAGAAATCGAAAAGGAAAACAGCAGTGAAGAAGAAAACACTGAACCCAGAGTTCAATGAGGTTTGTTGGGAATTGCTTTCAAGTGTTAACTTTCGCCTATTCATATTGAAGAGGTTAAAAGGGTTATCCATGCCTTTAGTGGTTTATATCAAACGACCAGACTACTGAATGATGATGCTGAGGCCTTTATTTCTAGTAATGGCACGGTATGTTAACATGCATGCCCTCAGGGGTGCATTTGAGTATTTCTTTGACAAGAATGCTTGTCCAGCAGCAATTTCCAACTACCCGAAAGTATGCGCTAAAACTCGAAGAAATGCGCTTAAACTCGAACGCCAGAAAATAGAATTACTTGAATTATTTTTCAAAATTCAAACCCCAAAAAAAGAGTTACCCAAAATTCGTATTTTTAAAGAATACCTTAAATTTATTTATTCAAAAAGATTAAGCCCAGAAATTTATTTGGTCTGAAAAACTGATATAAGGATCCTTCGTGGACTAAAGGCAATGTACCTTCTTCCAAGTGCATTCACACGAAACTCATTTTCATTTGTTTTTGTCTGGCTGTTGCAGTGAAGCAGTCTCATTTTCATGAATAGCTTTCAGATTATGAAAGGAGCCTCACACTATAGCAACAATTGTCATCGATCATTTAGCATCTGTGCAGTGTATTCAGAAATCTGACCAAAAGGAGGCAATATTGCGTGATATTCGAAAGCATCCTGGTAAATTATTAAATGTATCTGAAAATAATGTGTGTAATTAGTAAATGCTTGTCCTACTGATTATTGCCTAGACTATATCAAACCAGCATGTGAATTGCAATATATTTGACACCTTATCTGTTGTCTTCATCAGGAATTCGTGTATGATATCGCTCACAAGGATCTTGCAAAGAAGTCACTGCTCGTGTCGGTATGGGACTACGATGTTGGAACCAGAAATGATTTTATTGGTTGGTATTGTTATTTTTTCAGTTTTACTACTGACTATGAGGTTATTATATTAATATGTTAACTAGTTTTTGATCTGTACAGAACTTAAGGATAACGAGGAAAATCGGAAACATTGCGAAACATAAAAACTACTGAAACTTTGCGTCTGACACTCATCAGAGTAGTATAATGATAACAATGATGGATAACTTAAAAACACGACTGTTCTGTAAACAAAGCTTTCGGTATCAAAATCTTTTTCAAATAAATGATAATCAATTTATTTGAAATCAATTTAGTTGTTAGTGGTGATAGTTAAGAAACTAATTTATTCCAATTATGAATAGTACGTCAGAATGGGAACAAAAACGAAACCTAACGAATTATTATACCCAGATGTGGATAGAAAAAAGCCAATCAGACAGGAGCTGAATGATTTGTAAGGCGAGGGATGGTTGGTAATACAAATAGCTTCAGTATTTAGTTAACTATTGTTACCATCATTATTATGTTATTCTGCTTTCTCTTAGGTTGCGTCAGCTTTGGCATAAACTCAAGTAATGAGCCGCTGAAGCACTGGTTTGGGACTTTGAAGACATTAGATAGAAGAGTAATTCGCTGGCATACTTTATCACCCACAATGCCTACCGATTTAGACGTGGGAGATTGATCATCAAGGTATCATATACCAGTTTTCAAATACCAGTAGCCATGTACCAGGTATCGAATATTAGGTATCAAAGAAATGGTATTATATACTAAGTATCAAATACTAGGTATCAAATACTAGGTATCAAAAACCAGGTATCAAATGCCAGTTATCTAGTACTAGGTATCAAATATCAGGTATCAAAGAAATGGTATTATATACTAAGTATCAAATACTAGGTATCAGAAACCAGGTATCAGAAACCAGGTATTAAATGCCAGTTATCAAATACTGGGTATCAAATATCAGGTATCAAAGAAATGGTATTATATACTAAGTATCAAATACTAGGTATCAGAAACCAGGTATCAGAAACCAGGTATCAAATGCCAGTTATCAAATACTGGGTATCAAATATCAGGTATCAAAGAAATGGTATTATATACTAAGTATCAAATATCAGGTATCAAAGAAATGGTATTATATACTAAGTATCAAATACTAGGTATCAGAAACCAGGTATCAGAAACCAGTTATCAAATGCCAGTTATCAAATACTGGGTATTTAACACCAGTTATCATATTCCACCAGATACCGAATACCAGAAAACTGTCTCAAAGAAAACTTAAGAGCCCTTCAACCCAAAACAATATTTCCGAGTTTAGAACAAACGTCAGTCGTGTGTTTGGGGGGAATTTCCAGCGATGTTATCATTTCGCCGGAAATTACACAAAAACCGTATACTGACAAAATTATTTTCATTTGTACATATGAAGTGGCAAATGTTCGGTTTCACCAAATTTCCACAAAGAATTTTGATTTCTGAGAACCTAATTCTAAGGTTCTGATACTTTTTTCAGCTCTGATATACTGACATAGGGCAGTTTTGAAAAAACCGGGTAGTAGGGTAACGTCAATTTAGTGGACCAAGCTTTTCAACTGCCAAAAAAGTCTCAATGGATTTTCTGGCAATCTTCAATGGATTAGGGTTGATTCTACATTTTCCAATTCGATGGATGATTTTGGTTCCAAAGAGGAAATCGTACCCCAAAACCCTTGCAAATCTCCGTATGACATAATATGGAATACCCCCTGGAAGTTCTAAAGGGCTACTCGTTGTTACCATTTTCGATATATCTCATTGCTGAGTCTAAAACTCTGCCCTACCTCTTAACCTCTTCCAGGTTGAAAGTTGCCGTTTATATTTGTTGCACGAAATATTTTTCGTACGGTAGTATCGTTTAATATATTCGGTATGATGTATTTAGTAAGTCTTAGAATAGTCAAAAGAGAGATAGCCTAGAAACTAAAACAAAAGGCAATGAAATATATCTTATAGAGCAACACAAAAGAAAACAATGCAGAATTACATCAAGTCATGCACACTAACAAAAGGAGACATGGAAAATTAGTGCGATTTTCAGCACAAAAAGATAAAACGAAAGACTCTCTTAGTTTCTAGCTCTCGCCCTTAAGACTCTGGTCTTTGCACCATAATTGGAATTTTAAGCTTTATCGAAATAATTTGAATCTTTCTTTAGAATTCATGTATTATACATTTGTGATGAAGATATAATGCTTGCAGAGATATCTGCGTGTCTTTTTGCTAAATTAAACAAACAACCAAACGGTGTAATGTAGATGATGATTTTTAGTGTTAGTGAATAATTACAGTAGATAATTGTAAGAGAATGATTTAGATATTAGATTTTTAACTTAAATGCTGTTTATTTTAAAGAGAATCTACTTCCTTATTGTGATATAGTAGAATTTCACTGTTACGAACTTTAAAAGACCTTTTGTTGCAAGGCTTGGCAAAATATGGTAAAATTGAGAATATGGACAACTTCTGGAGGGTCAAATCCCGTTTTATGCACCTAATGTTGAAGTTTTTATTCGATGTACACAAAATTTGCACAAGAACATGGGAAACCCAACGATATCAAGATCATCTGCGAATTCCAATGATATCAAAAGCTTTATCTTAAAATTAGCCGATAATCTTGATATCATGGGATTCCTTATGGTGTTCTGATTCAAATATTTCAATCTTAATCACATAAATTTTCTTAGAATAAAGATGAAAAAGCTTATGGTAATTTCATTTCTCCTTTAACTATTTGCTCCAATTAATATTTTTCTGCATCAAAGGAGCCTGCTAAAAACAGCTGATCCTCTTGTTTGTTGTTGTGGTTGCCATTTGTTAAACGGCCTCGCTACCAACTTGAGGTTCTTTCAAAATCGTGTCTTTTTTAGGCCATTCTAAACTTTGGCTTTCTGTAGTGAAGGAGCGAAACCTGTCTTCTCTACTGTCTTCTTAGCTGTTCACAAAGTTACTCTCGCCATTCTGAAAGATATTCACCATATCTTAATCGAAAACATGGATGAAGCTAGTGGCACGCAGATTCTTTCAATTATAGCTCTGACGGTTTTCTTTGGAGGCTTTGTCCTTGCAATTCTAGTGATTTTCAACAAGAAAAGCTCGTCTGAAACGGAAGAAAACTCTGCCAACAATTCACAGAAGAATGCCATAAATGAGAACGACAAGAAAGGTTCAGAAAAGCAGTCAGAAAAGAGAACTGCCCAGGGTAAAGAGAAGGCAAAGGTGAAAGTAAAGGAAACCCAGTTTTCTCACCCCTTGTTGATGGCGAATTTGAAGGGACACACTGGACCTGTGCTTGAAATGGAATTCAGTGCATGTGGAAATTATCTTGGGTCTTGTTCTGAAGGTCAAATAGTTTTTTTGTTATTCCTGTTTTGCCATTTTTTGTAGATGCTTTGGGTGCAATATCAGACTGTATGTACTTCAAATTTTTGGTGTGTTGAAGTTCTGTTTCAGTTTTCAGTTTTCATTATTTTAAATTCCTCTAAATACAAATACTCTAAATCTAATCTAATACAAGAATTTGAATAATAATAATAAAAACAACTTAAAAAACACAGACACAAAAAGTAAAACGGGTGCAAAACAATAGAGAATTTGTATGAAAGGGGATTCTTAAGGAGGGACTCCCTCAGTAGCAGAGCTAATCGAGGAGAGAGCACCCCCTAACTTTGATAATATATTTTAGCATATTCAGGGGCGGCAATGTCAATAATCGGTAATTACTTAGTTAATAATTATTTTCAAAGAAGAAAGATTTTAGTTTTTGGCGAAAAGTTTTAAGGGAGGGTGACCTTTTGATTTCAACTGGAATTTCATTCTGTGAAGTGCTGTGAGTGCTCAGTTGGAGAACGAAGGCTTTATTGTACAAGAACAATAATCCCTAAGATTATTCACAACACAGTGGCATACAAAGAATACAAACTGGCGGTCAGACCATGGGAAAAGCTGGAGAGAACTGGTTATCTCATCTCCGGTCAGAGGGGGTGTGTTTTGATTCGGCAAATTAATTTTTGGGGATTCAATAAAAATCAGAAAATTAAAGATTGATTGTGCAATGTTAAACTTGATTATTATAATCAACTACAGTGGTCATTAGAGGTCTTGGAGAGTTTATTGGAATTATGGGAAAAACTTGTCTTTAGCTCTTCATGCGTCGTATACCAGCAACTAGGCTATTTTGAAATGATGCGCCTTGTTCCTGAGTCCTGGGAATCCTCGTAATAGCTACACCAGATATTATGTCAAGGAACAATAGAGGAACATATGATCCATTTTAAGTCAATCTCTAGGCCAAATATCTCATGTGGAAATTACATAGAGTTCACCTTGGACTATGTGTGCACCATATGAATTGTGCATATGCAAGTCAACTGCGGCACATCAGAAATTATTATGAAATAAATAATGTTGAATCAGGTAGTTTGATGAGAATAAGGAAAAATTGACAGAGATAATTTGCCCCATTAGTTCAGTTTTTAAAACAATTATGCACCAGATGAATGGTTGTGGGCTCTTATCCTGCTTAGGTCATCAAAAAATTATCTCAACTGATTTTGTTGTTTCATTCTTGCCACTTTTTTTCCAGATAGAACTGTTCGTCTTTGGATGACTAAAGAGTTTTCAGAGAAAGAACATAAGTATGAACTCTTTTTAACACCTTTGATTCAAATTTACGTTGTTTCCTCTCCAGTGCCGGATTGCGTTCAGTGGTGGATACAGGTTTAAGGGAAATAAGGGATTTGGGCCAAGGGTAACTTTGCAAGTACAAAGAAGGGTAGACCTTTTGGGGGGAAATTTTAATGCGTGTATTCACTTTGATGCTATTTTGTGTAATTTGCGCATAGTGGCGTAATAAAAATTTATTTTCATCAAAATTAGCGGATCTTTTGTTGTGAAGTTAAGAAAATAGGGGAACTGCTATTCGCACCTTTCATTTCTCCTCTTCATCATTTCTATTTTTTTACAGGTATATCAGAACAAATGTAGAGCTAGATCATGCAAGATCAGTATCTTTTAGTCCAGATTCAAGGTGGGATATTTTCTTCAAGCAAAGTTGAGTTAAGGCTATTTAAAAATCGTATGCATGAGTCAGCATGAACTTCACAGCTTTGTAAAAGTCAGTTGTTTTGAATACTTTTGAATTTTGCTAGGTCTCTTTTTGAACACTTGAAGGCCTTAGTAGCCTTGGTCCAACAACAAAGATTTATTGTCAAAGTTCCAATTGATTTGATGTTTAGACTTGATTGAATTATGAATGAGCAATCTAATTAATGTTTCTCAACTTATCCAGATAGTTTATGTTAAGTTATCTTGAACTTTGCAAACTTAGTTCCTTACCGTTTCTTCAACTCCAGGCTTGATATATTATTCATGACAGCCCATAACAAATTATGCATTTTCCGTGCAAGTAGTTAAGTCCCATTGTGTTTTTTTGGAAAATAATCGAATTTTTAATTTCTATTTGCATAGTTAGGAAATTAAAATTTCTTATCAAAATACAGAAAGTCTTTCCATTAAGTAAGTTGACGTTTAAATGTGTTAGGCTGTAAAGGGTCAGATATCTTTTTCCAGCAGAGGGAAGAAAGGGACCTCCAGTCAAACGTCCCTTGGAAAGGACAGTGGAGTGAGTTGTTTATTCAACACCACAAAGGACACTCATTCAGATGATGACCTCACATGATGAAGCTTGACTTGAGCTGCACATAGCAAAAACCTTAAGCTGGTCAGCCACTTACTCCAGATCCTGCCCATTGGCAGTTCTTTTAGAGTTTTCTCCATTCATCTTTATTAGCAACCCTGCTACCTCTGTGGAACCTGTTGTGCTTTGCTATGCTATGCCTTTCTTGGTATGCTATGCTCTGCCATGTAATGCTATGCAATGCCATCCCATGCTATCTTTGCTACTATGCAGGCCCGGCAGAAGCTATCCATAGTTGGTCCGGTTCAAGCTACACCCTGGGACCAAGAGGAATACCTCATAAAATTTGGAAATTCAGGCTCTCAGAGATACAATTTTGTGCACATTTAGAAAGGAATTTACGTAAAAATTAAACCAAAAGTTACCACCAAGGTCTAATGTTCTACAAAAAGGCAATATTGTTTTTGACAAAAGAAGTGTTTTGCCCAAAAGCTGGCTTGGCCAACACTGCACCAACTGGACTGGTTCCCCCTGGCCTGCTATGCTATGCCTGTAAAAAGTAAAATTGTCACGTTAATTTTTCTTGTGTTTTGCAAACAAAATTAAAATTCTAGACTGATATGTGTTTGCTTTCAGAGCTTTCATTGCATCTCTGGGTGTGGACAACACAATAAGAATCTTTAAGATCAACAAGAGGAAGGAAGGGAACACGCCAGCATATATCACAACTGAGGTGGATGACTTTCCTAAAATCCACAAAACTGAAATCATCAGCATTGGTATTTCTTCAACTGGAAAATTTATAATGTCTGCAAGCAAGGACACAACTATTGTCTTATGGACACTGAAAGGTAGTTTTTGTATTCATCCTGACGTGAACACTTTTAGATTTGGATTTTGCACTTAAGCAAGTGCCTTACTCTGAGAGTTAGTTTGTTTGTTCCTAGCTAGGATACGGCAGCATGTTCTAAAGATAGGCAGCCTTATAAAAAAAACAATAGCCATTCAGTCTAGGCATCCTCAAAACAATTTTTATAACATACAGATTTATCCCAATAAATGATATAAATATTTCATTGGTTTTTCACAACATTGTTCATGCTTATTCTATATCCTCAATTTAGGACTTTTCTTTGAAGTTATTATCTGCTGAGACCAATAAGACCAATTGTCTTTAAAATTGCTATAAGCAACTACATTTTGTTGTATTGCTGTCAGCAATACAGCAAAACCTAAGGCCATATGTAGAAAATATTTAGTGGGAAGGTGAACCCTTTTTGAAGAGCTTCAATTCTATAATATGAAGATTCTCGTTGGCAAGGTATTAAATTTTGAAGATTGCTTCAGGGTAACTGACCCTTTTCCCCCTCAGTCTGTTTTGAGTGAAATTTTCTTTCTTTCCTAGGCCCCTATAAATCTTGTTAAAGTGAGATTTACTTTGATTGCTTCTGCTGTTATTTCATCCTATTTATCTATTTATTCTCAAAGGTGAAGTTGTGACAACAATTGACACCCTCCTTGTGTACAACACCTACGCTGCACTTTCACCATCTGGTACACTTGTCGCATCATCAGGTAAAATTTAACCCAATGCCATCTTTTTTGTATCGTAAATTAATACTTTGTGCATCCCTCTGTGAGCCCAAAAAAATGCTGACAGGGGTTCAGGGCTCTGAGTCCTCAAAAGCTCTTGCCATTTTGCTATTTTTGAGGCCCTGAGATGGCTTAGAATGATCAATTTGCAAACTTGCACAAGAATGAAATTTCAGGCAAGACATGCATAATTCACCATCCATTTGAAGGCATTGACTTTAGCAACTTTCTTTTTGAAAACATAACTATCTTGTTAGGTTTTTGCTACCAGTTCTGAATTATTAAATCATAAAACTTTCAATTTGATAATTTATTGACATTTTTCAACTTTTTTAATTGGGTGGTGATTGCACCCCAATTCCTCGTAATTTCTGCCTATGAAAAAGGGTTGAAAATGTAATAAAACAATTTCCAAATATCTTGGTTTTTGGGTGGTTAGTATTTATCACAAGTCTCTGGATATGAATATCAAACATTTCAACTTACTAGGCAGATCAAAACATGGAAAGACAGCTAGTTGATTTAAATAACATACAAAATGGATGTAAAAATAACACACTGACTACTGGGTTCAAGGGCACTCTTGTTTTCAAATTCTCATAGAGTTGGTATATATTTTTCTTACTTATTCTTCAATGATTCATACTTTTTTCTGTATAATGTTTTGATTTCATAAACTCATACTACAGCTGTGGTAATGGTGATAGATTTTGATTGATATTTTAGGATTCACGTCAGACATAAAGATGTGGCATGTTGAGTTTGATAAAAATGGCCAATTCAAGACGGTAAGCCACAGAGAATAAACACAATCACTAGCTTTTGCATGGAGAGTGTTCTAGTTGTTTCAATAGCAACAGATACTCATAAGAATTGCAAATTTTAGAAACACAAAATCTTCAAGTTAATAAAGATAATTCCTAATAGTGATGTCGATTTTTAAGAATTGGAGAATTCCTACTTACCTTTTGCATGAAGAAATCAAAATTTTGAAATGCTTAGGTCAGTCGAAACAACTCTAAAATCTTCACTGACTTGGTTTCATAAAGTGGTTGGGAGCCAAAATCAAGATTTTTAGCCAGGAGTGGCTGCCATTAGCACAGCTCATAAAACAGACCTCCCTTAAAGATGTCGTATGCCTATCTACCCACTGCAAAAATGCAATTTCTAGGGATCATATTGGAAGGTCCCTATTTTATCTTTATTGCAGGCTTTTACTGTGTTTATCAAGTTAATTATATTACATGTAGGCCAGTCGTGCTTTTGAACTGTGTTTATCAAGTTAATTATTTTACATTTAGGCCAGTCGTGCTTTTGAACTGAAGGGTCACTCAGCGGGAGTCCATTCTTTCTCATTCTCCAGTGATTCCAAAAAGTAAGTAACTTTTCGTCTGTGGTTCATAATTCTTAGTCAGAATTTTATATGCGATATCATCTATTCTAGTCAGGAAAGTCTTCGATATCATATAGATAGATCTAAATTAACAGAGTGAGACAAAATAAACTCAAATATTCAAGTTGTCACTTCAAGTTTATCTGAGGATTGTCTGAGGATTGCGTTTAAAGCATGCAACTTGAAGTAACAACTTGAATACTTGAGTTTCTTTCGTCTAACTCTGTTAGCAAGAACTTTATTAACATTTAATTTTTAGTCCTGCTTCCTCAGACATCTTTTTGGATAAAGGTAACGACTGGAGTAGTCATACAATTAACTGTTATCGAAAGAGCCCCACCCCTATTTAGCAAGGATGGTAAGGATTTGGCTCTGGTTTGTCTAATTGCTTCATCCTCTTTAGGGTAGCTTCAATATCGAAAGACGGTAGTTGGAAGCTATGGGACATAGATGGTAAGAACATATGTTTCTTATTTATTTCATACTGGTATGTTTAGTTTGCGTGTCACTGCCCTGTCCAGCCAAATCAAGCTCGGCAAACAATAGAGTTATTTATAACGAAGTTTTTAAGGCTCGCAAATTTGGATTGTTGGCTTTTAGGGTGTTATCAAGGCCTTAAAATGGACTGATTTAATTTAGTCCCAGAGTGGAGCAGGCAGCAAATCTTGCCAAGCTAATAACAGTGCCACAGCCAATGCTAATAGACTTTTATTTAGACGCTACCGCACTTTCACTGGGCTACTACCAAACGCATTTCATTCTATTTGGCTGAGCACGGCAGTGATATAACGTTGTACTGAGTCTTTGTTTGCCCACACTGTTTTCCTTTCTATCCAAATATCTGCAAATTAAAAGATTTTAGTATAAAAATTATGCTTATCATAGCAAGAAAGGCGCCTGATGATGGTGATAAACAAAAATTGTGGATATATGCAATTTTAAAGCTTCTATAATCGTTGTGAATAGTTAAGAATCTTATCCCCATCAATAGGAATCGTCCTAAGATATCTCAATTGTTGTGAAATCATTTCAAAATGATCCCCAAATCAAATAACATCAACTAAATCAAATGAATGCATACAGTACGAGGATCTAGTTTGTTTATGGCAAATATTTACGCTACAGAAAGCTACCTATGTTTTCAATGTGAAAACTACCAGCAACTTGACCGCTCCTCTAGACAGCATATTCAGGAGTGACCTGGGTGTCCACTGTTTTGGAAGGTCATGGGTGCAATCTTTGGCCTACTCATATCGAAGACTTAGTAATGATGCGTCACCGCTTAGCATTCTCTGCATAAAAAACTGAATGGTGGGTTAGTGGCTCTCAACCTAGAGATTGATGTCGGGCCCTCTCCTATCTGAAAATATAACAGCGAATGAAAGAGAATCCATTAGGTCACCTCTGCCTACAGTCAGCTTTAACAACTTTCTCATCTTCTGATTTACCAAAGGTTTTTTTTATTCCTAGTTAACTATTTGAAAGGACAAGAAGCCTATCTGCTCTTCACCGGAAGCTATGCGAATTACTTCTCTGGTGATCTGGCTGAGACTGCTAGGATCGCCATATCTCCTGATGGATTCACAGTTGCAATTGCAAATGGAAAGTCGATTGCCATATTAGATACGGAAACTAAAGAACGATCAAATGTGATATCTGATGCACATGGAGGTAGTTTTTCATATTTAGAAAAATTGTAAACCGCTTGTGGGAATTGGTTTTCTCTCGCTATACTAATCATTCACCTCCTTTATGATTGACCAGTTTCCATCCAACCTCAGCCATAGCATTCTGTGCACATCGAAACCTTGGTATCATTGTTTGCTTATTAGTGTGGTCGATAGGCTCGCAAAGGGGTGGTGCTTTTTTTTTCACGAGCTCATCACTGTCAAGGTAGAAAGCTCATGTACGATGATATACTACCACCTAAAATGCGTATTCACCACATATAACAATGATATATCAACCCCTTATAAGCGTATTCACCGCATATAACCATAATACATCACTCCCTTGCAAGCGTATCCACTGGGTGTAAGCCTGATATGTTACCCCTTGTAAGTGTATCCACCCCTTGTCAGGTAATTTACCTCACCGGTTGTCAAAACTGCTATCAAGGGTCCTGTGGCAAACCATGTATATACAACAAGTTAGATACAGTATTAATCTTTAAACCTAGAGAAGTGTAGGACAAAAGGTTAAAATAGTTGAAAATAGTATCTCATCCGTTCAAAGATAGGGCTACCATCCATGGATTGCAACGCGCTTTTTTTAAAGAAAAAAGAGTACCGTGCACTCCTTACAATGACTTTATAAGTGTTTTTTTTTATGAATGTCCCAAATCGAAATTTTGAAAACGTAAATAAATACATTTTTGCACACAAATTGCTCTTAAGATGATATTTTTTTGTCGAAAATTTGTCATGTGACCAGTCTTTACGTTGTGCGTGCTTCTACGTTCTTTCTGAGAGTACATCAGGTGCCGTTATTCCATAAGCTGTATATTTTCATTTTTGCACCTAACAAGCTCCTTTTTAATGGAATACTCGTAAAGTTTTCTAAACATATATATCCCCAATGATATATTTTTATGGAGGAACATCGAAGAGCACTTTTCGGAGCACTTTGGGTGTCATAGTATATAAGTTGTCGCTATAGCTAAATTTGGATAGGGGAAAATCACTTACAATGCTCCTCAAACCAAGATAATGTAAATCACAAGAACCAGTCAGACACCATTGACAAACTTTCAAAAAAAGAACTTTATCATAGGAGCACTTTATGTGCACGCTGCAATTTATTTTCGACTGTTTTTTATTGAAATGGAATAATTGCACCAAAAGTGCTTTCTTGAATTGGAATTTTTCACCAAAAATCAACTCAAGAGTGTTCAATGAAATATTTAGGAAAATTTGAGCACAAAAATTCCACTGCAAAATACTTATTTTCACCTTAGAATATTTGTGTCACTCCTCATTTGGAATATTTTGCACAAAAAGTGCTCCTAACTTTAATCACTTGTAGCTCCTTAACCCCTGTACCTATTCATTTCGCAACAGCGGGAGTTTACAATTTAGCATCTTGTTTGTCTGTAAAAAAAATCCTAAATTTTATTTAGAATAATTGCAATCACTATGGTTTATCAAAGTTACTCAGTCAAAAATCACGGTTTGGGACATTCATAAAAAACAAACACATAAACAATTTCATCAAACCCAGAATTATTATTTCAAACTGATAGTTTTGAATTTCAGATAACATCAACTGTCTCTCCTGGCATCCTGATTCTCGTAAGCTCGCATCGTCTGGCCATTCAGATAAAACCGTGCGAGTTTGGCACAACGTCATAGGAGTCAGAGCGTTGCTGATCGACCTCAAACAGAAAGTTCTCAAAGTCACCTCAGATTCTCATAAGGTATTTCTCATTCAAATTATTATGTGCTGATGGAAATAGCATAGATCGAGCAGGATTTGAATCTTCCACCCTAGACTTTATGCGTCCTTTG
Source organism: Pelagia noctiluca (assembly GCA_963924455.1). NCBI lineage: Eukaryota > Metazoa > Cnidaria > Scyphozoa > Semaeostomeae > Pelagiidae > Pelagia > Pelagia noctiluca. Next base: position 14,686,990 of record OZ004322.1, on the reverse strand, counting down.
GTTTGGGGAAAAAAGCTGGAGGCACAGGGTAGCTACCTATCAGTATAGGGGCAATTTTAGGGCAGAGAGTGCCCTATCCAGCAAGTCAACTTTATTTGAATTTATAAAGCGATAGTAAGAAAATTTCAAATCTGTGCATTTCAGCAACATAAGCTACATTTTCAAATGATTTTCAAAGCCCTAAATGCCCTGTTTGTACTTCAATAGTAGGCCGTACGGGATTTGCTCCAAAAAGAGATTACCATTTATAAAGAAAAATTTCTGAATTGGGTTTCTTTTTCAAAGACAATTCCTGAACGACATGTAATAAAGCATTTAGTAAAGACCAAGGATTTGTGCAATTGCAAATGCTAGCTTCCGTTTGCCGGAAAATGCACAAAACGGGTTTAAGGATAGTGGATGATTATTTGTTGCAAAATGTCAAAAAAATGCGAGGGTCTGGGCATGTTGCTAATGCAAAACGAAATTACTAAAGAAGAGCTATTATTACAAAATCTTCAAGAAATATCTCCTTAAAATGCTAAAACTTTAGGGTATTGGTTCCTGACAGAAGTGCTTCTTGCATGTCAGTTTAACTGTACAGGTCATATGATTTCTGGTCTCGTAGTTATTAGTAAATCATATTGAATAATTAATTATTTGGTTTTGAGAAAACACTTGCAGTTTAGGGAATGACATTCGTGAATAGAACGAATTATTTCACCATGTGCTCATTACCTGTCTAATCCGTTTTCTGATAAAACTTTAAAATCATGTGCCGCATTGGATAATCTTTCCGATCAAAACCTTTTTCGTTAACAGCGAATCTTAATTGCTTTCTTATCTTTATCCTCAGGAGCGAATTGAGCTGCAAATCCGTGAAGCCAAGTAAGATTTTCAATCTCGATGATTATTGTAGGTTCTAATGGTCCCCAACAGTGTAGTGGTATTGCGTAGTAGGCCATAGGCCAGTAGGGGAAACCCTACCCCCGTTTGGGTAATTTCTGAGACAATGATTATAAGAAACTGCATCATATGAGCATTAAAAAAAACACTAGTTCTCTCAGCCGTAAGTCAAGAGGGCTTGCAACCAAGCACTTGCGGAAATGATAAAACTGTTTGGCAAGGTGTGAACGCACATATTGCCTCTCTCTCTCCACCCAGGAGTTAAGTAGGTACTTGATTAGCAACCCACGCACAACCAACCTTTGCAGACTTTTTTTGGAATCTTAGAACAAGCCTTTAATTGCATCACGGAAAGTCAAATAGCTTTAATCATTGGATTTAGATATTTTCTTCAGTTTCTTTGCCGACAAATTTAACGGTTCAATTAATTCTAATTTTTAATTTTTCGATTACGAAGATGAGTTGGATATTTTCCTTCAAAGCATATGTTGGAAGGGATGAGTAATTGTTCAAAATTTGATGAGTTTGCTTGTCTATCTATCGAGCATGCGCATTGATGTGAAAACGATGAGCGAGTGAGTCACTATTTAACATGCTAGTCTGATTAACTCAAGGCCTTGTTTCCAGTAGTGGAAATGTAGTATACACTTTATCACTGCATATAGTGGTAAGAGGTCGCAGTGTGTTTATTGAGTAAGGTGTCACTATGAAGGCCTTGTTCCAAGCAGGGAAATTGTAGTATATGCAGCATCACTACGTATAGTAGCTAGTGTTCCCAGTGTGTTTATTAAGTGAGTGAGTTTCTGTGTAGGCTGCTAGCCTGACTAACACAAGGCCCTGTTTCCAATGGGAGAATTATAGCATATACAACATCACTAAATAAAGTATCAGGTTTTCCTAATATGTTTACTGCAACAATTTGAAACTACTGCCTACAGTTAAATTCCCTATTTTAAATAAATTCCATATTTCCCTAAATTTGAGTCATGGGGATTTAAATTCACGCCTTCAAGAATGACTAGCACCAAAGCAGCCGATGTATAGGTTCGTTCCACTGATCTTATCTTAAGGATTTGTCACTTTAGTATAAAGTCAGAGAGAGTAGGTAGCGTGGCAAAAAATGGTAAGAGGAACGCCTGAAGGCCCTTTGTTCACACTGCTCAATATTTGTTGTATTATACTTGTTGTATTGAACTAAAAATGTGTGGTATTGATTTGAAAATGTGTAGTAGCTATTGATATTTGGAACGTGTGAAAATACCTAGCAAGGGAGATCCTAGGCCCCATTTTCCTGCTTTCTCAACACAAAATATCAAATTCTTTGTCAGTGTCGTTGAGGCGTGTGGAATTGATATCCTAGGCCCCATTTTCCTACTTTCTCAACAGAAAATGTCAAATTGCATGACCATGTTTCTTTCTAAGTTTTAAGGCCACTGTAAGTTTCTGTTGCTGTTTTAAAGTTATTTTTGTGGCGTAAGGCTTTTTTTTATTGCAAATGTAACTCTCCAGAAATTCAATTTTAAATGAAAATATTGAAAATATTTTAGAATAGACCCGAGTTAGGAGCATTGTATTTTTCTGGAGCAATTTGAACACTACATCTTATTCATAGCATATGCATTTGAATATGGAGCAGTGTGAACAGGAACTGTCTTTCTTCTTCTAATACAGAGACAAACAAATACGGACCATTGTGAAGGAGGCCTTGGAAAATGACTTTCCCAGTGTTTGACTCAATGAAAAATGTAGGATTGATCTTCCTTAAAGACTATTTTGAATAATGCCTTAGTACCTTTGGCTCTTTATTGCATATTATAAGGAATTTTCATTTTTTTCCTAGGCAATATTTGAAGAAATTCTCTTCGATCTAATCAGCCGGGAAAGTTTGGATTTTTGATGATCAAATTGATGGAATAACGTGGTTCAGGTGACCTTAGATAGAATTTAACGAACTTCTAGGATATTTGTGAATTTTACACAATTTTTAGATTTTAATAACTAATGATATATTGGAAGAAAAAAGTGGGGGATGTGATGGAACATATACCGTTGTTTTATCTTGATTACTTTCTTCAGAAGTTGAGTGAAAGTCACGTGATTTCATCACTGAAATGTCAGATGATGTTAAAGGATAGCACAAGCAAGATAAAGTAAAGCTGAGGCAAGCACAAAAGAAAATGTGTTTGAGTTCTGACTGGCTATGTTCTCAGAGGATAACATCAGAACAGAAGACAAACCACATGATTTGATTGGACGAATTATTAGTAAAAAAATGCCCTGATCGGCCAAAATATTTTTCCACCTTGCTCATAATTGATGCTTTAGGATAACATCAATGCAGTGGAGGCTGATCAGTGCGTAGGATGAACAACATCAGTACTGTGGAAGGATAACATAACATCAATACAGTCAAGGCTGTGCATTGCTATGGAAGGATAACATCAGTGCAGTAGAGGATAACATGTTGCTTGTGTATAGGGATAGCATTAGTAAAGTAGGCTGTTCAGTACAATGAAAGGATAACATGATGCTTGTGGGGGACAACGTTGAGTACAACGGAAGCAGTTCAGCACATGGGGGTAACATCAATATTGTTGGTTAAGGTGAGAGGACTACCTTTCTGCTCCCTCTCTGATTTGCCAATTTCTATCCACGTCTCGGATTAAGAACTTGATAGGTTTCATTTTTGTTATCTTTCTGGCGTATTACTCTGATGAGTGTCAGATGCAAAGCTGCAGTAGTTATTATGTTTCGCTATGATTCCGAATTTCTTCGTCATCCTCAAGTCCTGTACCGATCAAAGAGTGTATGAGTATTATTGCACTACACGCTCAATTCTTGACTATGATGACCCAGAGCTGACCCAGAAATGCGGATGTTGATAAGTGTTTTCTTACAAAAAATTTCATTATAAAATGATAAATCACATTACGCAACATATAAACGACCTAGACAACTTCAGAAGTTTGTTAAACTCTTTTCAAGTCTCATAAAATCTTCTACTTAACAACGGTTGTTTATGAAGGTTTACTTACAATAAAAAATGAATTTAATCATGAAATAATGAGTTTAATGGCGCATTTATTTCATTAACATCATGAGTAGAGATCGTTTTTAACTGCCCTAATTATCGTCAATAAATAAATTCGGCGGCGACTCAAACAGAATGTCGTTCATACATTATGAGCAGCTTCAATAATTGTATAGTTTAGCCGATTTCTTTACAGACGCGATTCTTTAAATTATTAATTGAGAATGAATCATCAGTTTTTCTCAGTGGGGGTGCGTTACAATTACAGTTTGGGTTGGCTTAGCCTCGCCCGCATCGCTCTGCAGGGGAAAAACTAGACTTGCTCCACGGGTCCTTGTTTCCCTGTGTTCTATTAAATGCTGACGTCACACAGGGAAACAAGGAGCAAGTCTAGGGTGGAACTAGGAAGGTTTCAGGGGTATGACTTTAGAATTTATCGATAAAAAGGGTGTAGTCACAGTAAATCTAGCAACTGATACATAACAAATTTAACGTAGAATAGTCGGAATAAGACTCTGACTTTTAATACTTGTTGTCCATTGTGATCGTAATTCTGTGCTAAGGTACGGTTACATTATCATATTTTCATCACTTTTTGGTCAAAAATGAACTTGATCATTGTCCATGATCGTGAAATGCCCAGAAATTCACATCATAATTGATTTTTAAGCCAGTTATGAAGATATACTATTTCAAAGAATTTAATTATTTTCTTTTGTAGAAGGCAAAGTGTTCAATTTGCAAAATAGATAAACAATGATGATATAGAAGCATGCTATACAAATCTGCTCAATGGCCTTGCAAGAAATAACTAGAGTTAACAATACTCATTTCTATAATTCCTAATTCTGAAACAATGCTGCTGGAATCTTCTAGGCGTTTAAACGATCAAGGACAACTTTCAAATCTACTTTTCACCTAAAACGTAATGCAAATATGATCGTATAACCCTGCCTTTACTATGTTGTAACTTGCATTATCACAAACTGATTGGAGATCCTATCTTATCCAGCAGATTTCCCCATGTTTTTGCAATGAAATATTCCTTAACACTTGGATGCTGATTGTGTGGGTACGACTCCCACTCAATACAATAAGTACCCCCTAGTAGACAGGGCCGGATCCAGGTGCTCACGCCCTCCCTATTTTTGCAGATCCATAATCAATCAAGATATGTTATATATGCTTTTATGCAAAATTATACCAGAGTAGGCTACTGCAATCGAAATATGCCACTACCGGGTCTCGAACCCGAGTTTTTGCGGACACAGGCGAGCGCGTTCACCACTGTCCTAAACCAGGACAATAAGTTAGCCCAGTAATGCTAGGCGCACTCGAGAAATTTTAGCTGAGTTAAATGGCATTGGTGCCACTTTGCTCAGCTATTAGCTTCCCGTGTGCACTGGTATTATCACATAATTTTTAACTCAATAGCAGAAATCTTCAATATCAAACCAGTTAGATGTTTTTTGCCACTTGTGGCCGTTTTTCCGTCGTGCGCAGCAGTCTAAGCATTTTGCTCAAGACTTAATGATAATAATGATAATAAATTTATTTAAAGTTGGATTTACATAGCTGCAGCTAAATTTTACGCTAATTAATGCCAACTATCTAAAAATACTGACTTAAATACTTAAGTAACATTATGCATGTGCTTGTGCAAGAGCAACATAACAGCCTTGGGCGGGAGATTTGAATCAAAATAGAGGACTGCCGCACAAGCGAAATTCCCTGCGAATTTGTTCAAGACCCTGCGAAATGTATGCATTTATGCAAATATCTTTGGACGTGTATATTACGCCCCCCTTTCTAAGGATGCTGGATGCGGCCCTGGTGGACGTATATTCTATATTGTCTGACATTAATCTGCGCACGCTGCAGGTCCCATTCGGTGTTGTATTATTGACACTTGCCAAAGGACGCTGAGAACAATAAGTGCCTTCTGAATTCGTCAATTCGCATTTCACTTAGCTTTGAATGAAACAACACATGCTTCTAGAGGCTGATCCAATTTCCGTACAAAACGGTTTGCAATGATGCCACCAGACATCCTCTGACAAGTGGAAGAATAAGAAAATGATTTTGTGTTAAGATTGGAATCAACTGGAAATGTTTTGATGCATTTAAAGCATAGATAGATAGAATGAAGATAGAAGGATAGAGTGAAGATAGCCGGATAGAGTGAAGAACGAGGTAGATAGAGTCAAGAAGTACTGATAGAGTCAAGAGAGATAGAATGAAGATAGATAGGGAGCTATTGGATCTGTTATTGATTGGAATGAAGAATATCGGATGGTGAACATTGTACATCACTTGTACTCATGGTGAAGAATGTATCTCATGTTTGAGTTTGATTGATGAAGAACCGCAGTACATTTTGATGAGCGATTAATGTCTGCCTAATATATCGAATATTTGAAGAAGTTGCAGATAAATGTAGGCCTGCATTTTGATACTATGCTGCTTCAGAGTTCGATGCAGGACGTTGAAATTACAATTGATCATTGATAAATCTTCTGACTTCAGCATTCCATTCGAAATTTACTGGATTTACTGCAGAATTTTGTTGAAGTTTCAACTAGAATTTTACACCATCACTGTGTTTTATGACTCTGAACTGAATTCTTCTCAGATTAAATTTCTAATTCAAAGGTGAACTGTATCGAAACATATTTCAGCTTCATCTGTTAAGAATCGTAGTCAATCTTCCTCTCAAAAATCACCTCTGGACTGTCAGATTGAACTGACTCGAGCTTTTATCGGACATCTTACGTCACTATCTCACTGAATCTTATCTAGCTGATGGCGAACTGGTTGATTTATGTAAGACGGACATAAGCACGTGTTCCTGTAATTATGCAAACGCGTAATGAGCTTCGAAAACTCTGAATACAGGAGTGCCTGCTAGACAGGATCAAAATCGCGAGAGTCAGGAAAGATAGGGAAGTAGTTTCCCAAAGAAAATTCATGTATTGTTGACAAAATATGTAATTATTTTTAAATACCCGAAGAAGGACATCTGCTATGCAAGATAAAGTCGCACATGGTCCGTATTTCAATGAAGACACGGAAGGCGAGAATGAATCACGAAGCTGAAAATAATTTTTATCTGATCGTGCTTGTGGATTTGGAGTGAACAAAATTGATTGGTTGGCATTATAATAACCTTGAGCATATGTCTAGATTAGGTTGACCAAGAACTGATTTAAGCAACACAGAATCTCCCCGCAGTTTCCATTAGCAGTTAGTAAGACAATGGCTGACTCACAAGCCTAGTGAGAGAGTAACTCATTGAAACTCAAATTAAACTCTGACTAGAATGAATATAAATTCTTGGTCAAGTGTTTTTGGAATGATATTTGCTGTGCTGAGCAATAGGCACATGTTTCGAAGAAGCCGATGCAGCAACAAATAGTATGAAACAGCTAAAAGTAGTTTTGATGTTATCGTGCAGACAATAGTGGATTTCGATCGTGTGAAATTGATTGGTTCTGATCATAATAGCCTTGAACACCTGTTTAGCTCTGGTTTGTCGAGAATCGTATAAAACAGTTCAAATTTCACGAAGTTAACTACTGCAGTTACTACGCAATGACAGATTCATCGTGGTTGAAAGACTGCCTTAACTAGTTGAGAAAACATTCTAAACTCAACTTGGATTAAATAAACTTCTTGGTGGAAAGATATGTGATGTTAGAACAATATTGGCTGTGATCATTAATTGGCACCTGTTTTGAAGAAGGCAATGCAGCAAAACAAGATAAGAATGATTGTGATCTGATCTTGTGAAGTAGATTTGAATCGTACGATATTGATTGGCTAGCTCGCAATCGCAGTAAGCATCTGTTCAGATTTGGTTTGCCAATAATTATCAGACAGCATAAAGGTTTAAACCAGTAGTGGACGACTAAAGCAGAGGTACATTCATCTTAGCTTGTGACTCAACAGAACTAGTCAAACAAAGACATTCCATCTTAGACACGTGTACGTGCTTTGAAGAAGATAATGTGAGATCAAACGGTTTATAAGTGGCTAAAACATCTTTGAATTGCTCTGAATAATACAAATCGATTTGCTAGCTGCATAATTTTCTTGAACTTAAGGGTTTTGGTAAAAAAGACAGTTGCTGAGAGTGAAAAATGCTGTGGATGATAAATGTTTACATATATGAATTCGATAATGTGAGATCAAACGGTGAAGTAGATAAAACATTTTAGAGTTGTTCTGAATCGTGCAAACCGATTGACTCGCATCTTGATTGCATCAAGCATCTGTTGGACTTGACTTGCCAAGGATTACTCAAATAAACACGAGCTCTTGTGAAGGTATCACGCCTCGTACCTTCAAACGAGTAGAAAACTCGTTGAAGAATCAAAATTTAGTTTAAGAAGATTTTCCTAGCCGGAAACTGACATTGATGCGTTTATTTATATGAAGACTTGCTTTGGAGAGGAGTTGTTAATGCTGGATGCCATAAATCTATCTAGATAGAGGCCAAAAGTTTAATTCTTGGTTCAAACTCGACGACTTACTTAAATCAAAAGTTGAAGCTCCTTGAGTTTCTAAGTGAGGATGTAATCAATCAACCGGAGTACAACTTGCTTCGATCTTTTGAGATGTCAGGTATGTGTGTTTAAAATACCTAAACCTTCTCTGTGCTCGTTTCTTTAAAAATGCCGTATCTCTTCGGTCTAAATTCCTTTCTCTTTAAGCTGCATTTGTCAATAGGTCGCACTAAGTTGAAAGAACCATCGGTAAAAAGTTTGAGGAATATTTCCATTCTTTATGGCTCGCAACTTCAAACCTACATATTTCAAGATCGGTAATTGCTTTTGGAATCGCGGAAAAAAGCATGGAATCTTTTGATAGATATTTGATTTTATACGCCAAACACGTTCTTTGGCACTCAAATTGTGTCTATAGATGTAATGGGCACTATGAAGAATTTACACTTTTAGCTAATTTGGAATAAATCACTGAAATATGAATAGTACTATTTGACAAACTATTATCAGCAACTCGCACTATGTGATACTGACAAACCAACCAAATCTGCCTTTGAGTATAAGTGAAGAATTCCTCTCTCAATTTGGTGCATTGGTCTATTGGTTTTAGATAGTAAACTTTGCTTTATGGTAGAGACATGTCCAGAGACCCGAGTCCCAGAAATTACTAATGACCCAGATTGATGGGAGCACTAGACTGCGTCTTCTCACACTAGCAATCGAAACCTGTTGTCCTAAATGTATATGCCAAAGTAAGCAGGGTTGTAAAACGTAACAAAAACTACAAATACAGTTGGTCATTAAAAAAGCACTATAAAGTACTAAAGTGTGACGTCACAAAAAATCTATTTTTAGAATTTTGGAAGTTTGGCTCCATAATGTGAAGACATTTCACATTTAACATTATGGAGCCAAACTTCCAAAATTCTAAAAATATATTTTTGTGACGTCATCACTTTAGTACTCTATTGTCAAATATCCTACTGAATTGAATAAGGATTTGGATCGCGTTTCAGGATTTTGACTCGTGACAAAAACCACAGATCGAGTTTTCAGGGTATCAAATCACATTATTGGTTGACTTGATTTGATTACTGCAAATGACCGCTTCTTGGTTATCATTATCATTATCATTACACTTATAATAACGTTTATTATTCATTATTTGCCATGATATGACCCGAGATGAAAGCAGGTGATTGAGTTTTCAGGGTATCAAATCACATTATTGGTTGACTTGATTTGATTACTGCAAATGACCGCTTCTTGGTTATCATTATCATTATTATTACACTTATAATAACGTTTATTATTCATTATTTGCCATGATATGACCCGAGATGAAAGCAGGTGATTGAGTTTTCAGGGTATCAAATCACATTATTGGTTGACTTGATTTGATTACTGCAAATGACCGCTTCTTGGTTATCATTATCATTATCATTACACTTATAATAACGTTTATTATTCATTATTTGCCATGATATGACCCGAGATGAAAGCAGGTGATCGGGTTTTCAGGGTATCAAATCACATTATTGGTTGACTTGATTTGATTACTGCAAATGACCGCTTCTTGGTTATCATTATCATTATCATTACACTTATAATAACGTTTATTATTCATTATTTGCCATGATATGACCCGAGATGAAAGCAGGTGATCGGGTTTTCAGGGTATCAAATCACATTATTGGTTGACTTGATTTGATTACTGCAAATGACCGCTTCTTGGTTATCATTATCATTATCATTACACTTATAATAACGTTTATTATTCATTATTTGCCATGATATGACCCGAGATGAAAGCAGGTGATCGGGTTTTCAGGGTATCAAATCACATTATTGGTTGACTTGATTTGATTACTGCAAATGACCGCTTCTTGGTTATCATTATCATTATCATTACACTTATAATAACGTTTATTATTCATTATTTGCCATGATATGACCCGAGATGAAAGCAGGTGATCGGGTTTTCAGGGTATCAAATCACATTATTGGTTGACTTGATTTGATTACTGCAAATGACCGCTTCTTGGTTATCATTATCATTATCATTACACTTATAATAACGTTTATTATTCATTATTTGCCATGATATGACCCGAGATGAAAGCAGGTGATCGGGTTTTCAGGGTATCAAATCACATTATTGGTTGACTTGATTTGATTACTGCAAATGACCGCTTCTTGGTTATCATTATCATTATCATTACACTTATAATAACGTTTATTATTCATTATTTGCCATGATATGACCCGAGATGAAAGCAGGTGATCGGGTTTTCAGGGTATCAAATCACATTATTGGTTGACTTGATTTGATTGCAAATGACCGCTTCTTGGTTATCATTATCATTATTATTACACTTATAATAACGTTTATTATTCATTATTTGCCATGATATGACCCGAGATGAAAGCAGGTGATCGAGTTTTCAGGGTATCAAATCACATTATTGGTTGACTTGATTTGATTACTGCAAATGATCGCTTCTTGGTTATCATTATCATTATCATTACACTTATAATAACGTTTATTATTCATTATTTGCCATGATATGACCCGAGATGAAAGCAGGTGATCGGGTTTTCAGGGTATCAAATCACATTATTGGTTGACTTGATTTGATTACTGCAAATGACCGCTTCTTGGTTATCATTATCATTATCATTACACTTATAATAACGTTTATTATTCATTATTTGCCATGATATGACCCGAGATGAAAGCAGGTGATCGGGTTTTCAGGGTATCAAATCACATTATTGGTTGACTTGATTTGATTACTGCAAATGACCGCTTCTTGGTTATCATTATCATTATCATTACACTTATAATAACGTTTATTATTCATTATTTGCCATGATATGACCCGAGATGAAAGCAGGTGATCGGGTTTTCAGGGTATCAAATCACATTATTGGTTGACTTGATTTGATTGCAAATGACCGCTTCTTGGTTATCATTATCATTATTATTACACTTATAATAACGTTGATTATTCATTATTTGCCATGATATGACCCGAGATGAAAGCAGGTGATCGAGTTTTCAGGGTATCAAATCACATTATTGGTTGACTTGATTTGATTACTGCAAATGACCGCTCCTTGGTTATCATTATCATTATCATTACACTTATAATAACGTTTATTATTCATTATTTGCCATGATATGACCCGAGATGAAAGCAGGTGATCGAGTTTTCAGGGTATCAAATCACATTATTGGTTGACTTGCTATTTATTACTGCAAATGACCGCTTCTTGGTTATCATTATCATTATCATTACACTTATAATAACGTTTATTATTCATTATTTGCCATGATATGACCCGAGATGAAAGCAGGTGATCGAGTTTTCAGGGTATCAAATCACATTATTGGTTGACTTGATTTGATTACTGCAAATGACCGCTCCTTGGTTATCATTATCATTATCATTACACTTATAATAACGTTTATTATTCATTATTTGCCATGATATGACCCGAGATGAAAGCAGGTGATTGAGTTTTCAGGGTATCAAATCACATTATTGGTTGACTTGATTTGATTACTGCAAATGACCGCTTCTTGGTTATCATTATTATTATCATTACACTTATAATAACGTTTATTATTCATTATTTGCCATGATATGACCCGAGATGAAAGCAGGTGATCGGGTTTTCAGGGTATCAAATCACATTATTGGTTGACTTGATTTGATTACTGCAAATGACCGCTTCTTGGTTATCATTATTATTATCATTACACTTATAATAACGTTTATTATTCATTATTTGCCATGATATGACCCGAGATGAAAGCAGGTGATCGGGTTTTCAGGGTATCAAATCACATTATTGGTTGACTTGATTTGATTACTGCAAATGACCGCTTCTTGGTTATCATTATTATTATCATTACACTTATAATAACGTTTATTATTCATTATTTGCCATGATATGACCCGAGATGAAAGCAGGTGATCGGGTTTTCAGGGTATCAAATCACATTATTGGTTGACTTGATTTGATTACTGCAAATGACCGCTTCTTGGTTATCATTATCATTATTATTACACTTATAATAACGTTTATTATTCATTATTTGCCATGATATGACCCGAGATGAAAGCAGGTGATCGGGTTTTCAGGGTATCAAATCACATTATTGGTTGACTTGATTTGATTACTGCAAATGACCGCTTCTTGGTTATCATTATCATTATCATTACACTTATAATAACGTTTATTATTCATTATTTGCCATGATATGACCCGAGATGAAAGCAGGTGATCGGGTTTTCAGGGTATCAAATCACATTATTGGTTGACTTGATTTGATTACTGCAAATGACCGCTTCTTGGTTATCATTATCATTATTATTACACTTATAATAACGTTTATTATTCATTATTTGCCATGATATGACCCGAGATGAAAGCAGGTGATCGGGTTTTCAGGGTATCAAATCACATTATTGGTTGACTTGATTTGATTACTGCAAATGACCGCTTCTTGGTTATCATTATCATTATCATTACACTTATAATAACGTTTATTATTCATTATTTGCCATGATATGACCCGAGATGAAAGCAGGTGATCGGGTTTTCAGGGTATCAAATCACATTATTGGTTGACTTGATTTGATTACTGCAAATGACCGCTTCTTGGTTATCATTATCATTATCATTACACTTATAATAACGTTTATTATTCATTATTTGCCATGATATGACCCGAGATGAAAGCAGGTGATCGGGTTTTCAGGGTATCAAATCACATTATTGGTTGACTTGATTTGATTACTGCAAATGGCCGCTTCTTGGTTATCATTATCATTATCATTACACTTATAATAACGTTTATTATTCATTATTTGCCATGATATGACCCGAGATGAAAGCAGGTGATCGGGTTTTCAGGGTATCAAATCACATTATTGGTTGACTTGATTTGATTACTGCAAATGACCGCTTCTTGGTTATCATTATCATTATTATTACACTTATAATAACGTTTATTATTCATTATTTGCCATGATATGACCCGAGATGAAAGCAGGTGATCGGGTTTTCGGGCTGTTGAATCGCATTATTGGTTGACTTGCTATTTATTACTGCAAATGACCGCTTCTTGGTTATCATTATCATTATCATTACACTTATAATAACGTTTATTATTCATTATTTGCCATGATATGACCCGAGATGAAAGCAGGTGATCGGGTTTTCGGCCTGTTGAATTGCATTATTGGTTGAATTGCTTTTGATTAAGTCAGATGATCGTTACTTATCTCATGGGTTTTCTATCAGCTTAAAGAATCGAGGAAGGTTTCCTATATCGGGAAACATCACATGTCATAAACGATTGAGTAGGGAGACACGTTACAAATAAGAACTTGAGAGACAATATAAAACTTGGAATACCACTGAGCAAGACAAATGCAGGAAAGCAAAGTTTTAGACACAGAACTCCAATAATCTGGAACTCACTTTAAATAGCGAAAACATCTAATTGCTATGAGTCCTTCAAAAAGAGCTAGCGCAATTTCAACAAAATATTGGACAAAATTTATTTTAATGAAACTTCTACCATCACGTTTAAAGACACAAACATATTTTATTATGATTCAATTATTCATTCTTTTTACTTTTGTATTTACTAGCGGGTACACATCAGCTCAATTGTTACTAGCTTTTTAACCTGCTTTATCAAGTAAATAATGATAGAAGTCTTTGGATGGTACAAAACTTCAAAATAGGTAGGAATACCGGAAACATAATGAAACGAACACATGGATTACTTAAGCTTTTCGTCTGACACTCAACAGAGTAATACGTCAGAGAGACAACGAAACGGAAACCCAACTGATAGGCCAGCTCACTGTATCGTGGATGTTGATTGGTTTTCCCACACCATACCAATCATTCACCTCTTTTCTGATAGGCCTATTTCGATCCACATATGGGTATATAATTCAGTTAGGTTTCTTTTTCGTTCTCTTTCTGACGTATTACTCTCTTGAGTGTGAGACGAAAACCTTAAGTAATCCATGTGTTCGTTTTGCTATGTTTCCGGTATTTCTAGCTATATCAGATAATAATAATGATAATAATAATGAAATTTATAGAAGGGTCCTTTTATAGAATCTTGTCGGTACATCCATGTATATTTCATTAAAAGATGACAAGTTTCTATTTATGAAGCAACTGTGAAAAACTTTAGACATCAACTATCTGTGAAAGAAATTTTTTAGAGTTTGCAGAACTCCATTAAATTATTTACTACCTTCCTCTCGCTATCTGTGTTTAATATTATTTGTAAACATGTTTAATTTTGTTTCCAGATGTCCTATTGAACGACTCGACAACAATACCTTTTCTGGTTTAAAACCGAACAACAGCGTCTGAATCAACCATATGCCCCTGAAAGAACCTGAATGCAAATATCACCTCAGCTATTTCATTCCAGAGAGTTTTCTTCTGCAAATTATCTCCCGAAAGTTCTGGTGTAGTAAGCATTTGGATGCAAGTGAAACAGCCCTCAAGCACTCGGCAACAATAAGTTTTCTGGTTTAAAACCGAACGATGGAGCCTTAATCAACCATCTGCCCTGAAAGAACCTGAATTTAAATATCATCTTCGTCATTCTATCATTGAAAATCTTCTTCTGGAAGCGGATTTCTGCAACTTCATATGTTGTAAACATTATGCTGTAAGTGATTGCTACAAACTTACAATTACTTGGCTGAACTTTATTTCAGTTCATAAAAAGTAGAGCTGAGATTTCAGCGTTCTTCACCGAGTTTGCAGTTTATAACGCTGTTTGTGTCACAATTTGAATAACGTTCCTGGACCTCTAATGAAGTTTAATGTGCTGTACGTGTAAGTACCACGTCTTCAGAAGGTTGCTTCGTCAAACGTGTTCCGTACATCAGTTAGAACCAAATCGCATTCCCAAAGAGCCAAGAAAGACTGCACATTCCACAACGGCCACAGAAGAGAATAAACAAGATTTCTTGGATGATTCTAATTGTGTAATTCATCTCACATTCAATTAAAAAAACTGGCTCAAAGTTTTCCTGTCGGTATTTATTAACGCTTGGGTCTATACAACTCCAGAATTAAATCATATACTTTTTTAGAAGACATATTTACAGAACCACTGTTTGAGCGTCTATTTGGACGACTGGTATTACTGCAGCAAAAACTATTGAGGCAGTGTTCTGCTTTAATTCTCCTAACGCCTGATACATCCGAAAGAGACGGAGAGACTAACGAAACAACTATTTCAACACATCAGAAACTCATTTAGCCTACTACCATCATGAATAACTCGACAGGACTGAACTACGCAAACAATGCAACTTCCACACCCGAATACGGAAAGATATTCTTACCGAAAGTGGACAAAATACCGTTGCACTTCGCACTTGTGTACGGAATCCTTGCTTTGTTAGTTATCATCTTGAACGGCGTAACGGTTTTTATATTTGTCAAAAAGCGCGAGACTCGGAAAAGAAAAAGCAACTTATTCCTGCTAAGTCTCTCTGCTGCCGATTTACTGGTGGGTCTGAGCAGTCTGATGTACCTAGTCTTCCTCCTGTCAAACAAACTAACGAGGCAGGCCAAGCTCGTATCGACCATCGTTCTGGGATTCTCGCTAGAAACCTCCATGTTCAGCTTGTGTTGCATCACGTACGAGAGACTAGTCGGCGTGAAGGATTCGCTCACATACGAAAAACTCGTCACGTCCACAACAGTCAACACTTCAATCATAGCCACATGGGTATTCTCACTGATACTGACGTCATGTCAGGGAATAGTCGCCTTTCAGTTCGAGGCTGGCCGCTATTTCGAACTGAATGGCGTCGTTATTGTTGTCCTTGCAACGGCGATCTCTGTTTTCCTCGCTGTTGTTTACGTCTACTTATACCTCGAAATACGCCGACATAGTCAAAACATTCGCAACACCTCAGTTTCGGTTTCATGTTCGATAGATTTTGACGCAACGAGGTCGTTGAACAACGCTATGGATGTCGACAAGCCTAATTTGGACATCACAGAGGAAGCTGTGCTTTCTATATTGAAGAAGAAGCGGCAGAAACGACTGAAAATAACGCTAAGCAAAGAGAAGAGATCGCTGATCCTGTGCTCGTTCATCGTTTGCTCGTTCATGATCTGTTGGGGCCCTGTGACCGTGTTTTTCGCGGGAAAGATAATGAGGCAGCATTACGTAACAACTGACTTCATGTTGTACATCAGTAATTGCCTGATTCTCTTCAATTCGCTGTTGAATCCTTGCATTTACTTTGCCTTGCGCAATGATTTGAGGAAGGCAGCTTTCTCTCTCTTGTGCAGAAGGCCTACTGCTCAAGCTGGACAAACATAGAAGCTAAGGAACACTCCTGTGGAGTAGCATTTTAACCAACTTACAATCGTGGACAAAATCAATGAAACACTCTGAAAGATTGTCAAAAATCAATTTGTGAAAAACAATGTTGTGTGAGAATGATCAATTACCCAATGTTAAGATTTCAGGATTTGTAACCTTTTTTGGGGGGGAGGGGGCAGGTAAATCACTTTTCTATGAGGTTTTTTCAGTGTTTCTTCATTTTTGTTCACGATTGTAGCTTCACCTTATATCAAGTGAAACGGGAGGAAAACTCCACTTTTGTGGCAGGTAGGATAGGGAAGGATACCAACACATTCTATATACGATGGCTATAGACGACGCCATCACGATGAAAATCCATACAGTGGACTCCTGCCATCTCGAACTCTCACATGAAATGTAAAATTATCAACATTTTGGGTTTTGAGATAACGGGAGCCGAGATTTTATCGACAAAAAGGGGCTTCATACGTAAAAGCAGTGAAAAAAACAACGATTTTTTGCTTCTGAAAACCACTATTAAAAATCTAAAACCACTTGACGGGCAACCTTATTAGCTAGTCAGCTTATCGATATTCAAAGGCACCATGTTTATCAGTCAATTTGGCAGCTAAAAATTGGAGAAAAACCTAAAGCCATAATGGAACCTACAGCGTAGTCGACAAGTAAGCCCCGTTTCTGTGAAGAAAAATGACACAACTGTAGGACATTTACCTAATGGGCCAATGCCAGCTTTGCAAAGACCATCTTCTTCTTTCTCCGGGGAGACTAGTTTAGTTCCTGCACGGCAGTAATTGAAGGGGGACAACCGATTAAACCTTGGAGATGGTCAAGGGATCAAAGTTCCTTGTAAATACTTCTTGTTGGACAACAAAGATTTACTTCTGTTTTAAGAAAAGAGTTGTCATTTGCGTAGTTAATCATAGAATTATTGTAATATATTGGCGTATATAAGCATAGAATTGAATTTTTTTGTCATACTGTTCGAGCGGGGCTTTTGGCTCAAGGGAAAGAAATTTTGATCGAGATAGCGAAAAGTTCAAGATAACGGTGTTCGAAATAGCGGGAGTTACTGTAACAATTATGTCACCATTGTTTTATTCAAAAGTGAATGGCAGAGATTTAGACTGCGTGGATTCAAGATAAAATAAGGAATTTAGTTCATTATTTTATCTTGGTGTGCAACCTGTCGTGTTGATTTCACGCGCCTGCCGGATTGTTATTAGACTTGCTGGGATAATAGTACACAATATAGTAAACTATAGTTTACCACAGTACACAATAATTGTATATCGACACAGTTGGTAATCGACAGAGTTAATCAGCAGCAACATAATTGTTGATCGAGAGAGTTTATTTGGTAAGTTTACTGAATTGAGAATTTGCTTCCTGTTTTCTCGCAGTGCCTATTTCAGTCTGGTTTTGCCCACTCTTGGTGGTCTTGGAAATTAAGTAGGGACAGTGTTTTTCGAGCTTTTCGTTTTTTGCTTTGACTCGATGCTTTTCATTCCGGTAAGAATTTTATAAAGTTTCCAAGGTTGGAATGGCCTACTGTAAAAACGGCATATAAAGAACGGACCAGACGTTAGGTGTCTCACTTTAAATTGGTTTTCTTTGAATGTAGGTCTCACTCTTTTTGTATAGCTTAATGCTCTTCACTCTTGCACACCAGGGAAAGAACTTCTATCCAGGCTTATTATTAACTATCCATCCTTAACAATGTTGTACATTAACACGTAGAAAGGGAATCTCCAGGATCCTAAACCATTTTAAGGACTCAGAGATGGCAAAATCGAAGGACTCTTGCTTGGGCTCTGTCCTGGACCCGCTGGGGGGGGGGGGCTTACAGCGCCTTCTAGACGCCCAGGCATTGAGCAATGACCTTCAATCATTTCGTGTGCGCTGCCCCATACCATTCACAGCATCTAGCTCCGCCACTGTCAATTTGTGGTCTTAAATGTGGTAGATGGATATAATTAAGCAAAAAATTTTAGAGTTAAGATACAGATACTGAATGATACTTGACCTATGAAGTTTAAAGGGAATAAACAAAGTCTAGCTATAAGGCGGTTATAAATAGGCTTGAGAAACACCCATGAGCCCATTGTTTTGTTGAAACAACAGACGTCGTTTTCTTTCATTAACTTTCATTAAAGTTGCCACATACAATAGCTGTTGTATATATCAGCTAAAGGCAAAGTAAGAGAAGTGCTCACAGTCATGCTCTTACTAGGTTCAGACAGACAAAGGTGCGATTTGGCTCGATTCCTTCTCGGGTCAATTTTCCACTCTTAAATACCAATTCGAAAAAAGTATACCGAGCCTTGTTTTGGTATGAACTGTTTGCGATGTCGACAGTTGCAAACAGTGGTGTACGCCAGGGGAATGGGGGTCTGGACCCCACTTTTCATTTTTCAAAAGATGACCCTTGAGATATTTGCAAAAATGGAATTAAATATCTATCTAAGGATGGTTGAGGGGTCTGGCCTTTAAAAATTCCCCTGGGGAACGCCCATGACAACCCCACTTTTTGGAGACTGCGTACGCCACTGGTTGCAAAAAACTTGAATTAGGCAAGTCTACAATGTCTACATTGTCTACAATATATTCATTTCCAGACTGCTAAGCCAGGCACGCTTACATTCTCGTCTTTATCCCTCACAAACATGGACTCAAGAGAATGGCAAATGGCATGGAGATCCAAGTCAGACTCTGATCATGGGGGAGGGGGTAGAACATAGTATACAATTTTTACAGGGGTGTGCTGCTCATATGTGGGTTTCCGTTGCTAAATCTCCAGACGTGGGTAACATTTGTCTTTCAAATACCAAAAAAGTAGTAATGAAAGCTAGGAAAAAGCTTTTTTATGAATGTAGGTCTAAAATTTTGCCAAATCAGCGTAAAATGAGATATTTTTGCACGGTTTCGTTCATAATGTTGGGTGTCATTATCAAAGAATGGTTTTAGTGGGCATGCTCACAAATTCTCAGTGGCAGAGCCAATCCAACCGTAAAATGTCCCTCCCGCCCAGGCGTCAGATTGATTATACTTTTAAACTTCACCTTAGTCCTCAATGCCTGTTCTTCCCTACAAATAAAATTTGGAAAGCTTTGTACATCTACTGAGCATCACGTAACAACATTTAAACAATGCCAAGGGCGAGGACTTTAGGCAAGGTTTTTTCATTTTAGGATAATATTTTGAAAGAGGGGTAGCGACTCCAACCATCTAGCTATAATTTTCATTTGGAAAAAGATCTGCCTAGTACTGAAAGTTTTTTGAATTTTCTTTTCTCAACATGTTTTCACTTTCAGAAAAATGCAACAACATAACATGCAGGATTTCAACACAGGTATGTTAACTTTGGCGAGCTTGATTTGTGTTTGAGGTTACTTTCTAGTACTTACTTTTCTACTGCGATGGTTTTGCCTACTTTTAGTTTATGATTCGTTCCCAACTTGTCCAGCCTTTTTGCAAGTCTTTCTATGTTAGCAGTTGGAGGTCCTGTATCTGCCTTCATAGTACATTATCGCAGGTCTACTCCTTTTTCTTTATCGTCCCTCCTGTATTGTCCCATTTGCTTTTCATCAAACTTTCTGCACAAGGAAGAATTTTATTGTCTAAATTATCATAATAAATGATAGGATTTTATTGTCTAAATGATCATAATAAATGATAGGATTATATTGTCTAAATTATCATGATAAATGATAGGATTTTATTGTCTAGATGATCATAATAAATGATAGGATTTTATTGTCTAAATGATCATGATAAATGATAGGATTTTATTGTCTAAATGATCATGATAAATGATAGGATTTTATTGTCTAGATTATCATAATAAATGATAGGATTTTATTGTCTAAATGATCATGATAAATGATAGGATTTTATTGTCTAAATGATCATAATAAATGATAGGATTTTATTGTCTAAATTATCATAATAAATGATAGGATTTTATTGTCCAAATGATCATGATAAATGATAGGATTTTATTGTCTAAATGATCATAATGAATGATAGGATTTTATTGTCTAAATTATCATAATAAATGATAGGATTTTATTGTCCAAATGATCATAATAAATGATAGGATTTTATTGTCTAAATGATCATAATAAATGATAGGATTTTATTGGCTAAATGATCATGATAAATAATAGGATTTTATTGTCTGAATTATCATAATAAATGATAGGATTTTATTGTCTTCATGATCATGATAAATGATAGGATTTTATTGTCTAAATGATCATAATAAATGATAGGATTTATTGTCTGAATTATCATAATAAATGATAGGATTTTATTGTCTTGATGATCATAATAAATGATAGGATTCTATTGTCTAAATGATCATGATGAATGATAGGATTTTATTGTCTAGATGATCATGATGAATAATTGGATTTTATTGTCTAAATGATCATGATGAATGATAGGATTTTATTGTCTAAATGATCATGATAAATGATACTAAGGAACCTCCCTCAAATCAAGTTCTTCCGCAACCACCTGTGACAGTCTCGCATAGCCTAAAATCCCTGTTTCTATTTAGTGGTGCTTCCAGCAGAGCAGCCACCTGAAAAGTGTCAATTGCCAGACCAGTGCCCACCTGCATCTGAATTTGGACAGCCTCAAGGTCAGCCTCAGCCATACCAGCTACCTCCATACGAGCCACCACTTGGCCAGCAACCATGTGCCCAGCAAGAGCAGCCCTACAGTCAACAACAGTTTGCGGTGAGTAATTCAGTTAACCACTTAATAGGCAACTGAAGAATATTGAAATGGCTGAATATGGTTTTCTTGATATACTGATGGCTCAAGAAGAATACATACATGTTTATACCTATGTTTTGGTTAATGTTCTTGTAACTTATTGAGCACACATTTTAACACTTTGTTAATTGATCTTGAATACAATCTACCACCATGCTACTGTTAATAACATGAACAAGTTTTGAATTCAAACCACACGTAAACATTACATTGATTAAAACAAGCAGATAGTGATAGACGATAACATATTTCAAGATGGTGTTCAAGATTAATTGAATAAGGAGGAACTTACTTAATAGACGAACTAATCGAGAGAGAGAGGATGGTCATATGGAGGGGGGGGGGTCATATTCCCCTGTTCACTTATAGAGATTACAAATGTTCCCTAATTTTGAAATGTTGATATTTTGTGTTCCCTGATCCCTGCTTACTATCAATGTTTCCTTGGTCCTTGTTTTATTTGTCCCATGTTCCCTTGTTCCCTTTTTGATTTTGGGCATGTTCCCCTATTCCCTGGAACCCCTATATGACACTGAGAGTTCCACCTCAGTAAACTCATTGTGTATCAAGCCATATTCATCTATTTTTCACTCATTGTTCAATTGATGATTGCTTTCATATACAATGCACTGACTAATCAACAAGCCATCTAGTAGATCAAACATCCCATAAATTAGATCATATTCTCAACGACGATCAAACAAACATCTGTATATAAACTGAAATACTTAAATTTTGAGATCCCTCAGTATCAAGCGATCAAGTGACAGTAGAAATGGATAATATAATCAAACCAAAATTACATCACAAGCAAAGCCCAGATACAAAGAGATTTGCATTAGATTGGGGTGATTACCAATCAATTAGGAATGACCTTGATAGTATAAACTGAGACATGGAATTCCAAGAAATGAGTACCAATTCTATGATGAACTTCTTTGAGTCAAAACTCATCGAAGCAAGTGAAAAGTTCATTACAAGGTCTCCTGTGGACTCTAACCCAGGAAAGGGAAAGCAACCATCGTGGATGAATTGCAAGACATTCCAAGCATTAAAAAAGAAACACGATGCAGTTAAACGTTGGAAGATAACCAAAGAGGGCAAGGATTATCAAAAATACAAGATGCATCGAAATGTGTCGAAAGCCAAAGTCCGAAAATTGAAGTCGAATTTGAAGAGTCGTACGACAGACACATGGGGGAAAAAAATTATTTTTAAATATATGTATCTTAATATATGTTAAATGTATGCACGAATTTTTGAATATGGCTATATAGCCTTTCCTACTCTTAAATCTTTATTATCATTATTATTGTTAAACTACTTTGGTTAGAATATTCGACATGATAGTCACCACTTATCATGTCAAGCCAATTTAGTGGGGCAACGTTTCGGGAGAGATCCGTCTCCCATCATCGGGCAATGAGAAATGTGGTTTCATCCCTATTTAAGCTAAGGTCGGATCGAGAGGTGCGAACACTGAGTGAAGATCTGAATGAAGACAGCCTTGATAAGACCAAATGTATTTACTTTGGTTAGATTGGTGGGGTTAAACATCCCCACTTTGACGGTTTTCTTCTCTGATTTTGCGTTGCTTTTTTTCAGGAAGAAGCTGCACTTACAGACGTGGTTACCTCTGAACCGGAAAACGGCGTTGTCCCTTACCATCCTCAGATAGTCCCAGACAATCATGCTGCAATTGCTTGGTTCACATGTTTATGTTGCTGTTTGCCGCTTGGAGTCCTTGCAATCATTAAATCAGGCGAGGTAAGTAATTAATTTTATATACATTACGCCTGGGTCGAAATGCATGATATTTGCCTAGCTATACTAGTATGAATGCCAGGACACAATGAAGATAACTGATGGCTACATTAGGTTCTTTGCTTACCATAAGATGCTGTATAATGCTTTTCATTGGCAATTGCTGCTTAGCCTTTCTTGGCCATATTTTGCAGTCACATATTCTTTTCAGCCTTTGCAGCAAGTGGGTACATTTTAGGCATGAAATTCAGGCCGCCAATGTAAAGTAAAAGTATTATGGGAATATGCTAGTAGAAACTAGATATCATTTCCCCCTATTGTGTTGTGACACTCGTGCCTGTGCCAGGTAGAACGTTTCTTAACCATTTAATCTTTTAAACCATTTAGATTTAATCTGTCATGTTTTCGTCTCAGGTTGACAATGCAGTACGGAATGGTGACCTGCTTACAGCCAAGCAGGCATCCCAGAGTGCTCGCCGTTACTCTTACTTGGGCATTCTCTTTGGATTCGTATCTTCTTTCATATGAATCATTCTTTATCTGCATAGAGACGGATTTTACTGAACATGTTATAACTGATACTTTCTTCAAGTCAGTATCAATCACTTACCCATTTTGTATCATTTTCGAAAGTAGCTATATTCACTTTGCACTTGCTAGATGATTCATCGATTTTTTTGTTTCATTCAATGACGGGTGATACAGAGTAGGAAATGAGAAAAAAAAAACAGGTACATTCATTTTTATAAGAACCTGTGATAAATCGTGGTACACGCTTTTTTTATAAAGAACCTAGCTCAGGGCCTAGTTCTTTAAGTTCCTTATTTTGAGACCTCTTTTGACCACTTTGTAGTTCTAAAAGTTCCTTAGTAGTTCCTTAATTTTAAGTGTTTACTTCGTAGATAGGAATAAGTACCGGTGCAGGAAAAGAATTAAAATTCAACATTTTGCAATAAACTCGTGATAAGGAAACATGAAACATATCATAAGACAAAGAAGCTTAGGCTAGGCCTATGAAACGTAAAAGTCAGTGACATAGTCATTAGAGAAATTGCATATCTACACCAAATGAATACATGCAAAATTATAAAGTTCCTTAGTGTTTTGATCTTCAGTAGTAAAAGTTCCTTAAGTTTTTCGACCTTCGACTTGTAGGTTCCTTATAAAAGTTCTTTATAAAAAAAGCGTGTACTAGGGTTTATTAGCTTTCACCTCAATTATAAGTTTCTTAACCCCAAGCTCTGCTTCTCTTGTGTTCGTATCCATCTAAAAAAACTTGAGGTTTCACTTTCAGCATTGAAGTGAAAAGATAAATTTATCGAATGAAAATAAATATTCAACAACGTTGAGATCACTGCCTTATATTCTACGCAATTTCAATCACAAAAATTGTTTCCTGCAAAATAAACCAAGAATGATGGTTAGCCTATGACTTTTGGTAAAAAGTGGCCGAAATTCAATGGTTTCAAATAGACTTTTAAGCTCTTCACTTCAGAACAGACTAATGAGCAATATTAGGCTAGCCTAAGACACATAAAATCAGCAATTATATTTCCTTTGAAATCAATCCAAAAATTGTAAAAAACCTGATGGCCCATGTTTTGGTCAAATTGGCTCAAAATGAATACTTCCGAAATGGCATTTAAGACACAAAGGACTGATCATGGAGCAATGCATAAGATCGGTTTAGCTGATAGTCCCAACTGCGCATGCGGTGACGTGCAAACACCTCAACATGTTCTGAATTGCCGCACGATAGATATATATCAGAGGTGATATCAGAATAGTTGACGACGAATTTAGAACCTGGCTAAATCATGACAAGCTGCTCGATATATGACTTCATCTGGACCTTATTAGTTCATACGAATATGTATACATGAAGCAATATTAGGAACCTGTTTATATAAGAGGAAATTCCACACCTGGCAGTGTTGTAGATTTTCAAATATGTCCTCGGAGCAGGCAAGGCCAAGATCCTGCACCAAGGTCTTCCGAGACAAAATACAATAAGTAGTACTCTCTGATTATGTGTGTAGGCTCTATAGATTCAACTCTCATCAATATTTACAAAGAACTAATCATATATACATAAAGGCTAAAATACACGATCAGTTTTTTTCGTCAGTTTTTCCTCTTCAGTCGAAATTTGAGACGTTTCGTGACGTTTTCTGACTGATAAGTCGAGACTGATCAGTTTTTTCAAAAGATGGACGTGCTTAAACCTTCAGTTAAATGGATCAGTCAGAATGACTCTCAAGCGGAAAAGGAGGTGGTCGCTGTGGGTTTTTTTGTAAACATAGTGCAATTAAAGGATTTATATGACGCATTCAGGAAAACATTAGCATATCTTGCGGGCTATAGAGAAAATATTGGAATATTTGAGCAAGTTTTTAAGGAGCATCGTCGTCTTCTTCAAAATTTCTTCAAAAACATAAAAGGCAGAGTGCGTTGAGCTAACAGAGTTCTTTATAAGTCTCTGGGAAGAAGACCCTAGTTTATGGGACGAAAGGTCGTTTATTAAGGACAAAGGGTAATCGAATGTTACTGGGCTCATTCTCAAGAGTTTCTTATGTTCGTCCTCCTCTTCCTAACGAAATTCTCTTTGGAGTGTGTCGTACATCCCAAGGTTTTGGCGTTTTTGAAGCCATGGCTTTACCCAGGTTGATCTCTTTTTACGTTTTCGCTTCAAAATCACAGCAATAATCAAAGCTGCAAATTCCGTGTCACTCTCCACTGCTCAACTGAAAAAAACTGACGATTTTTGACTGATCGTGTATACGCGCGCCTTTTCAGTTTTTTTTCGAATAAACTGAAGAAAAAAACGGACGGGGAAAAACTGACGAAAAAAACTGATCGTGTATTTTAGCCTTAAGAAAGAAGGTAACTCAAAGGCTCACAATTCTGTAGGTTATCCTCCGTATTATACTCTAGGTTGTAGGCTCGAAATCTGATTACAAAAAAGGTGTGTCTCTGGCTAAATATGTAAATTAGGTTATGTAACAAAGTACGCGAAGTAAAGTTCCGGGGGTCGGACTTGAAATATATGACAGGCAGACTCGGGGCTGACAAGCAAACTAGATCTCAAGCACTCTTTTTATGGAATTTTCATACCGCATCTGAAATGCAAGGTAAATCCCTATGGATGTCATTAATCTTCAATGCATCATTTATTTTTCATTGAAAAAGGTTGACTTAAAGGCAATCTACGGAGTTAAAAGGTGTCTTTAGTCCAGGGGTCTGGGCAACCCATAAATAGAAGCCAATAGGATAGCAGGATTTTCGTTGGGTCGAAATTTCATGTGATCAGATAAAAACTGGGATTGCTGTGATTGCGAAAAGCAAGATGGCTGGCAAATCGGGCAGCTGTGATAGGTCCTACAGCTTCTTCTTTCAGCAAGCAAACGATCAAAGATGAAATGGAAGTTTTTCAACAAGGCATAGGCATGTTTTGTGTTCAGATTCTTGATTAGGAATGGCAACTCAAGAAGAACAATTTGATTATCGGTATTGGATTAGGCCTAGAAGAGGCTTGCTGTGGAGCAAAGCAACAGAGGTAAAAAGGCTCTTGGCCGAGACGTGATTTCTTTTTTAATTCGCCATGATAGAAGGCTTGGAGTCCAGCAAAGTCACCGAGACCAAGTAAAATTTAGAGGTAAGTATCCAGACCTTGTATCTTTCTCGATTTTGATGTCAATATAATTGATGAAAGTTATTGGTTCCTACTACGTGGTTAGGCCAAGTTGCTGTTATCCTGCTACATTAGCAATTCAAGTTTAAGCTACTTTAGGCCTCTCTTGGGAAACGGAAAATACTAGCAAAAAACTTGGGATAAGTATTTTTCATTTAATGCTAATATTTCAAAACAACTTTAATTTATTTATTTTCAAGTGAATGCTAAAAAGGCTAGTGTCAGTAACATTGCAAACTCACTGACACTGAAATGTGTGACTTCCTCTGTCAACATGCAAATTTAAGAAAGGTTCTATCATCCAGTGATGGAAATTAATTTTTCAGATATCATGCAAACCTCTCAATTTTTCTGACAAAATTGCCAGATTTGATGTTTTCCCACCATTTCGATTAATTTTCCCTAACCATCACTATTACTAACACTGCATCAAGGCCCCCAAATCATGATAATAAAATGAGGTTGTTATTTTACAGCTCACACTGAAAAAGACTTTAAGAATTTGTTCCTTTCTATTTGGCGCATGCAGAGCCTGCACAGCCTTAGTTTCATCAGAAAAGCTTTAACAGAAATATTTCATATTGGTATTTAAAGAATCAAATAAACAATACTGAACATTGTCAAAAATTCTGTGAAATCTTAAGTTCTAAACCCATTTTCAACCAGACCCACATAATATTTAGATGGACATCAGTAGGAAATAGACTTTTTGAGATAAAAATCCTCATCTTTTAATTAGCATCAAAATTATTTTTTTAGCAAAAAATCAAGAACAGAAGACTCATTAGAAGGAGATGAAACTGATTCAGCATCAACATTTCACATCTTCATAGCTACATCAGCATCCTTGTTCATGGCTGCAACAAAGAAAGATACAACTTGTTGATATATAATTATGTAGTATAAGTAATATTTCAAAAAAGAATAAAATCCTTTCTTAAAAGAGGTTATACTCTTATCTTTAATATCTATCATGGGTCATACTCTATCAGAAATGTATTGTGAATAAATATTTTTAAATGTTTGATTGTTTGATGAAAACCCTTCTTGTTTCTGCTAACTCAGGATACGTTTTTATGCCACCAATTTGATTTAGAAAGAAAGATTCCAAACAAAGGCTGGTAAGGTAGTGTGATAATTCATCAGAACGTGACTTTGGCGTTGAAAATTATTCGATACTTCCTACTTCTTACTCATTCGTGTCCTAGATTTAGGATTTAGCTCTGTAGCTTCCTCTTAGCACTCTTCCTGGTCTTAGCACTACTATAACAAGTTTTATGTGGGCAAGACCAGGATTCTAATGCCTTAGGCCTGCTGCTAAGTTTCTGTTC
Organism: Pelagia noctiluca; assembly: GCA_963924455.1. Classification (NCBI taxonomy): domain Eukaryota; kingdom Metazoa; phylum Cnidaria; class Scyphozoa; order Semaeostomeae; family Pelagiidae; genus Pelagia; species Pelagia noctiluca. Next base: position 14,658,600 of record OZ004322.1, on the reverse strand, counting down.
ACGTTGCAAATAACAGGAAAGAAGAGGGAAAATACTTTCAAATGGCAAAAAGAGACTATTATAAGGGCCTAAAGCTATCCAAAATTTAAAGAAGCAGACAAGAAGGGCAACCATGTTGTTACCATGTTGTTATTTTTACAAAATTCTGTTGCATGTCAAAAATGGAAAACAAGAACTGTCCTAAAAGACGTATAGACCATCTAGCTGCGTAAGCTGCCATTGATTACATAATCAAATTAATGGCTTACCTCTGTATTTCTTGCTGACAAGAAAAAGATCGGCGATCTCCACAGGCTCTTAGCTTCTCCACAGCTTTTCCGCCATTTTGGCTGCTGGTAGGTTTTGATCGAAAATCTTTCATGTGATCACTTTGCAAAGCTGCGTTTGCGCATGCTCTTATTGAATTGAATTGCAGTCTTTTTATAGTTTTGCCTCCCTTATCTCCGTTCATTGCCTTTAAGATCAACTGGGCGGCAGTTTTGCGTTAATAATGAAACACTTCAGTTCGCCTGAGTGAAACTAGAAACTCCACCTCCTGTGAGGCGAAATTTCACCATACTGGTTTTATGGAGTAAAGTTTCATTCTCCAAGCTGAAAAATCAGGGTAAAATATCATTTGCAAGCCCTGGGTCTAGCAGGCGAAGTTTTTCCGCTCATATGAACAGGCCCTAATGTAAAGCTTCACCTTTACCATTGGCACTCTGCTACTTTGACCTGCCGTGTTTTCGCGGGAATATTGAATTGAATTCTTACAAGACCAACCAAAGTGCATCGTGGGAAAGTAGAAATTACATCCGGGACTTCATTCTGCAATGTGCACAAATTGCTCTCCTTTCAGCTGTGTGAGTTAGCGTAGCGAAGAAAGGACTTGAGAACGACTCGAGGAAGATCATGACTACTCCCGGCTCTACAGATCAATGTAAATATAAAAACTTATTTCATATCATCTTTACTTCTTTCAGAACTTGAGATTATTCATTTTTCGGTAATTGCTCGAGTAAACGTGACTTCATTTCAGAAACTCATCGTCTAAATCGGCACGCGGTGAGTGAGTGGGTGTAGTAAGTTTTTAGGCCCAAAATTCCTTTTTGTAATTTGCTGTTCAAAATGTTTTTTTAAGTCTAGAGGCCTAGTGCCTGGGGCTCTTGTTTACTACCAGGCAAACGGGGAAAAGGACTGCTGCTGGGATACCTAAGGTGGCACCATGGGTTCCCCCAAAGGTAGAATTTTTACAATTCTGATGTTTCGGATTGCTGGAGAATTCATTTTCAAAAGTTTTATTAAATTCTTTTCAACTCAACCCACTTGTGCTTTATTAAGAAAATTGTATACACCTGCGCTCAGCTAACTAACCCTGAAATATTGTATGTACATAAGAAGCGGTACATGCCTTTTTTTTATAAAGAACCTAGCTCAGGGCCTAGTTCTTGAAGTTGTTGATAGTTGTAGTTGTTGTTGATAGTTGATAAGCACGTAAGCTCGCTATCTTCGCAAGGTATGGGTTTATGTGCTAAGCACTGAGGGTCCACTGAATAGGTAAACTAATCAAGTAGTGCGACCCTGGTCCTCCCTCTCGATGTGACCACACCTCATGATTCCTTTTGCCTTTTTGCTTAGAATTACAGGGAGCTGGCTAATTCTCTCCTCACACTTAATGACAGGTCTGAAGGTGGTTTCGAACCCGGGACCCTTCAAGCAAGGGTCAAGTGATCAAACCACTCGGCCATCCCCGCCACACAGTTCCTTAGTAGTTCCTTGATTTTAAGTGTTTACTTAGTGGATAAGAATAAGTATTGACGCAAGAAGAGCATTACAATTCAACTTTTTGCAATAATCTTGTGATAAGGAAACATGAAAAATACAATAATACAAAGGAGCGTAGGCTATGCCTTTAAAATGTAAGTTAGTTACATAGTCATTAGAGAAGTTGCATATCTACACCAAATGAATATACGCAAAATTATAAAGTTTCTTAATGATTTGACCTTAAGCAGTAAAAGTTCCTTAAGTTTTTATCTTCTACACGAAGGTTCCTTATAAAAGGTTCTTTAAAAAAAAGTGTGTACTACTTGGCTATCTCAGGTGGCATATGGTTACTTCCGAAGGGAAGTCAAATTTTCTCCCAGGAATGATTTTAACAAAACTAGTGATGATTGCCATTGTCATAAAATTTGGAGCAAACTTTTTGGACTGACTAGGAAATCGCTGGGGGTATCATATCTCCACCCCCCCCCCTAATGTGTGACCATGCAGGTTAATACCCTGAGACAGGATGCTATGAGTCAATTCAGGTAATTTTTCATTTAGATGCAAAATTAAAAATCATAAATCCATTATAATAATGATGATAATAATTTGATATTTCAAACTGTGAAATTTAGCATTTGTACTAGTGGGGAACACTTACTTTTATTACCCCTGTAATCTGGTTAATCATTTTCCAATCTTGGAAAGATCGCTCAAGTAGTTCATGTGTGACCGTACGTGGAATTGGACCCAAAACTTAGAATGCCCTTTAAGTATACAGAGTCCAGCGCCTTAACCACAAGGCTATGCCACTTCTAATCATCAGACCCTGAGTAAGACATTTTTGCAAACGTTGAAGATATTTGTTTTTGTTGAACCTACAATCACACACTCACACAAACCGGATTTTTACCCCGGCTTTTTTCACTCTAGCGGGGGTTGACCGGTCCATAGATTTGTCTTCTCCAAGTTTCCCTATCCATTGCTACCTGCTCCAACTCCATCACCCTCATATCATACTTGACCACATCGTTCCATCAACTTGCTGGTCTTCCCCTCCCTTGTGCCAAGCTCCAGCAAATTCCATTGGTTAACATTCTTTACCCACTTCTGTGCCATCAGTGGCATAGACTTACTCTTTTGGCATGTGCACCACCAGCCAAGATTAGTAAAACATTGCCATCACCCAAGCTTTTCATCTGACGCTCATCCTAGGTATACATCAGAAAGATATTTAGTGAGTCTTTAGGCCTTGCAGTGAATAAAGTGAAATGTAATTTATAATCTAAAAGTGTTTTTTCATCCTAGATGCTGCATACGCACAATATGGCAGGTGAGATTAAAGATAATTAGATATGCTATACATTATAAATTTTGACTCTTTTCTCCTGCTTCTAATTTGTTGGGTCTAGTGTGTTTCCAGATAAATTTCTCAATACCCTAAATCCTCAAATAAACCCCCACCTAATATGCCCCCATGGGGCGTGATTTGAGAGCGGTATTATTGCTGCAGAATAGTGTTATTTCGGGAAAGTCCACATAGGACATAGCTATAGACAAGATATGAAAATAAAAAGTGTGTTTCATTGCTATTGCATTTGGTTCGAGAAATAGCCATTTGTCATTTTTAAGATAGTTGATAATTAGCCAGAAATACCGGAAACATAGCGAAACGAACAAATTGATTACCTAAGCCTTTTGTCTGACACTCAACAGAGTAGTACTCTATATGTTTGTTTCGCTATGTCTCCAGTATTTCTGGATTGTTTGAAGTTTTGTACCATCAAAAGACTGCTCTATAGTTTATATAGAAAAATCTTTCTTTTTTAGGTCCGTTCGTTTGCTGAAAATGACAAACTTCTGAATAAGCCCATCCCCTTGGTTAAGCCCCCCACTCAAATAAGCCCCCACCCAAAAATCCATTCTTGCAAATAAGCACCTGGGGCCCTGCTTGGATTTCTTTATTTGAAGATGTAATTAGTGTTCTTTTTGTTATCAAGGGGCCTTGAGCCTTTTCTTGACCTGTGGAAAATTTCTGCCAGTGAAATGTCAGTCTCAGATTTTCAAAATGATGTGCATACCTGAAATTGAAATCAATAACAAATAGTTCTTATTCTGATTGCAGTTATCCTGGTTATAACCAAGCACAAGCTGCAGGTCAAACAGCACAGCCGGTAGCTGATGCCTCTGCTGCTTATCCTGGTGCTGCAACAAGCCAGCCACAGCAACCCGCATATCAAGCGTACCAACAGGCTCCAGGTATGTCTGTTAGCGATTCTTTGTAAAGCATTAATAAACAATCATAACATTCTTATGAAAGCATTTGCAACTATTACACAGGTATTCTAAACTGATAAACTCGTATTTGTGATAAAGTTCTTAACAAATGATAAAGTTATCTTTTTTGAAATATTTTTCTCCAAAAGTCACTTATCGTTTTGCTAGTTGAATTGTTATTTTGTTTGGTTGGCATTCACACACAAGAAGTCTGCAATGTTATTTTGTAATTACAATGTCAAGAACTTTTGCATTGGTTCACCAGGCACACAATTGAAATTTTACATGTCATTCTAGTTCGCACAGGATTTCCAGAAGAACATGCTTGATAAAACTGCACAAAAAAATGTTTTGAGACTCTACCCTCAAAAGTTTTGTATGAAAAATCAATCATGAAATCAAAAAATCTTTTAATGGTAGATTCTGTTTTTACCACAGGTGGAAGCTATCCAGGCTATCCACAGCAACAACAACAACAACAACAACAAGCAACATCACAAAGTGGCTACCAACAAGGCTACCAACAGGCTGCCGGCTCTTTCCAGGGTCAGGCTTACCAAGCACCTGCTGGACAATCAACTGGATACCAAGACCCAAACCAGGCAGCCTCCTACCAGGGGTATCAGCAGCCTCCAGCAGCTGCGCCACAAGGGGGTGCGGTAAACTACTCCCAACCCCCTCCAAGCTATTCCCAGCCTCCACCCACATATGGCGGATCATCTGGAGACAGTGGATATCGTGGAGGAGGTAGTAGCGGTGGTGGTTCTTATGGACAAGGTGGTGGCAATGACAGAGGTAGCTCATATGGATCGGGTGGTGACAGAGGAGGCTCGTATGGGTCAAGTGGTGGGGATAGAGGTTCTTACGGATCAGATAGAGGGGGCTCATATGGATCAGGTGGTGGGAGCCGTGGAGGCTCTTACGGTGGTGGGGATCGCGGAAGTTCATATAGCTCTGGTGGAGGTGATAGAGGTGGATCCAGAGGAGGGTGAGTTGAACTTTTTATTTCCATTCTTTGAGAAATATGCCGTGTTGTAGTATGGAATGATTTGATTGTCTGTGCAGTAACTTCAAAGAAAAGCTCTAAGTCACCACTCAGAATTATTGAAGGCAAGTCTGCTCTACAGCCAACCTGTCAAAGGGTTATTATTAGGTTGTCTTTCATTAGCCTCAATTATCCTGAGGGTGTCTTTCATTCAGATTTGACATGTTATTGAGGATTCTGCTGTCCTGGTTCGTAAGTCCTTTATTGGTTGGTTTTCTAGTTGATAAAGCCAACGGTTGTATGATAGTAGCAAAAATGTTCCTAGTTGGCTGAAGCCTTACGTGGTTTCTTAATGTAGTTTTTACTGTACGACTGTAGGTTGATTTCAATTTTTCTTTTGATTGAGTAACAGAAGGGTAAATTCAGTGATTATCTGGTTGGCAAGGATGAATAACTTTTGTAAGGTCACTCAGGTTCTTGCAGGAAAATCACTAATTGACCAATCAGAAGGCTTCCATGCAGAATCACGCAAAGGCACATTGATGTCTTGCTATCAGTGGCAGTCACTTAGTCAAGTATTGGGTGGGGGTTTTGTTTGAATTAAAGTCTTTTCACATGGTCCATTGTTTCAGAACAAAAAACCAGTTTCTGAGCCAGTGTTTCAAATGAGGCTGAGAACACTAGTATTGCCAAAGGGTTTGAGTTCTTGGACATTGTTGTGCTCAGCCATGTTCAGTTGTTAAAAGCTTTGCTTCAGCAATGAAACTTTTTGTGGTTCAACTGTGTATCGTGTAAAATGATGGTGTTGTTGGATTTTAACAGCTGTTGAATACCTGGATTAGTAAGATAAATTTCCATACTTTTACTGGGTTTGTTTTAGATGATGGATATTCAAAATGATATCAAACGAAAAGCATATTTTTAACAATGCTAAATGGTAACACCACTTTTTATAGGAAAGAAAAGTCTATATCAACAATTGAATGCGGAAATTGACAAACTCTTACACTCTTACAAAGCGTTTGGCTATGTCCCTGTCATGATTAGAGACAGGACAACTAGTTTACTGCTTCACAGAAGGAATCAGACTCTCAGGCTATCATTACTTCTGTTAGAAATTTAATTCATTTATATTCCAATTCTTTCTTTAGTTACCATGTTTCCTCAATTAAAGCCCACCCCTTTGAATAAATTGTGCCCCCCTTAGCTGAAGTCACTACCCTTTGAATTAACCACATCCCCTCTCAGGTCAATGTATTCCTGTATCTTGTGGTGTCAAGACCGTCTGCAAAGAATTGTTTGCGCAGAGGCTTTTTAATATTTTCAGACAATGTCTGTAATCAAATTTCATAAATATTTTTCTCTTCAACAACCCTAAAATAATCATCCCTTCAGATGATGAATAGTTTCTAGATTAAAGGGTGCCCTATAATACCAAAAAACACCCTAGGGCGTTTAACTGAGGAGATTTGGATTCCATTTGTTCCGGAAATGTAGCTCGTGGAAGAAGACATGATAGAGAGGTAGTCTCCATTGCTGGAGATTTAGCCTTGAAGTTTATTCTCCATTCTTAATGATTTTCAGAGGTGTATTTCCACATGCAGCGTATTTAACTAGAAGCTTACCAGTAGGCTACGGGAGTTATTAATTACCAAGCAGTGACCGTTGATGCAATGAAGTTTATTAAATCGATTATTCGTCCTCAAATTCGCAGCGATTACGGATCAAGAGGTGGTCAAAGAGGTGGTAGCGGTGGTAAGTTGAAAACCCGGTTGGTACAATAAACCACCTTAACCTTACTGTTATGTCTCTCGTACTGACTTGTGCTGTCTTGTGTTACTTAAAGGGTTTACATTACTAAGCTGCGTGGTCCTTACGGTTCGCAAAATTTTTTAGAAGTGTTTTAGAAGGTCTGTGTTTCGACAAAACTTGTTACAGTCGTTCTTGATAAACGGTTATGAAGTTTTACAAGGTTTACTCTACATAGTTATACGTGGTGCAACATCAAAAATAGAACTAAATCATTTTGCAGTGAAAATCCAACCGGTTGATGGTTTAACTGTATTCATATTACACGGTTTTACAGTTACAAAGTTTCACAGTTATGAATGTTTGTCGACTTCGTTAGGTTTTAAAATGGTATCAATTCGAAATAAAGAGGTCAATATCTTCGCCCTATTTGGTATGCCAAACGTATTAACATGTTATATTGAAATGCGGTGGAATCCATGGTTTAAGCGGTTTATAAAGGTTAAATTGACTCACACAAAGCATGTGTCGGTTATTTTCTTGTCAAAATGTTGAACATGCGTCAAATATTTCTGTTTTATATCAATGTCTTTATAGAAGACTGGTAATGGTAGTTATAGGTGGTTTTTAAAGAGTTAAACGGTCTTGATGGTTAATCTCATGATATTTTCCTGATTGATAAAAGCGTACAGGGCTTGCTTTTGAGCTCGTGAAAATCTAGTCAAGTCATTCTAAAACCGGTTTATTCAGTTGATGAACAATAGAAGCTGCAACAGAATATGGGCGTAGCGTTTTTGTGCCAACAGATAGTAAAAGTGGCAACGGTGCTGTGTGAACGTGAAAAACCCACTCCGTTTGGTTCCTGGTATCCGACGTGCGGTGAAAACGGTAAACGAGGCCTGGATTCAAACCGTTTTCGAAATCGTTTTCATTTCGATCCGGTTAAGGAAAAGTTTTGGTGTAAACGAAACGCCAATCCGCATTGACTTTGTACGTTTTCTGTCAGAAAGGGTATAGTGTAAATGAGATCGACGGATTTCTAATCCGCTGAAGGAGCACTTATTTCACAATTTGCGGTATTTGGAAGTTGCACGAAACCTGGCTGAGATTGCTGCGAATTTTACTGGTGTAAATATCAAAGACCTAAGCATCTTAACGGGTAATGAGGGTCGTTATTACACACGATAAAAGGATGTGATTGCCTTGTGAAGGGGTATATTTCCGAAGGTCTACGTAAGGTTTTGAAAAGTATTCAGCATTTATAACAAAAGGTCTGTTTAGTCATAGTTATACTTTAAAAAGGTTGTTCCATGAAGCTCTATCTTGTACGTTAAACTTAGTCTGTGTTTTAGCAGAAATCATTGTGGACAGAATATTTTATCATTGTTGGTAAAATCATGGTTACTAAACGCTCAAAGATATTGTGCAAAATTGTATTCTTCTGTATTAGTATGGTTGTACAGAACAGTGAATTATGGGTCATATATTTGCAAGCTAAAATTCAGACATTTCTAGAGTATGGATTGAAGACATCGATCTCGTGTTTTATATTCAGGCCAGTAATGACAACCCTTAAAGATACCTTCTCTTCCATGTCTTCATTGTTATGTTTGTTCTTGTTAATTTACTTACCCCTTGCTTCATTAATTTCGAATACAAATCGTTTTCTGTGTATTTTTGCAATTTAACTTTGGGCTATATTCATAAGGTATAATATAGGCAACAGGGTGTCTAGATATGTGAAGGTGTCCAAATGGGTACAAAGGTGTTACAATAGGTACAGGAATATAATGATAAGTACCAAGTTACTGAGTTATCAGTATAAGCACAGAGTTATTGAGTGAAATAGGTACCAAGGTAGACCCATTGAGCCTTCAGTAACAGTTAAGGTCTCCCATTTGAAAAAAGGCATCAAAAATTCTGTGAAATTAGCAATTCTTGCAAAACTGCAAGGAAAGGGAGAAAAGGGTGGTCTATTGCTGCTCAATAAATTCCTGTTGTAATTTCTCCTGTTGTATTATAAATTTTTTTTTCGGGAAGATTTTGGAATTAATTTGTTTCCGTTCTCAACAGGCTGTCATCCAGCATCTCCCAACTGGTGAATTTTGATCCCTGTAGCTCCTCAAAAAGAGCATTATACCATGTTTTTACAACATCTTTTCTGCTTACCGACTCGTCAAGCTTAAAACGATATTTAGTATCTCTGTTGTTTATTCCAAACTGATTGATTCGAATTTCTTGAGCAACAAAATTTTTGTTCGATGGTTATGGCTGGATTATGGTGTAATATTCAAAAAGTTATTTCTCCTGTCTTCCTGCCAGTTTTCTGTCAATAATTAGAAACAGTTAATTAATTTTTTACTTGTTTTTGATTTCTATTTATCTGATCACCTTTATATCTTTTATTTTAGCATCTGGTGGAAGGAGTGAGGGTGTAGGTAAGGATAAATTTTATTCATCTCCTTCAGAATTATCAGCAACCAAAGATATGGAATTCCTTACCTGATGAAATAGAAAATTTCAAAAAACATCAAAAATTTGGAATTTTATCAAAATTGGTTTCTTAGAAATAAATCCAAATGTTCCTTTTATAAAAACTAACTGAATCAATACAATCCCTTGGTTGCTGCATGTTAGTGTCTTGCATGATTGTTTAAACTAACATTAAAAAAGTTTTATTTTTGTCATGTTATCATTATTGGTATTATTATTAAAAAACAGGTACTAGGTATCAATTTAGTTTTATTCTATTTACCGTTTTAATCAGATTTCATTTGATTTTGAACAACAAACAAATTCTGCTCCATATGAACAGGTTCTAAGTAATCAGGAGATGAATCCCTTCTTTTTTTCCATGACACTATTTTGGTCGTGGCAAGTCTTTGAACTTTTGCTGTCGTAAGTGTTGGAGATATGACTCCTAGTCAATTGGAAATACCGTCCAATTTACTTTTGCAATATGTATACAGTTGAATTTTTCTTGCAGCAGCTGAAGGAATGATGCGGAGAGAAGATTCAATTTTTGTCGCTGGCATGCCGGCTTCTGCAGGCATGAACGAGATCGCCCAATTCTTTGGACAAATTGGAATAATCAAGGTTAACAAATTAATTCTGATCTTGTTGCTTGATATTACTTATACAATAATCTTTTTCTGCATGACTCACGCTTACATAGACTATCAGACAGTATGTTTGCCCAGCTTTTATCAGGCTAGCATGTTAAACAGAAACTCGCTCAAAATGTCTTACTTTTCTTCTAACTTGATTGAGAAATAGGAACTTTTTATCCTCCATTGCTCTTTTCAAGCAAGCTATTATTATATCTCCAATGTTTCTATGTTATATTGCCACTTCAAAAAATTGCAGCTTGCAAGGATGAGTCAATTAACAATCTTTTTCTACAATTCCAGATGGACAGGAAAACCAACGAGCCGAAAATCTACATCTACAAAACACATGATGGAACAAGCAAGGTGAGTTTTCTCCTTCACTTGTAATGACTCCTTTGGTTTAGGATTTGCTTCAGAGAAGAAATTTCAAACTATCAGATTGTGTTTCAAGAACTTATTCTCTCCGTTGAAATGATCCAGTCCCTTAAGCTGGTTTTCCAGTAGGCGAAATTATTCGCACGACGCGAAGCGATGAGGGTTTACGCATGCGTGCTAAGCATTTAACAAGCGAAATTCATCGCTGCAGCTCCTCGCCGCGATCAACTTGGTAGTTCGATCACTTTCAACTTTCTTGAGCCGATCAGAAGCGATAGCCAATCAGATGTCAGGAGAGGATCACATGACCAGGTCACAATGTTTTTGGCGATTCGGAAAAGAGTCCACTCCAATTCGGCGATCGTCTAGCGATCGCCAAGTGGAAATCAAGTGGTCGAGCTTTGCGAAGAGATCGCTTCGCGTCGCGCGAACAAATTCGCCTAGTGGAAAACCGGCTTTAAGAAACATTTGGTTTTACAAATGACTGACTTGAGAATAAGCAGGAAATGGGTTGAGTTTGTCAAGGCCTCTATACCTAGCAGTAGTCTACTGGTAGAGTACTCACCACGTGGCGCAAAATTGTGGCTTCAAACCCTGGCAAAGTCATACCAAAGACTTCAAAAATTGTGCTCGATGCCTCTCTATGATGTACTCAGCATAAAGAGATGAATTTAGGGAATCTCCCAACCTCTATCTGAAAAGTTAAAAGTGGAGGAAAGAGGAGCCTTTGGGTTGCCCCTGTCTGCAGTCAACCAAAAGGCCTCCATGGCGCAGTGGTATCTCACTCTAGAGTACTAATATGTAGGTCCAGGGTTCGAGTGCTACCTGGGTCATTTTCATTCACACAAATGGTCTTAAATGACTAACTTGTTGATTTTTAAAGGGTGAATGTACTGTCACGTATGATGATCAACCAAGTGCTCAAGCAGCAATCGATTGGTTCAACACTAAAGAATTCTCTCCCGGGCATACCCTTTCTGTATCGATAGCGGAAATGAAAATCCCACAATATGGGGGACGAGGTAGAGGTCGTGGAGGAAGAGGTGGTGGCGGATTCGATAGACAGGGACCTAAAGGTTGGTAGAGTAATAGTGGTTCCTTCCACCCTTTTGACATTTTTAAAACCTATTTCTCATTTTCCAATCCATATTGATATCAGCTTAAGAAACCTTAATCTTAATTTAAAGCACTTTTGGTACCTTTATTTTATGTTGAAATTACCTTCTATGATTAAGAGATTTGACAACATGTAACATCTTCTTTTATCATTTCTCTTTGAACAAGAATTCGGACTACCAATTATTAAGTAGCAATGCTTCTGTCAAGCTTTTTCTCTTCACTGAGCTTGGCTTTTCTAGAGAAAATAGCCACGAATGATTGCAGGTGATCTTGAACTGCTTGCTAAAGATGGGAAAAATGCAATCAAATAGTGGGAATTCTGAGTTCTTGTGTCCATGCTCTCTTGGAAGTTTAACAGGAATGCACTGGGGGGGGACCAAAATCTTTGTGACCACATTTCTAGCCCCATTCTAATTACTCTTTTAAAACTGAAAGGCTTGAATAAAACTTCCTAACCTTATATCCACTGCACAATACTAGGAATAGTAGATACATTTAGGTTCAGTTTTGAAATTTTTCTCACTTCTAAATTTACTTTTAGACCGTGGCAGAGGTGGACGTGGGGGTGGATTTGGCAGAGGTGGCGGTCCTGGAGGAGGTAATGTATTTATTTTTATTTTGGTTATTTTCTTTTGAAATCTATTTTTTGTTGTTACAATCCTTCTTTCTTAGGTAGGGAGATAAGAGTCCCTTAAATACAATACTGTGCTGAAAAACATTATTTTAGAACACAGCACTGATATTTATCATAAGTGATTGGGTTGTACTCATTTGGAGTTGCTTTAGTTTTATGGAAGGTGAATCAAGCCTTTTCCTGAAGGAAATCCCACCTGAGTGGCTGAAACGCTCTGGTCATTTGGTTTACAAGCTCAAGTGAGTGCATTACCAGAGTACTGGCAAGAGCTAAGAGTGATTGCTCAGGTCTATTGAAAAAGCCTGGTGAATCTGTCAGATTTAATTTATTTGATTTTTTTCCCCAAGTTGAATTTTTTTTTGTTCTTAAAAATACTTAATCTGAAATATCGAAAAAGAAATAGGAGTTTAAAAAACTTAAAAACCTGAACATTGGAAAATATAGAAAATGTTGAGACGTTTTATGAATTTGTTTTGGGATCAATTTTGCCCAAGAATATTGATTGTCTTGAAAGAGATACAGCTGTGCAGCTTTAAGAATGCAGGTAAAGAAAAAAATAATGCTTATTACCCCTTCTTATATTATTTTTTCTCTTTGTAGATCGCGGTGGAGATTGGAACTGTGCTCAGTGAGTAATCATTAGTAATCAGGAAGCCTTGATATTCAATAACTCCTATTGATGTCTAATCCATTCATTAGTTACCTCTCTGCCTATTCACTCTTTTCTATCTTCTCAACCACCTTACAAAGGTATTAGTAAACTGTCTTTGATGTGTACAAGACGTGAGGATGGTGAGGAAAATCATTGTAAAACATGATAACTTTTTAAAGCTTTTCATCTGACACTCGCCAGATTGTTGCGTCAGAAAGAGAAGGAAAACGAAACATAACTGATTGTAATAACCAGAAGTTATTACTAAACTTTTCCTACTGTTTCTTGATTATCAGATGAGGCAGGTTTTAGAAAATCTATTGATGTAATTTGAGACTGAATAATGCCCCAAGCAAGCAGGATACAAACCATGACAACTGATTGCTAGAGCACTCAGATGTAGAACACTTATGTGCCAAATCAGCTGCGGTGGGTTTTAATCTTGCCCGGATCGTTTTCATTCTCAGAAAGGAATTTAATGGTTTCTTGACCGTGCACAATTCCTTCTTTTCATCGCTCTGCATTTCTTATTGTCATAATTGTTTCCTAATTTTTCTTCAAGATGTGGAAATGTGAACTTTGCGAGAAGAGACGAGTGCAACCGATGCAAGGCTCCAAGACCTGATGGAGAGGGAGGTGGCAGTGGTGGTGGTAGATCAGGTTTGTTGCTTTTTATGCAAGAAGTTCACATTTCAGTCTTCAATGTCATGATTATTAATCAACCTGATCATTTCTTTGTTTTTGCTTGCCAAGAAATTTGATTGCATTGAAATTGAGTTTGGGCTCTGTCTCTACCACCTGGAATGTGTCTATGTAGGTGATGATTAATCAACCTGATCATTTCTTTGTTTTTGCTTGCCAAGAAATTTGATTGTATTGAAATTGAGTTTGGGCTCCGTCTCTACCACCTGGAATGTGTCTATGTATGTGATGATTAATCAACCTGATCATTTCTTTGTTTTGCTTGCCAAGAAATTTGAAATTGAGTTTGGGTTCTGTCTCTACCTGGAATGTGTCCATGTATGCTATCCTAAATTCAACCTCTTCTGTCTTTCTTAGTGCCTTGCCCCTCTCCTTGTTATAAAAGATGCCAGAAAGGTCTAGAATGGTTTTAAAACGGGCTTCATAGCAGAGCATGTCTCAAATAGTAGAGCACGTGGAAGGAAACATGATTTTGGTAACCTTTGTGGGTTTGAATCCACGAATATTAGGAATCATGAACTACAAGCCATTAGCGAACTCTGCTGTACATCCTTCCGAGGTCGGGAAATGAGTACCCAGGATATTCGTCCTTGAATGTTAATTCTGGGGGCACATGCTGCAGGTACAGTCATACTGCCATACTCTGACCTGCCTTTATTAACAAATAAACCTGCTTGTCTGTTGCTTTCTTGATGTGATCACGTGACATTTACCCTGTGTTTCCACCAATCAGGAGGCGGATCGCGAGACTGGGATCGTGGCGGCCGTGGCGGAGGAAGAGATGGCGGCAGAGACGGCGGAAGAGACGGCGGCCGTGGAGGTGGAAGAGGTGGACGTGGCGGCGGCGGAGGATACAGAGGTGGAAGATAATCGTACAGGTAATTAACAATTATTAGTTAAGTTGCTTTTGCCCCGTAGCTGCTACAACTTGGACTTTTCTGCTTAATAGGAAGATCTGAAAGTAGAACATCAATTGGTGCAGTGTTGCGCACTTGTAAACAAGCTGCTTTGATATGTTGACGAAAAGACTCGTGTTCGTTGACGAAAAATATACGGACAGAGGCAAACACAAAAAGACCGTGCTGGAAAACGTGTTAGTACGAATTGAAGAAGAGGGAAAGTCTTTAGAGACATTTTTTAGGGAATGTACGAAGAGAAAGTTTGGATTTGTCAAACTGATGTAAAAATCAGCGCCCTAGAGTCCCGTAAGGGTTGTGGCTAAAGAACTTATGTATTTATGTTTGGTTCTAGAGATTCTTGATGAGACAGCTTAGGTTCTGAACCACCAATCATCTAACTTGAAGTCAATGGGTTGTCTACTGGGCAGTAATTCTCAATTTGAAGATATCTGTAGCGCAAATGGGGGCAGTAAACACAGCTCAGGGCCTCTTACTCCTCTCTTTATCTACGTATCCTCATTTTTATTGAGAAACCGCCAATTTTCAATAATTAGGAACTTTGGTATGAACTTTGTATGCATCAAAGGAGTTTTGAAATTTGTATGTTGTCCTTACACGAAGAGACGTTAAAAACGCGCAATCGCCTTCTTTGGCACTGAATCGTAACGCTTCTCATCTCATCTGGAAGTTTAGAATAATTAGCATGGGTGAGATTTTACATGGACTAGCATCAAGTTTTCCACATAAACTTCAAGTCCAGAAAATTATGTCTTTGGGTTGAGAAACTTTACAACTTTTATTTGGGGTAAAGGCTAAGACACTTTGGTACTAAGATTGAGCATAGTTTCTCAAAAAATATGTATAATCAAACGCAATTGCAATTGTATGACAATGTTTCTTTCTTCGTAGATTTAACATCGACTACCGACACTTCAATAAAACAAACGCGTCTTTCCTGTATCATGCAAGTTGCGAACTGACAAAGAAAACCCCTCGTGTACATACGTTTGACTTACTTACATCGCCTTGTCATGCTGCGTGCCTCGTCATGCAGTTCAACTACAGCACGATTGTCAAGAGAAAGGACTCGCATGGAGAACAATGGAGTTGTATGTAACCCTTAAACCGTACGAACTTAGAATTTGATTTTAACTGTAGAATTGGTTGATTCTTGATTAGCGATTGGGTTTTGATTTTCTTTACATTTTGTTTTTATCTGTTGCTTTCTAAATGGTATATTTCTTGAGATTGATACATGTTTGTATCTTGTTCAAATTTTGCTGCTTTAAACGGTTTCGGCAGTTTTGCATGTGTGGGACGAGGCAGTCGTCCACCCTGAGCTCGGTGCATGGTTTGTTTACCTTTAACTAAATGGTTTGACGGTTTGAGGGTATTTTTGGGTGACTACGACATGGGGAAATTAAATAAAAAACTATTTAACTGGGGGCAAAAAACCTGCATTTGAAAGTTAAATCAGATAAACCCGGTTTTTCTAAATTGAGCATATCAGAAAACTAAGTTATCTGCAGATAAACTGGGTTGCTCGGTTTAACCGAGTTAAACTGGGTTAATCTGATATTGATGACTTTCCCTTGCGACTGTTTCTTACTGACTAATGCTCAGTTTGCAATGCACATTATTTTATTGGTGTATACTCGAGAGTAGAGTAGGAAAACAATACGCCCAAAGCTTTGTCTAGCTTGAACGAGAAGTCTGGGCCGAGCAACGGATCTCAAGCTAAAACCTCGTTTACTGATTCAGCAAGATAATTTCACAGTGAAGCATGTGACGTCTTAAGAACTTTTTCAACTGATTCGAGCAAGGGAAAAGGCTTGGAGACTTTCCCTGCATGGTTCCGTGCGATTGTGATCGATCAGCTGCAACTGTGTTGTTCAGCATACATTTTGATTGTCAGCACTGATCAACTGAGCTGCTTTGCAATGAGAGTATTGTTTGCCATATCCTGCTCAAAATGCAATTAAGTTGCAAAGCAAAGTTGGAAGCAAACTCAGAATTTGAATTTGACGATTGGTGGCGAAAGAACTACCGCTCTAACGCCGTCCTCTTAACAATCAGGTTTGTAATGACATGGGTTCTTTAGAAATGAAACTATAGCCTCGACATGATGTGTAGCTAAATCCCAAAGCAAACAAAGCGTTCATTGCTTTTCGCAACACGAAGAAGGCCTTTTGTAAGTTTGAGAGAATGTACGCTTTCGGATTTAGCTACGAATAATGTCGAGGTAATAGTTGCGTTTCTTGAGAACTTACGTCAGGTCTATGTATGCGTGGTTGTAAAACTGCTAATAATCATTAATTTTGGATTGCCATGCTTTAAAACTCTCATAGGGTATAAGTTATATTGCATTATGAATATCCGGGATTGCCCCGTGGTTAGATCACTTGACTCTTGTTCAAAGGCTCCTTGGTTCGAAACCACCTTCAGACCTGTCACAAAGCGTGAGGAGAGAATTAGCCAGCTCTCTGTAATTGCAAGCAATTAAGCAAAAGGAATCACGAGGTATGGTCACATTGAGAGGAAGGACCAGGGTCGCACTAACCGTATTCCTCACTCCTCCGCATCCTAGTAAAGTCTTTGCGCAGGCTAGATGTGGATCGAAATAGGTCTATCAGAAAAGAGATGATTGGTGATGTGTTCATTTCGCTATGTTTCCGATATTTCTGGCTAAAAGTAAAGATAAGAAGCGTATTTGCCTATCACCAATCTGCAAAGATGTCAGGGGTCACCTTTTAAAGATGGGTTCCGGATCCCCACCCCCTGGTATACGCCTTACAAATTAATACGACATGAAGCAAGCTACAGACTTTGTTAGTACCATCTCATCTTCCTTTTAACAGCAACGGAAACGCAGTTTTTCTTTTGTTTATAATTCTCGTCATCAATTAGATTTTTTTCCTCTTGTGGAAATTCATTCCCCATGAGACTCTATTAAGTTGTTTTTGTTCTGCATGATTTGAATCACTTGGCAAACTGCTCTTAAAACAATGCTTGAAAACTGATTTTCAAGCAGAAATTGTTTTCCAAAGATAAAACCCTCTTTGGTTAGAATTTTGTGTTTTCCCAATTACCTACAAATTTGTTTGATAACATGCAGACGTAATCCTAATCTGAAATTGCCGTTTGTAGCTTCATAAACTCCCTCTAATCGTCACCACTTGCAAACTCAAGACGGTTTCGACATGTGGAAAGGCGTAAGTCCCTTGCTGTAAGGGCCTTTCAAAGACCATGTTGAAAGGATGAAGGAAAATGCTAGCAATGTTGGTAAGCAAAAGAGGCAATGGTTGGTTTTCATACCATCTGGAAATTGGCAAACCCTGGGAAACGTTTTTCCTCTGTTAGAAAGTGTTGCTGAATATGGACTGTCACTGAGGACAGACGGGATTACAAGAAGGCCCAAAAAGGACGCTAGCCTTGCCGGAGACGTTTCAAGTCAGGCCCACTAAATATGTATGGAACTGCGCAGGAGTGAAGGTGAGTTGCGGGGTAGCGCAGCGACGGTTGACAACGAAATAGGGTTAGAGTCATTCAGGGTTGGGGTTATTAGGGGTTGGGTTGGGCTATTTGAGTTAGGGCTATTAGGGTTGGGTTTTTTGAACTATTGGGGCTGAGGATGTTTGGGTTAGGGTTATTGGGTTATGAAGATTACCTTAGTCCTCCTCTCTTGACTGCTGTACAAAACCAGAAATTCTAAATTCTAATTACCAAGAAATGAAAAGTGGGAGCCATTAGAAGCTGCAGGGTTTGGGGTAATTTCTGAAAGATTTATAAGTGTTCGGGGGTACTTTTGTTTTTTTACGAATAGAAGAAAACCCTGAAACCGCTTTCACGCGGCAAATCTTTCCACATTTGTCGCTATTTGTAGGCGCGTTGCATTGTGGGATGCATCGAGGATAGGTGCTTCAGAAACACACAAAATCATACACAGATCGTGTAAACAAAATGGCTGACAATTCCACAGAAACCTGGCTTTATTTTCGCGCTGGCTAGACTTGCAAATGCGATCAGGCGTATTTAGATTGTAATTTAGTCTACCTATGTCTCATGACTTTCATCAAAGTACTCACGCTAATGCGGCGAGGAGAAACAGTGGAGATTCGCACCAAAATACGAGAGGTGGGCCTAGGTTCACATTTTGCCTTGAAAATCAAAGTCAAAGCTTGAAAAATGGCTTTTGAAATAATGAACTGAATCTCTTTTCCTTCCTAGATATGAATGGCGATGTCGGAGTGTCAAAAAGTCAGCCTAAACGAAACTACAAACTACTGATTGATCCAGCCATCAAGAAAGGACACCACAAAGTTTATCGTTATGACGGAGTCTTGCGCGGTGTAAGTTGCTCTGGGAAAATAACAAATTGCCCTGTTTACACCGTTTTTTCCTAGTATAATTAGCAGAATTTTATTATTGATTATATGATTAGAAAATTGTTTGTTTTTGCAGCAACCACCGGTCATTCCGAGAGATCCTCGACCGCCGAAAACAAAGTTATGGACTGCTTGTGTTGCAGAACTTCCAATTCCAAGATTCAAGGTTTTTACGAAGTTTACGTTTGAAATATTCTGTGAATTTGTTGAAATCATTCATTAAATGAACATAATTTGGGAATTTTAGGTTTTCTCCTTATATGTCATATTTGCTTCGATTTCCAGGTGGACAAAAACTACGTCGGTGCGCTGCCAGAAACGACGATTCGATTTGGTTGTCTGAACGACAACGTGAACCGGCAATTTCTTCGAGAACTTTGCTCGAAATTTGGTAAAATCGAAGAATGCAAAGTTTACTATGACATCAAGTCGAAAAAACATCTTGGAACTGGAAAAATCACATTTTCTTCGTCCTCCTCTGCAAGGCAAGCTGTCTCACAACTGGATGGCTCGTCTGTCATGGGGAATATTATCAGAGTTTCTATCGATCGAAAAAGTATGTAAAACTTAAATTCCACTGTTTTTTACCTTGTTTACCCGGAAAGCTTCCTCTCTTTTGCCAGATCCACCACTAAATCACATATTAGCAAGTTTAAATGCACCCTCAGTTTCTTCCAGATTCAAATTCTGTGCCAAAAGCTTTGAATGTGATTGGACACAAGGGCATTTGCATATTTGCGATCTGCTGAACACAAAGCATTGTGTACAGAACGCACAATAGTCTTCTTATTTGTTTCAACTTGTCGTAACTTTTTTGATAGCAAATCAGTCCATAAGTGAGAAGAAATGACCAAAATATTCAGCATCTCCAATGCACGACCTGTGTGAAATAAGCAATCCTAAGAACCAGTAAATTTTGTTTGAAGCTAGCTGCATTAGCCTAAATGCTTTTCAATTGTCCTTTCTTCTATAATTCTTCAAAAACCTGTATTTGCAGTAATTAATTTTCATTGTCAGGACCTCTTGCTTTCCTTTTAAGATCTTTATCGGCCTAATTTCCCTTTATGTTTATTTCTTGAACAATGTCATGCCCCAGAGGGGCACTGCAGCATTTATTTGAAATTTATTCTAATTGAAATGCAATTTACAACTACTGCTTATCATATATATGATAATTTAATACAGCAAAAAATAGAATGTTTGTAAGTTAAAAACTCCTAACAAATACACATTATATAAGAAATGAAATATAAGAAAATGAAATTTATGAAATAACATTATTTAAGAAAATGAAAAATCTGCCATCTACTTAAAGTTTCTTCGAATTTAGGCTTCTGAAAATTTCTTAAGAGTTTCTTGAATTTTCAAATGGTTCTAGATTATGTACATGTTGCTAGTAAGTTTTTGGTTTAGCATAGAAAATTTAAAACGCTACGCTGTTATCTCATAAATCCAAATTCAACTAGAACTCCCTCAACGCTGAAAAAGCTATTAGAACTCAGAAAATAGCGGGTCTCCATTTCTTCAGTACTTGAGTTTCTTAGATATTTAACCTTTGGAGAGGCTTATGACAAGTTTCTTTTCTCATAGAATTATATGTTTTGCATTACTTGAGATTCTTTCAAGAAAATCCAGAAAATAGGGTTACCCATTGATACATGCTGCCAACAAAAATGTTACAAGAGGCCGTAGCAACAAAAAATGTATGCGGAATTGCTGGCAATTTATGGAGACCAAGAAAAATGCTGGAAATAAAGCATAACCTAGAAAAATAGCTTTAAAATCCTCCAGCCAAGAAAAAATAAAATTTCGCAAATTGTTGAACCTAGTAAAAGATAACTCAAAATTTTGATAAGTACACCCCTGGGGCATATGCAAGCATGGTTTCTAACACATTTCGCATAGATGCCAACTGCTACACTTTATTTCATAAGAAAAAATTAGAAAAACCCAAATCTTGCCAAAAGTTTAGAAAAATCTGAAGCTGATCATTTTAGCTCAAATTGACTATGAAATGAAGTCTTGCATAAATTGAATTACTTACACTTATTTTCATAGCAGAACAATTTAAGGGATTTCTTTGAATTTCTTATGCTTTATGTGCAAATAATTGAGCAGGATAGACCTGACACGGAAACAAGCTTGTGCCTCTATACAAAATTTCATGCTTTTTCATCAGACAGCCATGGAATTTTAAAAGATCCGGGTAGCATTAAGCTACTATAGGGATTTGGCACTCGTAACCCTTCAAAATTTCTTACAATGAGTGGCAGCTTTATGTCTAATCCCATATAAGTGTGTGAAACATCAATCTTTTATAATTTTTCATTTTAATTGATTTGATGCACATCTCATTGCAGAAACTTCACCAAAAACATTGTTTACCCACTATCTCCACTCTTCCCTGTCTGTTGCAAGGTTGTCCAGAGTACGACAGATTAGACTTATATCATAGAAATCTCTTAAATTAAGATTATTTTTTAAAGATAGGCCTAATTTCTTCCCTTTTTTGACATTTTTTCCATTTTTTTTTATTTAGGTAGATTATTTTGAAACATCTACCTAAAATTGAGTGAACTGTTTTATTCATAATGTTAGATGTAAGTTTTGAGAGATTGTATGATTGGGTATTCTTAAAATCTCAGCAACACACTCCCATAAAGTAGCAAGTCATGCAACCCCAGGATAAGAACACACGCCTCAAATTTTTCCACAACTCAAACAAGCTGAGGTTGGAAAATTCTATACGCAATATAGGAATTTTAAGAAATAGCCATAAGACTAGACATGATCCTTCCTTATCCAACACGCATCAAGTCAGTGCTCTAGCTTACGTTTTGGTTTGGAAATGGGTTTTAATGGTTTTCCTGAATACTTATCTAGCAATAGCTTTTTCAGGGTGTATAATGGAACAGGTAGTATAATTTCTAAGATATTGATATCAATTTCTGTTTTGGTTTTAGAGCCATCAAGTTCCAGCCTCCAAAGCAATAAACCTCATAGCTCTAAAGATCCGCGTGAATATCGTCGTTCCTCAACCGGCTCTGCTCAATCCGTCCTGCCAACACCTTCACCCAGTCAGTACTCTCCCTCAGTCAACAGCACGCCACCCACACCTCTTATAAGCGGCATGAGCAGGCAGCATCCTGTGGCAGAACTCAAGTCAGCCTCTTTTGCACGAAGATCTAGCTCTATAGACTCTGAAATCACGTCCCTGGGAAGCCCTGCAAGTATCTGTTCAGCCTCGTTCAACAGTGGAACGTTTGAACCCATCTCCCCTCCACCAATATCTCAACATCGTTCATCTTTCTCCGACAAGTCTCTTCCGCCGCCTCCTCCCCCTGCTCCATTCTCGAATACCCCAAAATCCAAAGGCAAGCCCCCTCCACCACCTCCTAGGAAACAAGAAATATATGAAGATATTTCTCCCACTGCTTCGTTTGATGATGAAAAATCCTCTCCAAAAATCACAGAACAATCACGTCGTGAGAACAAGAGTGACACATATGCGCAATCCCATTACTTAAGTTTACGTTATCCGTCTAGCTCCGACAAGCCTCAATCTAAACATGACAAAAGACATTCACCGCTCTCCAGCTCCCCTACCAGCCGGAAGCGGGAGAGTTCACATTACAGAGAAAGAAGGGATTATCGGTCACCAACAAACGAAGACAGTAAATTCAAAGCGTCTTCTAGTAGAGACGAAAAACATAGATCTGAACGAAGGACTAGCTCTCCATATTTTAGAGATAGTAAAAGGGCTGAATCTCCATATCATAGAAGTAATAGTTCATCGCACCAGAGAGACAGGGCACGTAGTCGGTCACCCAATCGACGTAAATCTTTGGATAGAGTTTCGCCACCTTGTAGACAAACATTTTCTCCAGCTATAGATAAGTTGTCTGGAAAGAAAGAGAAAAGTAAGACAGAAAAGACTATGGAGAAGGTTACAACAAATACGGTTTATGAAGCGATTTCAGACAGTGATGATGAGGGTCACAAGCCTACAAATGAGCTCACTGTTACACCAGGTAAGAACATGCAAGTTGAAGATATTTCTCCTGCTAGCTCACCTGTAGTTAAGGCTGTTAATGGAGTTGGAGTTCCCTCATTAGTACAGGCTGAGTCACTGGCGGAACTAACCAGCTTAAACAATAACCAAGTGTTGACCAATCAAGACAAAGCAATGGAAATTGATGATGATGATGATGACGCAATGTCTCTGTCTTCTATTAGCTCGAATGAAGAAACTGCTTTCGTTCTCAACACACCAGTGACAAAAATACCTGAGACAGTAGCCTCAAGAAATTCAGTACCTGCATCCCTATACCAGCAAGCACCTTATACTACACCAGTTCAATATGTTCCGCAGAGACCTCGCATGAATGTCCCTCCTCCTGTTCCACATATACCAGGACCACAGCCAGGGAGTTTGCAGGCACCCACCAATGTGAACGTAGCCGTTCCTCCACCTATGAATGTTGCTGCGCCACTTCCAAACGTTGGAGCTCCATTGCAGCAACCTCAGATGCTCCCCCCTCCTAGACCCCCACCCCAAGTGAATATGCGTGTGCCACCGCCGAGACTTCCATTCAACAAGCATGTGCCTCCCCCATTTGCACCACCGCCTGCACAACCCCCTAATATCCGACCAGCAGCACAGCAGCCATTGATTGGGTCATACCCACAAAGACCAGCCTCTGGGGGATTTATTGGCTCATTCTCAAGACCTTACCAAGGATTTTATCCAAATGATTACCCCAGTGACTATGTGAATTATCCTAAATACAACCCCAGTCGCGATGTTCCTGTCCACAAACCGAAAGTGGTACCATACCAGCATAGAGTGAGAAATCAATCAACGCTGAAAACAAAGAAGGATCTGAAGTCAGTTCTGCATCGGGATTTGATCAAGAGATTGGTGGAGCATTCTGGATTTTCAGCATTAGAAGCATGGTGGGGTAACAGAGCTAAATCAAAGGTGAGTTTCATTGAGTAGCTTGCTTTACCCCTCTAAAGAAAACAACTTATTTGCTTCAGGTAGAGTTTGGAGTAACTGACAAAGAAAACATATCATCACTTGGATGTTTTTATGAGGTAGTTAACAACTTGGAGGGATGTCATTCAATTAAATTCTGCTAGAATGCAAGCCAGTCTTATTCAAGCCCTCATGCTTGCGTCTTCTGGTGGAGCAATAGATGATTTTGTAGAATAAGGCGGATCTCATCTCCTTACAGACTTGTGAACGCAGGGCAGCTACAAAAGGTTTAGGCTATAACAAAGCAATATTTCTAGCTATGCGTTATTAAAGGGCAAACTCGTAAGGCATGGTCTAACAGGGCTGGTAAAGGACAGTGGCTGGTGAGCTTGTCGTTGGTTGCAACAACCCAGGTTAAGATCCTGTAGTGGCATATGGAAATTGTGCTAGCCTGCTCTGATAAGATTTAATTTCTCCTATTAGACCATGCCTTATGAATTAATATTAATATACATGCCTCTGAAGAAGGATTTAATCTGAAACACGCATTAATGCCTCGCTGTGAATAAGCCTTGAGTTGGATAGACCTCAAGATTACTACGTTAGTAAAGGCCATATTCATATGATGAAATATCTAAACCTTGAAAAGGACCCTCTGAAACCCTGAGTGAATGGACTGAAGCAATCTTAGTCATTCCAGTTTTGTGTTAAGCATCAGTTAAAAATGTCAGTTTATTTGGTGTTTCTATCACTGTCCTCTGATCAATATATGTTCTGTCTTCCAGGAAACTACGTCCAGCACTACATCTAATCGACCCGCATCAATAAGAAGCAACTATGTATCACCACTAACCCCATCCAACGCCTCATCACCATCCTCATCATCTGCAACATCCTCCCTTCTCAGCTCCCTTTTCAGCCGCACCCCTTCAACTCATGGCACTCAGTCGCATAGCTCTATGCCAAAGATCCCATCCTTCAGAATCAGCCGCAAGCCACATGCTAGGCCGGAAATTCGTGAACAAAACAATAAGAGGTCAAGGAAGGCCAATGAAAAGAGGGAGGAAGTCATGAATAAGATGCAACGTGTCGAATACTGTGATGATGAAGAAGAGGCTGATGATGAAAGCGAGGCTGATGACGATGAAAGTGAGGCTGGTGATTCTGATAGTGAGGTTGAAGCTAGTCTTCAAAGTGAGTATTTTCTAATTTTTTATATTTTTAAGCTTGTTGTTTGGTCTCTGGTTTAAACAGAAGTTTCAGAACTCCGCTCCATCCACTTTACCTGATTTTCTGATTTTGATTTCTAGTATTACCATTTTTATCTGATTCTAAAATATCTGACACATATCGTTTATTATTTATCAACAGAAGCTGTGGTGAAGAGTGGCTCTTCTCTCTATCGAAGTATCTACCACTCCAGCAGTGAGGATGACAAATCTGAAGCATCAGAGGAAGAACAATCTGAAAAGTCTGATCTATCCGAAGAGGAGGAAGAAATAACTACAAAGGTAAGGAAGAAGAAAAGGCCTGAAGTTCTGGAAAGTGACGAAGAGGGTGAAGATGTGGACGAAGATGGCGTTGAAGACGAGGAAGAGGGCGACGAAGAGGGTGATGAAGATGAAGAAGAAGGCGATGAAGAGGAAGAAGAAAGCTCTGAAGAAGATGAAGATTCTGACTCGCAGTGGGAGAGCAGCGAAGCTGAAGAAGCTGTCCAGCAAGTTATAAAAGAAACTAAGGAGAGGTTGGATCATTACAAGGAAAAATGTAAGTTATTTCTCGAATAAAGTAATTCTAAAGATGATATTTTTTGCTGATTATTGATAAATGCCCTGCGTTTAATCTGGAATCTTTTCAGTGGCATAAAGCAATAGTTGCATAAGAACTTGAAGCATTAAAATTACCAATAACACTCTTAAGCAATTCTAAAAAAGCCTTCCAGACAGGGGGTAGCCATCCGATATGGGCCTTTGAAATCTCACCATATTGATTTTGATATATATTTTGAATTTTATTGTCATATTGGAGCCACCATTAGCTTTCATGATACTCCTTTATATGGAAGCCACCATCAAAAAGTAGTCCTTCATAAGTTGTATTCGTTCACATTCCTTTTGAATTCCGTCTGTCAATGCGTTTACTCAGGTGATTCTTGTATCATTTTCTTCCAGACGTCAAACGACACGCACAAGACGAAGACAAAATCAAACACGATCAGCTAGTCGAGAAATATTTACAAACAATCGCCCATAAAGACAGCAAAACTGCAGAAATACAGCCAAATGAACCTCTGTCTAAAAGGCATAAACCTTCAAACAATCGAATAGAAAATAAAGAAAATAAACAATCCCTCGATAATTCTCGTCAGAGATTGAGAGAACTAGATGTATCACACGAAGAGACGAATCATAGAAAAAACAAAGAAATTGATATCTCAAAGGATAAAGAAACTTACAGAAAAAATAGCTTCGTTGAAGACAACGAAATTTTACAGGGAGAGAGAATCTATGGAAAGAATAAAATTATAGAAAAAACGGAATCGGTTGTGGAGGAATTTTTAGGTTATGAAGATGATTCATCAACTCAAGAAGAGAAAAACTTTGTGTCTTCAGAGGAACAAATCACGGAGGAATTTATTGAACATGTCGATGAAACTAAAGGTACTTTTATAGAAGAGGAAGTTATATCAGAAGAAATAATCAAAATCGAAGCTGAGGAAAACATACCCGAAGAAGTATTCGGTGAACATTCGTACGCGTCGTTCAAGCAACTGGGAGAGACTAGAAAGGGCGTTATCCAAAGTGTGAAAGAAGAGCCTGCTAGATTATCACCTGTGATTGATGTTGTTCGGGTTACTGACGAGAAGTTGTTGGAGCCAGAACCACCTATTGAGCCAGAGCCAAAGGCAGTGTTCCCTATGAGGAGTATAGAACATGAGAATTCCATTGTTTGGGATGTGTTGAATCAAGGAGTTGATAACGAGGATTTGAAATACTTTAAGTCGGCGTTCGAGAGCCTGCAGCTGCTTGGTTCGAGTGTTGTTAATGACCTGCATTGGTCAGCACATCCAGGTATGGTTTTATTCATTTCTGACTGTCATCCCGAGTTCCGTCTCCCACTTATGGTAAACGCAAAGGAATAATGCATTTCTCTTCATCTAGGGTGGGTTGGTTAATTTACCTTATTTTTCAAGATATCTCCAGTCTAGAATTTTAATCTCCTTCTTCTGAGGATACGGTTAGATTACTCTACCCTTGTTGAAAGAGTTGTGGGCTCGAGCCCAAGTTAAGATCCGCAACACCTTTAGATCAGCATGGGTGACCTCAAGAGGTGTCCACGTAACAACCCTCTCCATCATCCTTTGAAAAGGATGTTTACTTATGGGTCCATTGCCCCTCCCTGCTTGAAATAAAGCCTTAGCACGTTAATCAGAAACTTACTCATCTAAAACGAATCTTGTGAAAATACAGTGGAATTCATTAATGTTATCTTCTCAGAAACGTGGTTGCCGAGCAAACAGAAGAGAACAAGAGGAGAACCGTCTGTACGTTCGCACAAGACCGGCTGTGCTCGCAGCGAAGGATACTACAAAATACCCATGAGTGAAAAGGCCCAGTATTTGTCATCGGTCAGAAGGCAGCAAATTATGAAGGAAGAGGAAGAAGAGAAAGGAATGGTAGGATTGTTGTTCACAAGTTTTGTTTCTTATCATTGTGATTTGGTATGTCAACAAATAATCTTCAGAGGCTGTTTGTTCATCTTGTTAAGCAGTGAGTAGAAACTCTCGTCTTCTTTCGAGTGGCTAAATCTGTTTTTGAGGAGAAGCAGGATTCGGAAAATCAATCGAGATAATTTGTGAGAATGAAAATGAACCGAGTCGGACTCGAACCCACGACCTCTAGATTCGTAATTTAGAGCGTTACCACCGGGGCTACGAGAAACCCAGGCCATTTCATTCACGCAAATTGCACCACCACTCACCGAACGAGAGACGAACCTATCCTGGGCTTTTTAACACTACACTGGACCTGCCGAATCTGTTTTTATATTTTTCACTCATGCTTACTTATCCTTGCTACTTGCTTCACTTGTCCAGCTGCAGGTCCACATCAGCTGCAAGCTACCATTCCCTGACCCTACGTTGACAAATAAATCTCTTTGCTTGATAAAACTGAGGGAATATAAATGGTGCCATTTAAGCTTTGTTGGTGTTAAGGCTGACATCTACTTGGACTGATTTGCCCTTGGGAGCGCTGTACTCCTCTCTTTGTTTGCTTTAGTAGAACAAAGAAAGTTTTGTCCCAACGCAATTCCTTGTGACCGCAATCCCAGCTCACAAATCAGTTCAAGTGGAGCTCGGCCTTAACAGGGGAGAACCCACAGAGGAAAGTCTTCTAACCTCCATGAGATGTTATATCATCCAACCGCGCTGGATAAGCTTACAAAAGCCTGTATATGATCCTGCTTGAGGCACCAACTGCATGTAAAGAGATGAAGTACCTTTCGCAAGATCATTTACTAACCCCTTGTAAGTTCATCCACCGCGTTCAGCATCTAGAAATTGTGGATGAAGGCTGCCTTTTCTGTTTTCTTCTAGTTTGGTCCAACATTCTTCTTTCAGAAAAACAAAGTTTCCTGGAAAGTCAGACTCTTTGTTTAAGAATGAGGCTTGCATGGTATAAGCTATAGGAAAACGCGACTACCTTGCCTGACAGAAAACAGTGGAATATAATCACACAGACTTTGTCAATGGTTGATAGTTGAGCAGATTTTTTGAAAACATACTGGTAGATAGCCCTATATATTTAATTCCTTGCCCAAGTTGTCGATTATTTCATCAAATTCTATTCAATTTTTCTAGGATGGATTAAAACATAAACAGCAGTCGAGAGAGAACAGAGCGATGCAAAGGCGACTTATTTCCTCATTCGTCAATGATGACTTTGGGGACCTTGTCAAATTCAACAAATTGAAGGTATAGTTTTTTTATCATTCAATAAATTTTATTAAGGCATTCGATACTCACATAAAACTTTGTTTTTTGTAGTCATTTTATAAGATTTCACATTGCTCATATAATGTTATTTTTATCTTTATAACTTTATTACAGTGTCAGTAATAGAACAGTCGTTGGTCGGGGCAAAATTAAGTACAAAATTAATTACAAACTTCAATATAGCCGGAAAAATCGAAAGCATAGTGAAACGAACACATATATTACTTAAGCTTTTCGTCTGACACTCAACAGGGTAAAATGTCAGAAAGAGAACGAAACAAAAACCTAACAAATTGTTATACCCAGATGTGGATAATTACTTAAAGGGCATTTTCGATTAATGCTCCTATAAAGGCCTCATTGTATCAATAATAGCACAATGAATATATTTGAGAAAATATTCGAAATGGCAGGTTTTGGTTCCTCATATATACAGTGGAATCTCGATGTAACAAACCCCAAATGTAACGATTTTCCAGGTACAACAAACTAAATAATTGGTCCCTTGGATTTTGCTATATGAATGATACTCTCGGTATAACAAACTCCCGATGTAACACACAGTTTTCTGGTTCCCTTCAGAGTTCGTTAAAACAAGATTCCACTGTATTCATTTCTTATATGCAGAAACTTTCGAAATTTTTATGATCAAGACGTTTATTTCTATTTTAGATGCGTAAAAAACATTTGAAATTCTCGAAATCCGGAATCCACGATTGGGGTCTGTTCACATGCGAGCCGATCGCAGCAGAAGAAATGGTAGTTGAGTATGTGGGAGAGATGGTCAGATCAATCATTGCAGATGCCAGAGAGAAGCATTACGAGCAGACTGGCATCGGCAGCAGTTACCTGTTCAGGCTTGATGCAGAGACGGTAATCGATGCAACGAAAGTGGGAAATAATGCCAGATTCATCAACCACAGTTGTACAGTAAGTATACTTCAAATACCAATATTTCTGCAGGTGGTAGGAATAGAACTCGAAATGGTTAGAAAGCAAGTACATTAGCGATTGTGCTATACAGCACAAAAGCTAAGGCTGGGATGGAGCCGAGTTTATCTAGAAAACAATAGTCACAATAAACAATATTCACAAGACTATTGTGGTTGACCCGGGGGTATAAAAAGTTCATGTGGACAGAAATTTGCTGTCGGAATTGAACTACACTATTTTAGAGCAAAGGTCCGGGCAACTCATCAGCATGGCACAATAGCTTATCCCGGGCTAACTCATCAGCTCAGGTTCATGTTAAAAGCTCAATGAATCTGTAGGGAAAGAGATGTTGACTATTGGTTTCCAAGGTGTTGAAATCTCAGGAAAAAATCTATTTAAATGCCTAGGACTTGGGCTATATAGTCAATTTTTGTAGGGATTCTCCTACATGTGAAAATATATTTGTATTCTTTTAAATCTGGTAAATAACTTTGTTTCAATTCCTTTCAGCCTAACTGCTATGCGAAGATCATAAATGTCGGGGACGAGAAGAAGATTGTCATTTACTCGAAAAGTGAAATCAAGTTGAACGAAGAAATCACGTACGATTATAAATTCCCCCTTGAAGACGTGAAAATCCAGTGCTTGTGTGGAACCCCGCAGTGCCGAGGCTACCTGAATTAAGCTTTGCTGAGTTTTGAAAGATATGCAACTGTGAAGGCTGTCAGTGAGCGATCTCCCAAACATCGTTATTTCAGTACAGAACTACCTGAAGACTTCATGTGAGCTTAAAGATGAGAAGAAAACAGGGAATTTGGCGGTGGAATGGCCTATTTCGCAAAACATGAATAGTTTATTCTTGTAGCGGAAATCTTGCTGCCCGATTCAGTCTAACTTTGACATTACTTACTACATGATGGTGATCAAGGAAAGGCCAGAAGTTGTTAAGTTCGAGTCTAGGAAACTGCGGAGATCGTAAACTCGCAAGGACCTAGCCTGTTGGAAAATGATGAACACATCAATATAGTCCCACAGTATTGTGGATCAAGTTGGCAATACTTGCGAGCATGAGCTAGCAACTGGGAAACTGTGCAAACCTCATCAATTTCCTATCTGAGAAGGTGTTTGATTTGGTTATTGGACAGACAGAATTCCTTCTACAAATAACAATCCATGTACAAGGAATATCATCAGACTTCTGCATGAAAATGCTGCAAATATTGCTAGTTTCCACTCATGGAAAAGTTTTTCTTAACCCGAGGGATAAAGTGTTACGGTAGCCTCATGACAAGACGAAATGTGATCCCCTTTTTACCAATATCAATCTACGCGCAAGAAGTATCATTAGACCTCTCTTGGCAATTTGCTTTGATTCAAGGGATAACTTCAATTGGAGTTTGTCAATTTCAACCTCACATGACATGATCCCGTTTCAACCAATATCAATCTATCAGCAAGAAGCATCACCAGACTCCAGAAATAGAATGCTGTAAATATTGCCAGATGTCACTCATTCGCACCACACCAGCCAGGTAAGCGCAAAGTTGGCTTTCCCCCAATATTTCATTGGCTGAGAGTCATGTGTATATTACTGGCTTTAAAGTATTCACCTGTTACGGCTCGGAGCAGTTTCAGGTATGTGGACGGGGTTTTAGCTTTAAAGATGTTATAGCTATGTTGCAAGGGCTTAAGTTATAAGGTACCCTACAAGTTAGCTGTCCAGATGTGTCTGCAAAAGGCTCATCACGATTTTTCATCGAAAGGATTTTGGAATAAGCCAAGATGAGGAAGGCCAACATGTCGAATTTTACAGGTACTGGTCTCAAAATTTAGAAATTTTCCGAAGGGTAGGGTAATTTGGGTCACTGATGGAATGCAGGAAAAATAGAATGAATCGAAATGATTTGTGTGTATGAAAATAACCCGGGTAAGACTCGAACCCACGATCTTGAGTTTGCACCTCATTCACTTTACCTACTGAAGTACCGGGGGAATCCATGTAAAAGACCAACCCAAGTCATGTCAATCACAGAAATTGCCCCCCCCCCCCCCTAGAGAAATAAAAACAAACCTATCCAGGCTCCTTAACCAATCCATAGAACCTGCGCAACCCTATCAAACTATTTCGATTAGTTTCCCAAATCCTGCTTCTTCTAAACAATATAATGATGCAATAGGTGCACGCACAGTCCAGTGGCTTATGCAATCCATAATGACGGCAGGTGGCTGTCTAAAGAACTAGGCTTGGAAGAATTGATGTAATCCATCAATGCTTGCTAGAATAACTTGGAACACCTGACAAAAATCATCGAATGTTTGGAGGAAACATCAACACAAGCATCAGTATCCCTCCCCCCTCTTCCCCCTCCCCCATTATAAACAATGTTGCAATCTGAGGTTGGTTGGTTGCTCTTTCGAATGTGACCTCTTTGTTTAACTAAAAGTTGACTTTTTCAGTTACGAATCTTCATTGTTTAATAGGGTTGGGGATGATGTGGCATCGAGTTGGAAAATCAATCAAGCGTCCCTTCATTGTAAGCTAGGAGGAATTGATGATAAGTGTGACCCAAATTGCCCTACCCTAAACTATTCATATCGCGCTCTTACTGTCAAGTATTTGAGATCTTTCATCGGATTTCATGATTAGTCGAAAAGAGACTCGATTTTTAACAGGAAATGACATTTATATAATCAGTAGCAATACTGACTGCTAAATGGGTGTAATTGGAGCATACTATTGTTGCTAAATTCATTTCTCGTTTAGCTTGTATATATGAAATTGGATGTTCATATTTGTTTATACATTTTCAGAGTTTGTATCCGTTTTGTAGACGTAAATCAGTGGAGAATAAATAAACCTGCAATCAATGCTTCTTGCCAAATGTTCGTATCTGTATCTCCTCTTTGCCGATTTATTGTTTATCTGTGACACCAATCAGACCCCGTTTACAAGGGGCCGGTTAAATATTTGAGTCTTATTAGCCTTCGCGTCTACCCGGGAACTGCCAATGTCCAAAATCTTGCATGCTTAGGCGTCCGAATATTTGAACGGCTGAGAAAGCGACCTGATTGTAACTTGGCCGGCCATAATTTCGAACTGACATGACCACGGAATCGTCCCTATTTCAAGAAAATATTTGTAGATATCACACACAGCCTCAATTCATTGATTATTTTAATTGCTGCGGTCAAATCATTGGTCAAATTAATTTTTTGGGAATTAAATTAAGCTTTGCCACTTAGAATTTGAAATTGTGGCTAGTTTGGTGTAAACTGGACATGTCTGTAACACTATCTCATCAAGCATGGTAGCAATTATATCCTGTATATATCTATAAAACTCTTAGACTTTGTAAAGTTTTCCAATCTGAAGGTATTGGCAGAAATAGAAGTCAGATTTTCTCGTAGATCAATGTAGAAAGTAACTGTTATGAACCAAAGAATCAACTTCCCAGATATTTCAGAAAGAATGAATAGTTTTGAATAATCTTTCAACACCTGAAAGAACAGATTTGAAGAAATTTCGCTGAAAATCACGGTAAACCATCTGCAATACCAACTTAACCACTTTTCTATTAGGATCAAGCAACCTTAATGAATAAATTAAATTTCACATAAGTTAAAGTGCATTAAAGATATTAGTTGTGAAGTTGCAGAGGTATTTCAGCCCTCCATGGTTCTTGATAGTAACGCTGCTTTTGTGTTAAGTTCTCTCGTCATCTTCGTTTCTAATTTTCATTCTCTCTTTCGCCTGTTCTTCTAATTCGTGGATCTCAATGCTAGCCTCTCTTCCAAATTCAACGATACCATCTCTAATGTCATCTGCATTTTCATGCCTCTCTGGCACGTCTGATTCTTGTATCTCGATGCTGGCCTCCTTTTCGAAGTCCTTTTTATCCCCTATTGCGAGGTCTTTCAACAACCGTCTGCGATCTTTTTGCTCCTGATGAAAGAATTCATTGCTAAATTCGAAAGGTGAAAACTTCTTGATAAACTATCAGTTATCTCCATACAAGAACAGTCCTCACTGTAGTTTTTAGCATATTCTAGGGTGTGCATGTTTCTGGCTACTTTGAATTCTGTACCGTTAAAAACTGATTATCAAAAATGGTCAGGAAGGGTTAATTGGGAGCTAGCAAATTGCCTTTCAATTAATTGGGAAAATGAGATAGGACGTCTTCGGACTTAGATTTGGGAATGACAGAGTAAATTGGGATTGGGATTGTTAGAAACGTCAATATTGGGAATTACTCTATATTCCTCACTGTGGCTGGGATTTTTGATAATTTCAGTGCTGGGAATGGTGATCCATACCCCCTTTCAAGAACTTCTTATTATCCGAAATGAACCTACCATTGCCAGCTGAAGCTCGAGGTCTTTCGACTTTCTTGAGTACATGATGCACATTGACCAATAGAAGTACAGAGCGAGGCTAAAATAAAAGAATTTGTATTTCTCGATTTCGAAACTTTAATGGGTTTTTACAATGAGAATTTACAGATTGCGTTTATCGAAATCATGCTTGTGAATAAGATTGTGAAAATGTGGCTCCCCTAAAAAGAGTTTCTTTAAGAATTGTGTAAGAATGAAGTTTTTGATTTTCAATAATACCTGGGGGGATGAAATTACACTTTCTATAAAGCGAATTTGAACATTCAAAGAACATGTTCTCTTTATTTTTCAATGACATATGAGAGAATGAAGCTATTCTTTCTTCAAAGCCAATATCATCGGTCAAAATGAACATTTAATACTATTCTCCTCAAATAGATAGAAAGAATAAAACTATACTCCTCATTAAGAAAATTTGATCATTTAAAATAAACATGTTAAATTGGTCAATTTCAATGATATCATACCTTGCCAATATCATAACCCAAAGTTAGAACTTGATACCCTTCATTTTCAATGATGATTGAAATGATGAAATGACACTTACCATAAAGAAAATTTGATCATTTAAAAGAACATGTTATACAGTTCATTTTCAATGATGGTGTAAATGATGAGATTGAATATTCTTGAATGCTAATGTGTTAATATGAAATCTTTTTGCTCTTCATTTTCCAATGATTATTGAAATAACGAAATGACACTTTTAATGAAGAAAATTTGATCATTTTAAAGAATATGCCGTACTGATTTATCAATTATGAGTTAAAGGATGAAGTTATCCTTTCTTTAAAGCCAACTACATCATTCAATATGAAAATTTGATACCCTTCATTTTCAATGAAAATTGAAATGATGGAGTGACACTTTCTCTAAGTAAAAGACTCACCACAGTACGAGAACGACAGATATTCCAATAACTGGAGAGAATATGAGGTAGAATATATATCGATAGAGGCTGGGAAAGTCGGCAATCGTCAGTGCGAAGATGTCGTACATTCTTCGGAAACCCCTGTGTATAGAAATTATCAAAATGATGGCTTGTATTTGAAAGAAGAAGAAATGAAGTTAAATGTTAGGAATCAGCGAAACTCTATGTGTTGTGTTCAGATTCTTTTGGAAATCAAAGAAGATTATTTGAATTTCATTTAACCTGTGGACTCATTTTCCAAAAAACTAAGCTCAATTTTCTTACTATAGTTTCTAAACATCCTCCTTAGTTTGGGAGATGTTACCGAGCCATGAGCAAACCTTAGTCATTTCTAAAAGTTATTTGAAAAACCAATTGCACCCCTGTCAACCATAAGATTGGGGACCCAAAAGGTGGTATTGCACATGACTTCAGCATACAGACTGTATATACAATATTTGCACATGTTATTTTATCCTATACTGATATTAAAGGCTTAGAGGCAAGTATAGAAATATCTAGTTAAAAGAAAAGATCAAATATAGAAATATCGAAGCTTATGGAATATCAAATGTTGATTCGTATGAAATTTCTTAACTATTATAGTGAAATGAAGATATTGTACGCATATTTTTAAATATTTGGTTTTGGTTTTCATCAAATTAGGAAAAAAACAGGTTTGTGTAAATGAGATATGAAAGAAGAAAAGTAAAAAAAGTAACTCGTAGTAGTTTCTATGACAAATGTAGCAAACGTTGAAAATATTTGCATCTTGCTTACCTGAAGGGACCATGTTCTGGCGATGGTGTAACTCTATAACGAAATAGTTAAACCTGTGATTTATAGAAGGTTAACAATGATGTTGACGATCAGAAATATACCGAAGTGGAACTAAATGTTTTTTCAGATGGGTTATCTAGTTTCACTGTTAAAATTTCTATTATAATCCTTCATATTCTCATTTTCACCACATCTTGATTAACAGTAGAAAACAATGATACTCTCCACTCTGCTTAAGTCTTAAAGAACGTTTCCCTATTAAATATGAAAGGCTTGTCATGATAAGTGGTGACTATCATATCGAATATTTGGTCAGAAAAAGCCTTTGATAAGACCGAATTTATTTACTCAATAGAGACCAAATCAAGCGAATGAAAGGAATATACAATAAGCATCAGTTTTGTAAATGAAGCATGCAATCGCAACTTACTGAGTAACAGCATAGATGGTGGCAACCAGTGACAGTGCAAACGAGAGAAGTTGCAGCACCATGAAGAAATAGTTTGATTTGCCAGCTCGATAAGGCTTCTTAGGTGGATCAAAGTTGTGCATTAGACTAATCTATGAAGCAAATTAGGTTGTTAAGTAATTCCATCTTATCATTTCCTCCTATGATTTCATCTTACAGCTTGATTATATAGTTAAGCGTAGTTAACACGAGCAAGTTTTCCATGACAATCTTTAATTCAAAACTTTATTTAGCTCTATAGCCATCTATTGTATAATACAACTACATCTTCATATATTACATCTTCATTATACAGTGCATCTATATTGTATAGTATTATATATAACATAGCAAATCAAAGTATGTGTTTCGGCTTCCCGTTAGAGAGTGCTCAATGCATTAATGCAGAGCGTGATACCTTATCATATATACCTACAAAGGATTTTTGTACATCTCCTGATGAGTGGGTAACCACGAAACAGCCTTGTCGAGATGCTGAGTGTACTTTGACTCTTTTTTTCTCAACAAATAACATAGTACATCTGTATTTTATAGTACTTACTATCTGATACATCAAAGTACATAAGACAATTTTTCATTGGACAAGTGTACTTTTCAAAAGCTTGGCATGCCAAATTTTATTTGCGATATGAATGATTTTCATAATCTAAAACTTGCTCGTAAAAATGCTCTGACAATTAACTTGACAAGTTTCTTGAGATCATCAAGATCTGTGCCTATCAGACTGTTCTAAATACTGTAATATGGTATGATATTGTAATGTTGTAGCATCTTTCTAATAACATACCCTTTTAAGATGAAAAACTGCAAACAATGTGAGACTTCCCATCATTGGCAGCAGTGGGCAAAATATCGTCCCTACCCTGCAAGAAAAGCGTGTGAACGTTAGAGGGTTAATAGATTTTATCACATCTGATAAGTTTCACCAACTCTAGAAATAAGTGGTATCACATTTATCAATTTGGGTCCACCTTTAGGTACAACCATTCGTTAGGCTTCATTGTCGTTATCTTTCTGACGTACTACTCTATTAAGTTTCTGATGCAAAGCTTTGATAGTTATAAAGTATGACATGTTTCCAATTTTCCTCACCATCCTCAAGTTCTATTCAGACCAAAGATAGTTCTGAAGTACTTCTCTGATGAGTGTCAAGCAAAAAGGTTTAATAGTTATTATGTTTCATTATATATTCCATTTTCCTCGCCATCCTGAAGATCTTTACCGATCAGAGACTGTTCTTACGTTCTACCGTGATGAGTGTCAGATGCAAAGCTTTAGTAGTTATTATGTTTTTTAGTGTTTTCGATATTTCTTGCAATATAGAAGTTATGTGCCAATCATAGACTGTCGTATCATGCATATGCTTACCAAATAATGGTTTGTCCGTAAACCAGCTCCAAAACATTATCTGGAATCTGGAATTCAGGTACACCAACTTTGTCTTTTAAGTTGCAACCAAGATCCACGTTGCGGCCAATATAACTGCGAGAATGAGAAATTATGATAAAGTATATTTGTATATAGTAAAGTTTAGCTACGAAGGTAACTAAGAAGTGCTATGATGAAGACATTTGTCTCAAGACCCCGACCCGAGTGAAACGTAGAAATATAGCTTCAATTATCTCGGTAGTCATATATGTTTATTTACGTACGTTGTATTTGACACATGCTATTAAAGTAACGAGTAATCGGACTAATTTGATGTTTGGGACGAACGTTGCTTGACTTACATGGCACCTAAATCTTCTGCTCAATCCATCACCCCATATACAGTTTCTATGCAGTGCTATGTTGGGGTGTTCAGTTTTCTCTGAGTATTTTGGGAGAAAGCAAGTTTGGAGGATTATCTGAGTAGTCTAGGAGATCCTCTACACTGCTGATGAAACCTCTCTAATCTTCCCTACTGCACAAAATGGATCAATCGACTCGAGCTTCTCGTCCAGCAAGTCCTGGTCGAGGCTAAGACTCCTTCACTTGAATATTTTTGCCTGAACTGTGAACCCATCATTGAGTGAAAATGCTAACTAAGGTTTATATTTTCTAACTAGACTTTACCTTCTTGGGTACTCGACTAGAATGGTGACTGCAATCAAAACCACGAAGTTTGTCCATATCAGCTTATACATCTCAGCTCCCAGTACGTTCTCCCAACACTGCAAATAAGAAGTAATATTCAAAAAAAAATAGTTTAACAACGAAACTGTCTCTATGGTCAAACCCTGTTTGGTGTCTCTGAACAATTATTAAAGATTTTTCGGTACTTTACCATACATGCACTACCATATTTGTTCGACTCTTCACCAACCATTTTAATGTATTTCAAACTTTAAATTCGAACTTGACATGAAATTTATCAAGTTAAAAAAACTTGAATTAAAAATCTTTAAGGCCTAGTTTTGTTTTTCCAAACTTTCTCTGCTTACGATAGGCCAAGGCATACATTTTGATAGGTTCACTAAAAAGATGAATTTAGCATCTTAAACAATTTTTGGTGTTGCCCTAAAATTTTCCCCAATGTGGCTAATACCTGATGATAATGCCAAACCAAAAATAGTTAAAATTTTTGAAATAATGGTAAGTAGTTTTAGAGAATAACAAGTTTTTCTGAGTAACACAACTGTTGTCTCTACGTTAACAGCCCCCTTGTGACATTTATATGGTATGCTTACTTATGCTGCAACGTAACGAACTCACCAAAGTTTTTTCGATGCTGATTTTTCGATAGACTGTTGCCAAGAGAACGCAAATCGAGGCTAGTTTCACCATAACTGTCCTTAAACGAGGGTAAGATAAAAGTGAGATTTGATTTTAGTTTCAACTATTCTTCTCCGTTTCTATTACAGGGTGTCCAAGTAAGACCTATTGAAATTGTTGACTTGGGGTCTACCCAAAAACTTTGGATCTAGGATTACATCTAACTTTAGTAGAGAGTTCCTATCCTGGCTATAGTACGCGATACTTGATTATAGAGCAATTATAAAGTGGAATGAACACATTAAAAACAGACACGGCCTTCTGTGACTCTGAGTTTCGTGCTTACGCACTCATCAGACAGACTATCTGGATCCAGGATGATTGTTTTTGGGTTTATCGATATCTTTAGCTTTTCGATTTCAAGTCTTCAAAGAAACACAGTTTGGGTACGCCTAAATATACAGGAGTTTTATTTAGTTTAACAGAACTGTGATTAGAAATTTGCGCAAAGAACATACTCCTTCTTTACTCATGACAAAAGATCGATGATGAAAAGTGTTATTTGAAATATCACTGTTATGTTTGTAAAAATGCTTTCAACATTTTGGGTATGCATCAAACTCGATAATTTTGATTTGGGTCTAAAGAAAATTCCTTTGGGTCTACGTGTTTTGGGTCTGACTTGGACACCCTGTTTTATTACTTAAAATTTTGGAGGTTTCCTATTTTTGTTTCTTTATTAGTTATGAAATATATAAGTTATTAACAGAAGTTTTGAAATGTTAGGATGTCTTAGGTTGGAAATAGAAAGAGTCAGAGTCTTTCAGATTTTTATTTTTCCATCAAAAGCCTACAGGGAATTTGGTATATTTAAACTGCTAATGGGGAAGTACTATAACTTCAGCAAAACTTTTAAAGAACGTAAATAGGATTACATACGACTTTTACGTGACTAAATCCTACAAAAAAGGCAAAAAAGCAATCATAAAGGCTGTACATTTAGGGTTGTGTTCACTGCGGCATTTTTTAGGTCGCATGAAGCTTTTGCACAATTTATAATAAAGTTCTGTATCAGAAGACATACACTCTTTTTTTTTATAAGAATAAATTTTATAAGAATAATGAGCCTCAAAAATGGTGAAATTTAAGAATATTCTAAGAATATTGCCAGGCTCAGATCTTATGGAAAAAATTTTTAGCGAGTGTTTCTTTACTTCTGAATTGGTGTGCTCTTTACTGGGAATGGTTTAAATACATACACTCGCCTAAATTTTGATGCAAGTGTCGATGAGCTCTGTTTTACAGGAAATAAGGATATTGTACTGTTATCCACCATATTTGTAATACTGTAGGTGTGCTTTTTGGAATTTATGACAATAATGACAATTTATTGCTATATCACTGTTTTTTGCCGTAAGAATAATTTAAGAATATTCCGAGGCTCAAAATAGCAAAAAATTAAGAATATTGAGGCTCAGAAAAAAATTAGATATTCTTATAAAAAAAAAAAGAGTGTAGAGTAGGATCATCATTATACTTTTGATAAATAAAATAGAAAGAATCAAACGTTCTTACCGTATAAGGTCGACGTTGATTTTAGTTTTTTGATCGTAGTCTTCCAAATTAGACAGTCTGTAGAAGACATTTGGCAACAACACGTTCACTAGCGTGATCGTTATTTGCGACGCGTAGTTTCTGAGCATTGACTTTATTGTTTGTTTCTCGTCTGTGTTTGCCTCCTAAAAAGCCAGTTTATGAGACTTCTTGAGAATGTTGAATCAATTTGAATTAAATTGAACGTATTCAAGTTAACGAAAATGAACTCTATCATCTTTATGCCACTTTAAGTAGATTTAGGTCATTAAATAAAGATTAAAGTCAAATAATCATTTTTTTAGAAACTTCATGATTTCAAGTATGTAGAAGCAAATGTTAAGAGAATAAAACAAATTCTTGCAATATTTTCTGAGTTTATCACTAATCATCTCCAGTCATTGTTTAGCAAGATTATCATCTCAACGGCACTTACCTGAATCGACCAGACAGTGGAGTGGTAGATGGCCAGTGCTCCAAAGAATAACAACATGAGTATGATCGAGTTCACCAGAAATCGGATCGTCTTCAAACAATATTCTTGTCTCTTTGTCATTTCCTCTTCTTTTGTATGCCGCAGTGCTTCTATCACATCGGCCTGAAAAGGGAATCATTTTGATATCATTGTATTACCAATGTTCTTCTGATTCTAATAGTATACAGTTTGTGTATATTGCCAGGGGTGGATCCAGATGGTCGTAATGGTTGCAGATGCAATTGTCAGATTTCTATATAATACATAATTAGATATAACTATAAAACATTCTTTAGAAAAGCAATTGAAATTCATTTAACTTCTACATAGCGAAAAAAATAAACAAAATCTACCTTTTGATCCCAACTCCAATGTTTTTTTTACTCTGCAACATTCACTAAGAAACTGGATCTGCCCCTGATTACACTAAATTTCCGACATAAGGAGCAGAAAACAAAATTGGACAACGTAACTTTTTGGAATAAAAGTGAAAATGATATACATGGTTTGACGATCCCTCCACAGTTATATTAGCATCGATTGCATATTTTTGCTAACTTTATTTACGATAATTTTGCTTGTCTCATGTTCACCAATCATGCACTCACCTCTAGTTCCCTGATGATGCTGATTGACGTCAGTTGTGCCGTTTCTTCACTCATAATACACATATCCCATCCACCAAATATCTTGTTGCTGAAAGAGTATTCGTTTCGTCTGCCTCCTTTCACGTGACTTTGCTCAAATGTCTTTATTGCTCTGTAATCAAAGAAAACAATGTTTTAAATAGCTGGATAGTGATACCTAATTCTTAACTAATAACTTAAGTCATATTCATTATTGACAGTTGTGTGACATTCTCTTCTGTTCCCGTGGATAATCATTTACATTTGATCATGAAAAAATCCTTTTCTATTAGAATCTGACAGCCCGATTTGATAATTTGAGTTTATCATATGCAGTGACTTATTGTACTGTTTTGTATTGAGTTGTGTTTGTGTGTTTGTTTTTATGACGACGTCCCAATCGGTCCTAATTTTGTAGACATGTCATTATTGTAAAAGCCCCCACCTTTGAAAAACTAGAGAATAACGTCAAATTTTTGAAGTAATTCGTAGAAAAAATTCTCAAGTAGAAAGTGTTGCAAGACAATATTTTACTTACGATGAAACGATGAGATACAAACTCAACATAAGACAAACAAATGACGTCAGAATGTAAGCCAACGGCATGTTGTATATCCAACCATCGAATCCTTGATAGAATGCATTGTCATAACTGCCGTAAAACATCACTGTCAGGTTCATCCAGCCCTGGAAGAAAGTGAAGAAGAATTCTTACTGACACAATCACAATGATGCACATGCGAGTTGCTGTGATATTAATCCAGATAATTTTCAGAATGACCTGAACTGGACTCGAACTAACGACCTCTGAATTATCACCCTTGGGAACGTCTTTGCCATACTGTAGAGGATGTTCACGTTCAGTACTGTGGAGGAATATCAACAAAACTTTGGGGGTTTTAGTACTGTGGGGTGATACCATCAGTACTGTGGGTGATATGATCAGTACTGTGGAAGGATACCATCCACACTGTTGGAGTGTGTTCATTACTGTGGCGGAATATAATTGGTTTCCACATCACTGAATATCCTCCATAGCACTGATGGTATCCCTCTATGGTACTGAACATCTTCAACACCACAGCACTGGATGGTATCCCCATAGCAGTGATGTTTTCCTTCCATAGATGGTATCCCCCATAGTATTGAAGACCCTCCAATTTACTGATGATTAGATGGTATACCCCACAGTCCGGTGATATCCCCCCACTTGAAACTTGAGAATTGTTTTCATAATAGGCATGAGAATTACAGCAAGATAAGGGACAAGCTTGGCCAGCTGGTTAGATTCCACGTAAAAGCCTTATATCCAAGAGGTATATCACATAAAAGAACGAATTGTATGAGTAGTACCTTGTAATATATATAAATTTTTCCACTAAAGTTTCAGCCATATGCACATTATCAAGAGGTCTCTTGACTGTTGGGGCATACGCCTGAAACGTTAGTGGAAACATTTATTGATATTAAATGGTACTACTCATACAATTTGTTCTTTTATTCGTCTTATCAACAGTACCACACGCATTTAATAATTTTCAACGGCACATTAAAAAGTTTCAAATCTAAACCTACCGTTCCTTGGAAAAGATCGATAACATTTTGCACGGTATTCTTATTTCCACTGTGTTCTTTAGCGACTTTGGCATCTTCCATCAGACAATTGAAAGAATTGTAAAATTGGACCGTCGAGTTTCCGTTGCCAGCACTTTGGTTGCTCGGGTAGGTCCAGAAGTGGACAGTGCCATTAACAGTTGGCTGCATACACGTTAGTTTCTTGAAGGTCACGTGAGGGATCGAGATGAAAACGAATGTTAGTATCCCTATGCAAGTGTTCAGCAGGAATAACCAACGCAAGAATGTGAAGTAGGAAAGGACACCATTTCCAAAGTGGCCTGAGGAGAATTTGATTAACAAATGTTGTTATTTATCAAGATTCGATGGGTAATATCATTATTTATAGAAGTGGATGGTTAGGCAACCTACTTTTGCACGTTTTTGTTTAACATTTGATGTTGAACAGTACCAGAAAGTGCGCAACGTATGCCCATAGTTAAT
This sequence comes from Pelagia noctiluca, assembly GCA_963924455.1. Classification (NCBI taxonomy): domain Eukaryota; kingdom Metazoa; phylum Cnidaria; class Scyphozoa; order Semaeostomeae; family Pelagiidae; genus Pelagia; species Pelagia noctiluca. The sequence goes on along the minus strand of OZ004322.1, from coordinate 14,615,063 downwards.
AGAAGAAGATAGTTAGGAAACCTATTTTTGTACGTCTTTCTTTCACATTAGATGTTGAACAGTTCCTGAGAGTGCACAGTCTATGCTTTATCCTCTCTCTTTACTGTTAAAATTGTAGATGTATACATTGCCTGAATAAATATGATGGCCTAATTGTTCAACCATGACATTGATAGCTAAAAAGTCGTAAAACAACACATTGTGCACTCTCAATCTTGGAAAACTGTAACAAAAAGGTATAGCAATAGGTTTTCATCTCCCCCATAAACTATGGAAATGTACAAACATCCTTAGTAATAATCTTAGTTTGATAATCTCAGTGTTATCGCAGTTCGATTGAATCACAAACACAATTTTGTTGCAATGAAATATACCTCCAATGTTTTTCAAATGGCCTTTCCATAAGCCCCATGTTGTCACTGCATCCTTCGTCTGTCTATGCAGCCTTTTTAATCTCTGTATTAAGAAAAGTGCAGACATTGTTTATTTCTGTTACAGCTTTAAATCTATTTTATCTACATCAACGTGGACGAACAAAAGCCTTTCATCTGCAAATTTAAGTATAATTCTCTGTGTTTTCTACTTCAATTTGTACATGTACTGATAGCTACTGTACTGATGCTGTAGATGACTTTACTTTAAAATGCAAGTACAATCTATCACGGTTCGAATGCACCTTCTAGAAATCAGTGTTGTCTGATATAGTTTGATATAGAAAAGACACAGTGGTGAATCAGATAAGTCTGGTGAAAGTAGGCCCTCTATAACTAAAAAGTAATTTTCTTCTTCCTGAAATACAATCAGTGCAATGTGCTAGGTTTCCTTCGGGAGCTATAGCAGCCAGAATTTCGTAGAGGCCTCTTTTGGCTTTTGAGAAATGTTTAGGAGCCCTTGGTTTTGTGCTTTAAGGTGCATATCATGCGTTATACCACTACAAGAATGATAACCTCTTTGCCCAATGAAATGAAAATATTCTAAATGAAAATATTCTTTCTTTAGTAAATTTTCTAAAAAGAAAGTTGCAATATCTTAGCCTTAGCATGATAATATTTGAAGAGCAAAAACAATGAAAATCAAAACACAGGAAAATTATTTCTTTATATCACGCTTATTGGCGATAAGAAGACATATTTCAACTCACAACTGTACTCCATGACAACCAGACTCTAAATGGCGACACGGCCTTTTTCTTGAATCCACCTCCATTTTTGTATTCTTTCAACTCCCTAGGATTATTCAGAACAGTAATTAAAACAAAAAAGCTAAAATACTTGCAAAGCAGTACGTAAAATAAAATTCATATGGAGAAAAAGCCAATTCAGGAGAAAATTCGAGGAAATTCTTTATAGGGAAGTTTATAGGTTTGGAAATTTCTTGGGGAGCACCTTCCCCTTTCTCCACTATTGCAAATGAATTTGGACAGAAATTTTAGATCTTAGCAAGCTACAAAGAGGCTCTTCTGAAAGAAAATAGGTTCCCAAGAGCACAAACTCTCAGATTCAAGTGCATAAACCTTTTAAGATGTTCACTCTTTGTAGAAGTTTACTTATTTGGGTTTGTATACTTCGTAGATCAAAGAAAGCTAGAAGGATGCCCCTCTAAAAGCAAAAAAGGCGTGCAGGCTTTCAGAATCAGGGATAATCCTGGAAATTATGGTAGAAGGAACAAGCCTTGCTTCTTATCAGAAATGAATATACTTGCTTTTAAATTCGTTTGCGTCGTACATTATCTTAGCTTACTAACAAATGCTTCACCAGCCTGAATACACAACCTGTTCTAACTTAGCAAGTAGGTTAAAGATCATCCCATAAACCTAGCAAAATCATCCAAAAAACAGGTAAATTGTCGTTGCTCGAATGTTTTTCTATTGCGAAAATTTTAGTTCATGGGTTGAGCAAGACAGGCAGCTAGATGCAAACCTTAAATCTGAATCTGACAGACCTAGCTCTAGACTTACTTTGTCGTGGTGGGCAAAAGCTTTGCTCTAAAAGGCCAGTGAGATGAGGAGTTAATCTATCTAATATTGTTTTGGCGTCACGAATCAGAATTTTCTAAATTAGAATTCGTCTGCATTCAGGGTTTCAAAATTTCAAAATTTACCTGAGAGAAAATTTCTTCTCCGCCAAGCTGATGCAGCTTAGTCGCAATAGTTCAATGGCAGCTTTCTTCTCATCGTCGCTTCTTTTACTTCTTTCATCGTGGGAATTCGAGGTGGATATATGATCTTCTTTGGATGTAATCAATGCTTGCTCTTCTGAGATTTCTGAGCCGTCTTCATCACGGCTGCGTTCTTCCAGAGGAAGTCTCTGATATTGGCTGTCCATCCTTTAATGTCCTTCATTGCTCATTTCTTTATTCATACCTTCCATCTGTCAGTATCTGTCTCGCTACTCATCATTAACATATACAGGCTGTACATTGTTCTTTGTTTGTATTTTGTGAGAATTATTTCTTTGAAGTTGGATGAATTATTTATAGGGCTAAGGGTGCCTTATTGTGGTGCTTAGAATATATGGGCGGGGTATAGATGATATCTTGATCGTTTTGAAGGGGCAATGTAATTTTTACATAGTAGGATAGATATCTTAAAAATGTCACAATGTTTTGCAACCACGGTTTCTCTAGAAGATCCAAGATTTGAAAAGTCAATCGTAGTAATGTTTACAGAGTGACATGACCAGAGTAGGACTCGAACCCCCGCACGACATTTGACTTTGTACGCCAGTGCGCTAACCACTGAGTATCAGGCCAACATTAAGAAGAAAAACCGAATAATCTCAATCATTTATATTGCACTACCACTCAGCAATCGCGAAGACCAACTGTCGTATTGTTTTACCTGACCCTAACCCTACGACCATTTGAAATGAAATTTTCAAACGAACGATAGCTTTGGAATAGCATGAACAAAAGCCCTATACAACATGAAAATGAAGACTATGTAAAAGCTATCTCATCTGGTACAGTGAACTTTCAGTTGCAGTTTCATTATGATTTAAGATTCCACACAATGCAATTATTTTTGAAAAAGTTAGATATACTGCATAAAATATGCAAACAGAAAAGAAAATAACAGAAAAGAAAATAATGTTAGATGTAATATTGATTATGAATGAAATTTCTTAAAGGGGGAACTCTCTAAGTAGATGAACTAACAAGAGAAGAGCCCCCCCTTTCAAGCCTAAGTTTGATGGTTGCGGATGAAACAGATAATAATAGTTTAGTCATGTTGAGAATTATGAACATCAGATAGTTCGCAGGAAGAATTTGGGAACACGATTAAAAATTATTGATCAGATGTGTTCTTAGTTTTGATTTTAACGATGAGTGCAAAAAGGTACAAAGACTGAAAAGAAAGGTCACAAATAACGAGATTTAAAACCCCTCCCCGGCTTTTTGAAAAATGATTCTAAAGCTCCGGCGAAACCATCAAACAATGCTTGAAAACATTTTGTTTTTGCTTTCCTTTCCATGTTTGATGGTTTGGTCACATTTTCAACCACAACAAATTAATACTAAACTTTACTTGAAAAGCAGGATTTGTTTGCCAATATTTTTGGTACTTCTTAAGAACATTTCTTGCTTATCACAAGCAAAAATATTTAGTTACTCTTTTGTTATATCTGTGGACATTCTGCTTGATAAGCAAAACAATATTTGTCAAACATTCAAACATTGTTTGATCGATTGGCCGGGGTTTTGAGGTCTGGGACGGGCCTAGGCTAAACAAAAGTTAGGTTTGGAACTTTGAAAAGGAGTATCAGGCGTTGCGATAGACATGCAGATCAGGCCGTGAAACGCAGCTTAAAGTGAAGGTAAATAATCAATTTCAGGGTCTTACCAAGTGATAGCGTATAGTCAACTATTCAGAAATGATTGACCAAGGTTGGCTCAAAAATCTTTCTGTTGAAATTACAAAATCAAGGGAGCTTTCCGAAGTTGCTTCAAAAAACGACCTCGAAACAGCCCCCTACGAGTCAAAATATAAAGCAAGGAAGATCATAAAGGACCTCATTTCTGATCTAGAAGAGCAAGTTAATCTTGATGATATAAAAACAGCAAATGAAGCAGATGAAGAAGTTACTCAAAGCAGTGAATTTGCCCTGGCAAATAGCTGGCCCCTCAGCCCAGCCATACTATTGGCTGCCTTGGAATATGATCTAGGCATGAACTATATCGAAACTGAGGAGTCTGCAACTGGAGAAGACCATTTAAAGAATTGCTTGAAATATTTGGATGTGAAAAATCCCAAAAACCCACTGGTTGTTAGTCTGTTAGTTGCCGTGAAATGTCAGCATGGTATTTTATGGTCAAGTAGAGCCGATCATGAAAAGGCTTTAGGGTTTTTGAAAGAAGCAGAGCAATATTACGAAGATTACGTAAGGGATGTCGGCAACTCACCCTTGTCGGTCAGGGATATTTTGCTGTGTGTTGATGAGAGAGTGGCAAAATCTGAGCAGGACAGGAAATATGAATTTGAAAAGCAGCACACATTGACATTATATTTCATGGCTCAAACTTTTAGCAATCTCGGGCAGCCTGAAAAATCAGCCAGATATTGTCACATCACTTTGCTGAGGCAAAAAGAGACGTCACAGTATGAGCCTGCTGACTGGGCTCTGAATTGTGCCACTTTGTCCCAGTATTATATCACAAAGGACATGTATACATTTGCAAGGTACTGTCTTGCCTGTGCTTCAGAGGTTGCTAACGAAGCCGAAACAAAGTTTAATCCTGAAGCATATGACGAGGATGAGTTACAGAGAGCCAGAGACAAAGTTGATAAGATGAAAGCTGATGTTGCAAGATGCTGGGCAAAATATTGCTTGAATCTACTGATTTCTTCTCATACCAAAATGCTTGAGTTGGCAGATAATGCAAGAGAGGGGAGAACAGAACAGCCAGAAGCCACAAGCGAAGAGGCAGAAGAGAATGATTTAAAACACTTGAAATTCAAAGACCTTGAAGTGACCTCCTTAGAAGAAGAAGTTAACGACAAGCATGCAAAAGATTATGAAGATGCAAAAAAACTCTTTCTTTCTGGCCAGAAGTGGCTACAATTAGCCAAAGAATTTTACATCTTTGATGGATACGTCACAGATTTTATTGAGATCAGCCAAGACATGAGCCAGTTTTTCAAGTATTTAGCCATATTTGACAATAGTTTTGATCGTAGATGCAAGATGCAGAAGCGAAGAATTGACATATTGACAGAGCCTCTACGAGAATTGAGCCCGCAGCATTTCCTGCAAGTTTGCAGGCAACTCACGTTTGAAATAGGAGAAATATACGGAGACATGGCTGACCTGAAGAAAGCAATCATGGAACAAGACACATCTAGAGTATCGGTAGATAGCTTAAAGAAATTCAACAAGATGCTCCTACAAGGAATCCATTTTTACCAATCATTTATCGACTCCTACAAGCAGAAAGATGCTCTCCCCAAAGCATACGAAGATGATGCTGTAAGAGGTGTTTTGCTTGCTTTCTTCTACATGGCAAGACTATACTCAAAGTATTTAACGCCTGATCGGGATATCAAAGCAGACTATATGAAGAAGGAGATGAGCATGTTTGAATACATTGTTAACTATTGTGATGCGCACCCTGATATGCCCAAGGTGTTCGAAGAAGAACTAGAAGTTAGTAGGGAGATGCTCGCTTTGTTTCCTGCCAAGATGAATAAATTTCTGGATTCATAAGTGAAAATGGACTACTGATCTATCAAAACATTGTATTTCGGTACTAAGCACAAGAGCTACCCAGAACCAACTATGTTAATGGTTTGTTTCTTAAAGTGTAAGTTGAATATGATGAGCTTCAGATGAATCTGCCATATTGGCTTTTAGTTTTCTGGATTCTTTTATAAGTTATTAGTTCAGTAGTGAATGCTGTTAAAGTATAGATCTGTTTATGAATTCACTCAGTGTATATTTTTAAGAGCCATTGGCAATTTATGTTTGACAGTCTTTTATCTGCATAGAACTTGAGGATGGCAAGGAAATTTAAAACCTAGTGACACACAATGAATACTAAAGCTTTGCATCTAACACTCATCAGAGTAGTACGTCAGAAAGAGAATAAAAACGAAACCTAATGAGTTATCATACACAGATGAAGATAGAAATTGGCAAATCAGAAAGGAGGTGAATGATTGCTACGTGAGAAACAACCAATGATCACTAGAAGTCTAGTGAGACAAACGATAAAATGTTATTAAAAAGCGCTAGTTGAAAAACAATAGTTTCTGTCCACACAAATGATATACACATTAAGGGATCCATGGTTTTGATCAAGACAAGTTCCCTATAAGTGAAATTTGACCTTGATCCCACCCAATGATGCAAATACCATTCTCACTGTAGTTTTCAGCCCATTAGTAGTTATTTTGTTTTGCTATGTTTCTGATTTTTCTCACAATCCTCAATTTATGTTGTAACCACTTCAAAAATCATTCGACTAATATATGATTTTATTAGATTCAGGCTTTAGTTGTGTTATATATCAACTCTCAAACTCCCGTGTTCTTATCAAATTGTACTATAATTGAAAGAGTGCGAGCAGAATGCTGCATTGTTTTTGTTTTCATCTGAGTGCCGTGACAAACTGAATCATCAGAGTTTAAAAAGGCGAGAGCTAAGCAACGACTGAAGGTGTCAAACTAATGAGAAACAGAGGGGAAAATGATAACTGTTGTCAATGACGAGGAGACAAGAATGTTAGAGATTATTACAGTGTTTATTTTTAAGGGAGGGCCCCTCGAAAATCAGCACTCGTGTTGATAGGGCTGCCCTCCCATTAGTTAAATATTGAAAATGAAATGAAAATGAAATGAAAGAGATAGATTTTGTTTTCAATTTGCAACCCTGGTCCTTTTTCTCGAAGAGACCATAACTCGTGATCTTTGAGGAGGACTTAATCTCTGAAATTTGATAATAGCTGAATGAATAATATTGGTTTCGTTTTGGCATCCTTCTCTATCGTGCTTGCCCACCCAATAATGTTCCTTGTTGGGGTCTGTTAGGGGCCGGGGGGAAAAGGGGCGCATCTTTCCATTTGAGCTCCAACAGACATTTTTTGGATACCAGTGGTTAGTGGATACAACTGAAGCAACAACAACAACATTTTAAAAACGATACAAGACTGATTTGTCACGTGATTAATGACGTGAGCCTTCGGTGAAAAATTGTGCCGCCATTCGTAGGGACTTCAGCCTACAGTGGGGATTTCCACTGCTTAGTAGGTTGTAGGGAAAACCTACGGAAGAAATCCTGAAAAATTAAGTTCAACAATTTTCATTTTGAGGAAAAATATTGATCTACTTGAGTAACTTGTAGGAAAATTGTTGGTTTTTGGAAATATTTTAAGGGATTTTAGGGTAGGGACTTGAATTTCTCCGTAGATTTTGCGTAGTGGTAAATATAAAACGCTGTAGGTGGAGAAGTTATGTTATGCGTGGCAGCACTAGAGAAAAAGTAGGTTGGAATCGGAGTACTTTTTCAACGTTTCCAAGCAAGATGCTAGGCCAGTGAAGAAAGCTTGTGTTTTGCGTTTTATTCGTGTTGAATATGGTTTAATAGAAGTTAGATATGGTGTGAATAGAAGAAATCGACCTCTTGCTTGGAATGAATATCAACTTATGTGATTTCTCATCGAGTTTATCTGAGCAAAGCAAAGGTAAAGTGCACCTATTTCACTTCGGGAAGTTGAAAACTTCAATCACTCTCACTTGGACTGGAGAATTTTTGTTTTATTGGATTAGGGATTAACATCGCTTTATTCGAGTTATTTTAATACACAAGCTTCGTAAAATCATGAATTCGCATTTCCTTTGGATGTTAGCCTTTTCTAATCGAAGGATGTTTTAGAAAAAAATAAAGCAAAATTTTTCCAAGCAACGCTGGCTAGAAGACTGTTGATGTGGAGTCGAGTGTGGTCAGTGGTTGGGAGAGTAAACTAGACTGTCAGGCTGGAGTAGACTAGCCTAGGCACGTATCCACATAACGAAAGAGCTCTGGTCGTGCTTGACTTTCAGTCTTCAAAGCTGCTATCATAACAAAGTTCTCAAATTTCTTATGTGTATCCAATTACAGTCTAGGACATCTTTTAGTTAGTAAAGATTTGGAGTTAGAATTCGAATTCTTTTCATGCAAAGTTATTTGGTTTATCCCAGCAACCACAAAGGTACTCTTTCTAGGTGCTATGTTGTAATCAAAATCAATAGATTTATGGAATCATGAATAGATTTAGGGGGTACAGTTCCGGGCCTTGGCCCCCCTTGCTGATAAAAACTACCCTCAGCGCCCACTTTCCAGAAGTTTGGTGCCCATTTGGATTCTTGATATTTCTGTTAAAACATAGCATTGGTTAGCCCCCTCATAAGCACCTGCCCCCTTCAGATTTACTTTGGACCCACCCATGCATGTATGGAATACAAGCTACTAGATATATCTCACAGGTAGAATACTTTGATTAACAGATGTAACATCTACGGTAAAAGTAAAAGTTAGTGGAGATGGAATAGCCCCCTGCCAGAATAGCCCTTTGTTACTCAAAAGTTTCATGCTTTCAGGATCATCAGACAGACCATAATGAATTACATCCTGATTTATGGAAGTTGTGAATAAAAATTCGTAAATTGGGATGAAATTCATTACAGTCTGTCCGATGATTGCAAACGCATTAAACTTTGAGAGCCAGTCTCCTTTCTTGTTTCTGATCTATTCTTTCTCCTTTAATTTATATAGTACATCTTTTCGGTTCTAGGATGAATGGGGTGGTTAAGAATGGTACCAGCTGCCCTTCACACATTGCTCATGCCGATCGTGGGGAAGAAAATCTGCATCAGCAAGGAAAAGCATCTACCACAGGTAGGGTTCACTTTCTTCAGATTTTTTATTGAAAATGCCAGGAAAAGTACAAAGGTTGCTTATTTTCTCCCTTAATTGATATTATGGTGAACCTGTCATATAACAAAAGTAAAACAATGACAATAATTTGAGAAAGTTTCATGAAATCACTTTAATAAATGGTTGAATAGCAATTTCTGAAAAGTTTAATTGCTAAAGATTTGTCTTTGATTGCTACAAAACTTCAGAGCAGGAGTAAAAAAACTTGAGGCTCATGCCAAAAAAAAGCAAAAAAAACCTCATTGGAATTAGAATGAATAAAGATTCAACTATATGCCACTTTTGATGGGGACAAATGGTGGGATGGGATTTGAGTGCAGAAATTTTACGTAAGCACACTTACAAAAAATTTGGCATTGAAACAAAACAAATCTTATTCTTCTGTAATAACATGGATTAGAACTAAACTATCTTTCAAAATTTTGCGTTCTGTGATACTTTGTGTCAGAGGATCAAGAAGGCCATGGAGGGTAAACAGGGACTAAGAGACAGCAGAAGACTTTGTACTAAATTATCTTGTTGATATGTTTTTATTAATTATGTCAAGGTGACAGATTAAAAAAAACTATGTAAAGTATGCTTGAATTAAGTGTTAGCTTGAGAAACAGTATAAAGTGTATTAGGGAAGATGTAGGATTTGGAAAATCAATCGATAAATATGGCTAGAGCTAGTGTCAAACTGGCAGGATGACACAGATTGCAGCTAAACAGGGTTTAGTCAAGTATTTTAAGAACAAAGAAGAATGAATCAATGAGAAGTCTGCTGTCAAATATTTTCTTGCTTCATGTTTACAAGAACAGTGAAACCTAAAACCTGTTACTGTTGATTTTATCTAAAAACTACAGATAGGCACTTACTGTTGTTACCAATTTTGTTTTTCTGCGCGGATGAGTGGGTGAGGATATTAAACATTAAAGACCAACCTCATCAAACCTTCTGCTTGGTATTTGATCTACCGAGAAACTTAGAAACGAAAAGAAGGAAATCTCCTAATCATAGCTGTGCAACCATTAGAAATTGGGATTATGGAACTAAAATAGTATCCTCCTACGCGCCTTATGTATAAAATAGCAGCTGCTTGACCCTCTCAATATTCTTTTTCTTGGTCATGGGTATGGTGTATTTCAATTTTCTTGCCAGCTACTGCTTTGATTTTTGGGAATAGTTGCTCTACTGTAATGGTATTGCTGAAGAAAATTTACTCAATTTTTCACAACTCAGAGCCTGATGAAATGTTTAGCTAATATCTTGACTATGTGTGAGTAAAGATTGTTTGGTTTAGTAAAGTATGGAATCCAATGTCTTAGTATTCTTGATAAGAAATAAGTATTTATAACACTGCTTTTTAGATAATTTCTTACTGTGTTACTATTTTATGGTAATTACACCTTTTAGCAAAAAGTCACTCTGCACAACATGTAAGATAACGCTACTGGATGATGTATGCTCAATGAGGACAAAATTGGTAATTCCTGGGGGGGACACAATCTGGCACAGGGTTTACTTTTCTGGTAAAGAGTATGCAACACGCTATCTTGATTTATGATAGTAATTTGTATATGAATTTTGTATGATTTTGACAACTGTTTATGATTTGGGAGGCTGTTCATGTGACAAGGTATTGTGTGTTTTGGCTGGGAGGTATTTTTGACAGTTTGCAATATAGGTCTCTGGTAGAATCAAAAAGTGATCCAAAACCGAAGCAAAATGCCAATAAACCTTCTTATCATTTCTGAACTACATTAATGATTAATATGATAATCATGGTCATTAGAATGGTAAAAAAGCATTACCACTAATAATCAGTGGTTATTGGCTCAAATCCTTTCAGGGTCATTTTTCATTCAAAACAAATTATCTGGACTCAACTGTAACAACTTTAGATTATTCACGAGAATATCATTTAAACCTAATTAGCGTGTTCTGTTCTTTAAAAACTTTAAAAAACACCAAAGACCTAAAAAGTGGGGTTAGTTGAGTGGCCAAACAGCTCAAGCAGTTTGGTATGTGCAGTTGAAGTTAAGCTTGGTGGTGTGATGTCAACATCTGGATTGTTGACCTTAAAGGTGTTGACTAAACCACTCACTCGACTCTCCTTCAGAAAGGTATTAAACTAGGGGCTCCCTGCCCCTGCTGGAAAGAAGGCCTTTTGCAGGCTAGCACAAGAAACATACTTCACTTCTTAAACACCTCATTGCTTCCACTTTCAACCTATAGCAATATTTGTGAAAATACCTTTTAAGTCGTGGCTAATAAATGATTTATTTTCTGAACATTTTTCACTTGAATTGCTCTTCTGACTCATCTCTTATTCTTTAGGTGAAAATCATTGGGAGTTGCCATTTCCATCAATAGCAGGAGAAAGGCTCGAGCACACTTGTCTAGCACAAGAGAATTATGTCGCTCTCACAAACTTCAGACTGATTGTCTGTCTTCCTGAAACCTTCTATAATGTGAGTGTAACTTCAACATTCTTTGATCAGACAGGATTTGAAAATGATTAAAAACTCAGATTTGATATATGGATTGCAGGGAAAATTTGAAAAATAGCAAAACATATTATCTACCAAAGCTTTGCATCTGGCACTCATTAGAAGTGTATGTCAGAAAGAGAATGAGCATGAAATTTAGTAAATTTGTGAAAATTAATTTGAACCAAAAATTAATGTGGGTTCAAATCTTACCTACTAGGTCATTTAATTTTCACAAATTAATTCTGATTGATTTTTCAAATCCCATTTCTTCTCAAGAATTGCTACATCCAGCTGTGGATCAAAATCAGTGTACTTTCTGGCAAATGTCAGACACAAAGCTTACGTAGTTATTATGTTTTGTTATGTTTCTAGTTTTCCTTGTCATTCTCAAGTTCTGCACTACCCTGATTAGTGTTGATGCAAAGCTTCAGTAGTTATTTATTCAGTAATTGCTTTGTTTCTGATTTTCCTTGCCATCCCCAAGTTCTATACTGATCAAAAAAGACTGTTATATTATTTGATATGTACAGGGTGATTGAATCTGTTGAAAAAATGTCTGAAACAACATTATGATTAACCAAAGTCTCAAATTTGCAGATATTTTTTAAGAGTGATGGATAAATAACATTTGATGCCATCTTTTTGGGATGGTGAGGACTAGGTGTTGTGGCCTTTTGATTAAGAAAATAGCACCAGAGTGACTAGCCGCTGTGGTCGTTTAGTTTGCAAACTCTAGACGTTTCTTTACCAGTGTGCCCGCTAGGGGCAAGAGTGATCACTCTGGTAAAAAAGGCCTGTGGTTGACTGTTTTTTGAAAAATTTCTTAGTAGAAAGTGCTTTTTGAGGGAAAATGACTTGTTTTGGATGGTTAACATGCAGGATTTTCAGTAGTTAGGTCAGTATTGAGGTACTCTATATAGACACCCTCTAAGAACCTTGTTAGAAATACAAAGGCTAACATGATTTATGAGGTGAAATAATTACTGGGCACATCAATCTATTTTTTTAATTGACAGTTTAGAATAGTTTGATTATAGAAGAAAAAAGCAATTAGTAATTCAATGTTCTTATCTTAACCATGATAAAGCACTAACTCTTAACTCTTCAGTTGAGGTGGTATTTAATCAGGCAGATGTTGATTTCTTAGGTTCCAATCAAAAACATTGAATTTGTTGAGATCCGAGATCTTCTGGAGTTATGGGTTTATTGCAAAGATGGTAAATCTTTCAGGTAACTCTTCTCCATTTTCCACCCATTCATTTTATTTGGCTATAAATTATTCACGTTTTATTGTTCTATCTACTCAAAGTTCATTTACATAGATATACCAGAATCAATTTCTTGGGAAGTAGCAGGATTTGGAAAATCAATTGAAATAATTTTTGTGCGCTTTTTCATTCATACAAGTTATTTCAATTGATTTTCCAACTTCTAAACCGTATCTTGTTATGGGCCTTTTTCAAGAGGTGAATATCCTTTGGTAAGTTTGGTGTAGTTTTTGAAGAACCATTAAACAAGTTTGTCTCTACACCCGGTGTGTGGTGCTGCAATGTGGGCAATTGATATGGCTAGAGTCGGTCGGTCAAAATAATTACCCCGGTACCCCAGTTCGTAGAGCTATTGAATCGTAGACTCTGATGTTGTAGGGTCAAATTTTACCTAGATCATATTCATTCACACAAATGATTTAGATAGAATTAGTTTCTCCTAATGTTTCAGAATCTGATATTCCAGAATCAATTTCATTTTTTTTCAGCATCATATTTGATATACCAGAGTTTTCAACGAGATGGTGGCAACACCTAACAACAATAACAGCTGTGCCTTCCAAAATTGAGGATCTATTTGCTTTCACCTGTCACAAGCAACAACAACAACATTTAAATGGAATTTCTAATCATTATCCAACAGGTGATCTTACTGTCAATTTTGGAATCAATCTCCTTTCAAAAGAATCTTCCCTTAGAAAGAGCCCTTTTGTGGGATTGATATTGTTCTGATGCAGACTGGCTCTTGCCATCTGGTTGAAAGAGACCCTTCATATATAGATTACATTTTTATAGCATAAAGAAAAGAATTCTTCTCTCATGAAAAAGACTCTCCTCTCACGAAAATAACGCAAGAAATAGCACCCTTTGCAGTTTTAAGAATTGATAATTTCCTCAAAAGTGATTTTCATTTTTCAAAATGACTATTAAAAATTCCATGGTCTTTATATCACTTCGAATTTTGAGAAAATTGCCTGGGGTTCTTGAGGGCCCATTAAAGCATTTTCTAGGGTACTAGAGTACTAATCTAGAGGTCATGGGTTAAAGTCCTACTTTTTCATTCTCACAAATTATCTTATTCAATATTATTTTGCAAGGTTGTGAGAATTGGCAAGTGCTCCATTTGAGGGGCCAAAAATCCCCATGTAAGCAAACTTGGAGTTCGGAAATTTAAAGAAAACTAAGTGACTTATAGATCTGGGACCTTATAAATGCTGATCAGAAACCTGTTTTAGAAATATTGAATTAATTTTTACTTTCATTTATTATTTTGCTTCATTTCCAGCTGTTACAGATGCAAGTCTGTTTATTTCTGAGTTAAAAAGACTGAAATTCGACACAAGGAGTATTTGGAGAGTCTCCGAGATCAATTCTAAGTTTGAGTGAGTTTCTTACTTAATGTTCACCATTCTCAATGACATGAATTCTTGAAAACCTCAAATAAACGTCTCCCTCTCTTGAAGAATTTCTTAGGTTATTATTGATTATAATAGTTCCATAGTTAGAATAAGTTCTTTTCAATAAAGATGATAAGTTATGCTGTTTCTCAGAGCTTCGTGGTTATTTTGCAATCATCAGACATCAAAGTATCAAATCTTAAGGTACAGAGCAAAATAGTCCCTATAATCTAAAGTTAAACTCTTTAAATTAGTAGATATCAAATAGTGGGATCCTTATCTTTCCTTGTTATTGAAGATAAATTTTAGTTTGATGGTTATGTCAATTCTTCCAAATTGCTTCCGCCCAGATTTTCAATTTCTCGCATATATTTTCATTATATCCTTCTTTGTTATAGAGCATGTTCCAGTTATCCAAAGTTTCACGTGGTTCCTGCCTGGACTAGTGATAAAGATCTGCTGGAAAGTGCCAGATTTAGGTCAAACGGAAGGTTCCCGTCGGTTGTATGGAGGTACAGTACTTTCTGATATAAATGAAAGCGTGTCAATTACAGCCTGTGTTGTACTCCACACCGTGTAAGATTTCTCATGTGAAGGGCCTCTTAAAAACTAGTTGAAAGTCAGAAGGGACTTGGGTAGAATTTTTGCTGTTCATTTTCAAAGCAGTCCATTTCAAATTTAGAGTAAAGCAGAAATGGAGGCAAAGCACTACCATATTGACACACTTGGGCCTTCTTACCGCTATTATCTTCAGAGTGTAGCATATACACTAAGAATAAAGAGACTCAAAAGACAAAAATCTCCATCTTTACAAGCGGGTTTCGTGGTAACCCACTCATCAGGAGATGTACAGATCAGCAGATGTACGGATCTATACATCTCTTAATGAGTGGGTAACCACGAATAAGGCTTGTCGAGATGGAGAGTTTTGTCTTTTGAGTCTCTTTTTCCTTAGTGTATATAGCTCTACTCTATGTTTCGAGCACTCTAATGGGAAACTGATACACAGACTAACTGTAACATGCATATATTCTAAAAGAAAGAAAATGGTAGATTGTGGATGAAGATTCACAAACAGTGCTAGCCACACTCTGAAGATAACAAAGGTTAGAAAGGCCTGCAGTTTGCATATGTATGTAGTGTTTTTGCCTCAATTTTTACTTCATTATATGTTATGAATTCTACCAAATATTATATGCAGAACTTGGAGATATCTTTATTTCTTCAGTTTTTTTCTTCAAATCAGCCCAAAATAAGAACATCGATGTTTATCAAAACATTCGCAACTTCATACCTTAATTTGTTTTGTGCTAGAGATGTGCACAGCGGAGCTGTATTAGCAAGATCAAGTCAGCCAGAAGTAGGCCTACTGGGTTGGAGATGTAATGAAGACGAGAAGCTATTATCTTCTATAGCAAGATCAGCTTTACTCAATAGTTGGGCTCACATCCCAATTGGTATGTACTTGACTTTGTAAAGGATCTTTTGACAATGTAATTCATTTAGTGAATATTTTGAATATTCATTTTGGTCAATTTTGATTCGTTATTGAAGAAGGTTTTATCGGAACGTTTGGAGAATGATTTATTTTTTTGATAAAATTCATTCAATAGAAATATTAGTCACAACAGAATCTATAAGCCGTGAATTCTATATTCAACCCCCCTGGGGTTTATTACAAGATCAACAACTTATAAGGATGGATTATTGGGTACAGATAACTCATTTGAGAGGGGTACTTAATACTTGTTCGAATGGGTAGCAAGGCGTTGCCATCAGGCATATTCCTACCATGTACCATGTATTGCATAAAGTGAGATGTGCCATCTGTTGCTTAGTCTTCTATTGTGATCATTATTTCGTGTTGAATTTTGCAGCATCTGAATCTGGAAACGCAATGAAGCCTTTGCTAATAATTGATGCAAGGTCGTATACAGCTGCATTCGCCAACAGAGCGAAAGGCGGAGGATTCGAATATCCAGGTAGGGGATATAAACTTCACGAGTTATCTTATTGTCAAACATATTGCGTGGTTTTCTTTTCATTCAATTGGCTTGATTTTTCAAACCAAAGAATTATTACACTTGAGAGATGATCCAAATTGGTAACCATTCCTTACAACATGTGTGAAAGTAGGGGGGGATGTTCCGTAGCGTGCAGTATTCATTTAAGCTAAAGGATATCAAAAGTTGCTTGGACGAAGGATTCTTTGCTCTACTGAACATCAATCATCCTTCTCAGAATGGTTTTTGACCAAGGTGTTTGGATTTGAGCCCCTCCACCTGTATTACCTTAATGGAATGTTGATCTTGCTCTGCCAATGACACAAAATCATCTCTGTAGACTCCTTCGCATTTCATTTGTTGTATAAACATGTTTTGTTTTCAGAGTACTACGCCGATTGTCAGGTGCAATTCATGAGTCTCACCAACATTCATGGAATCCGGAAAAGCTTTCAAAATGTCCGGACTCTTTGCCAGTTTGGACAGGATCAATCCAAGTAAGTTTTGTGATACAGCCAAAATGACCCTTAATATCTTTTATACAACACCTGCACAACTTGTTCATACCAGAGTATAAATTCATCATGAATTCAACGCATGGTTTAACAAGGGAAAACATATTCTCGAAAGTGCACTACTATCATTCTGCCCAACCAAGTCTCAAACCAGGGAACTTACCACCATAGACCCGCGTGGTAAACATTGTCATAATCAGGACTATTGTCCGAATCAAAACAATTGTCCTAATTAGAGTCAGTTCCACATTAGGACTATGGCTAGCTTACTAGCCTATGGTGGGCAAGTTCCTGGTTTGGGCATCCTGGAATTGTGGCAGCCTTCTGGTGACAATGTAATTGATAAGTGGATGCAGAAAATTACCACCTACGGTGAAAATGATATTTTTTGCTGGCTTCGATTAAAATAATTGGCTCTTAATTTCATTTTTTTAAATTCAAAATATTGACACAGGATATCCCTTCAGCAAAAACAGCAAAAATCTAGTTTATCGATCTAAGGAAAGTTATATAAATATTTTAGTCCATAGACCCAATGTGCTCTCCGGGTTATCAACACCCTTGCTTTGAAGCAACTCGTAAAATTTGGCATACCATATGTACGATATTCTACCATTTTACTTATGGATCTTAATTTATAGAATATTCTTCTCGGAAAATGGATTCATGCTTTGTTTTTAAATGTTTACTTCAATTAATGTTATACTCTGCTATTTCAACTTAGTATAGTTGTAGGCTGAAGGTCATGGAGCAAACACATGCCTTGTACAACTGTCGAGGTCTACTAACTCGCAACGTCAAGCACCTTAAACACTTGACATGAAGGGGCCAACACGTTTTCTATTAATAAGAGGCCCCCCCATAGTACCCCTGGATAACGGATTCACGCGTCAATTTTTCGTTTATCACGCCATCACGGACCTTAACAAAGAATTTTCACGATCTTTTCCATATAATTATGCAAGAAATTTTTTTTAACGACCAGAACGCGTCACGCAATCACGCACTTGAAAACTCCTTTTCACGGAATAACGACCTCATTTTCAACAAATCACGCTGCACGAAGGATTCTTTGATCACGGATTCACGAACCGAAAATATCTAATCACGGAATCACGAGCGAAAATATGCCAAATAACGCTTCACGTACAAATATGGGGGGGGCCTCTAATAACAGTATCTTGAGGTCTTAGCTTGGTAATTCGAGAATAAAGTTTAGTTTTCAAAAGCAGTCTTTGAAACCTTGAATTTTACTTATAAAATGTGATGATATTTAATATGAGAAGGATCTTGCTTACGAATAAGAAAAGACAAAACTTCATTTTGATTTTTCCTGAATTTTCGTGCGTACAATCAAACGATCATTACCACTTTTAAAAATGAATTACACTGTACCAAAACTTCTAGTAACTTTGATATTTTAATCATATTTACTCTAATGAGATTCAAATTTTATGGGATTCATTTGTGTTGGTTGCAGCTGGTTATCATCGTTAGAAGCAACGAAATGGCTGCAGTTTCTCTCAGTACTGTTGCGGTCAACATCGCAGATCGTGAATGCTATCCAGAAGGAAGAACAATCGGTGTTGGTACACTGCTCTGACGGCTGGGACAGGACTGCCCAGTTGGTGTCCCTATCTGAACTACTCATGGATCCATTTTATCGAACAATCAAGGTGAAGCATTTTCTGCATTGAATGTTTTGAATACCCTGCTTTTAGAATTCAAACCACAGTTTTCTCTTGATTTTGTTTTTTAAAGCTTTTATTTATTTCCCCAGCATTTTGTGTATATTCATCTCCATCAAATTTTATGGAAGAGAGTGGATACATTAGCATTTTTATGCAGCACTTTGTTGATTACAAATTTGACTACTAGTGTTACGGCCTACATTCGGAGACTTACTCTATTTAACGCAAGGAGAGCGTGCCTATCCTGACTATAGTGTTCAGTATACGCGAGTTTTCAAGAGATCTGCATCCCACTTCTATGAGTTTTTGCGAATTTAGATCTAACCTGTAAGATTTACATTGATTCTTACAGTCACTGTGATACGTTTTCTTCAAAGTTTTGAGAAGTCAACCAGTTTGATGCCGTTAGTGTGAATGATATTCGTAGATTGGTTATTTTCTGCTATCTTTCAGCCAATTAGATTACAGGAAATCAGATTCCGTTATCTTTAAGGTGGAAAAATGTTTAATTGATTAACAAAGTAAAGCCTTAAAACTAGTTAGGATAATTCATAAAGATTCTTAATTCTAAATCTTATCTTTCAGGGTTTTCAAACTCTAATTGAGCGTGAGTGGCTTGATTTCGGTCATAAATTCGGCGACCGATGCGGACACAGCACAGAGAGGGATGTTAACGAGCGCAGTCCTGTCTTTCTGCAGTGGCTGGATTGTGTGCATCAACTACTACGTCAGTTTCCTACTGCCTTTGAATTCAACGACAATTTGCTGGTAACGTTTTATTTTCATTCGTAGTTTCATTCTTTAACAGTTGTAACAGACGATTCTGCAAAGGATCATGGATCTCGTTTCTTGCAATGCATGATAGGAATACCCTTAGCAACGCATAGCTACCAGTGCTAACGACTTGAGGCATACAATCTTGAACGCAGTGCAGCTACTAAAGATTCAGAACAAAGTTGTTGCTATTCAATCATGATAGCTAAGAACTAATAACTCTGCAGCCAGTTTTACCCCGTCCATTCTTTTCTTCTGTAAGCTTTATTGAGGAATTTTCAAATTTTTAAGACACAATGGCAAAAGAAACGATTTTGAACCATTTTGCAACAATTTTCAACAATGGAGGAACGATTTTTAATTACTATGAAATTATTTGAAACTATTTCCAACTACCCCGTTTATCAGCTACCCCCTTCCAGATTTCTTCTGGATCTGCTGTTAGCATCAACTATGGAATGATTTGAAGGTTTCAACAAATTTGAAACGATTTGCAGCAAAAACTTCTCGAACATGTCATCAGATTCAAAACTCTTTACCTCTAGGGGGGATTATTCTAATTTAGGACTTAAATGGTATTTTAAATCTACTTTTGATATCTTCAGTTCGTCCCTATCAAACTGCAGCTAAAATATATCCTCTAGTGCGTCTTTGTTATTGATATTTTCATATATGGACTTACTGACCAGAACTGAGACTGGGGGAGCTTAATCGAATCATTACGGTATATTCTGATATTATTTTTTACAATAGTGATGATAGTAATCTATGCAAATCATTTTGAAATATTTTATTTCCAGGTGAAACTGGCACTTCATACGTACAGCTGTTTATACGGCACTTTCCTCTGCAACAATGCGAGGGAGAGGCAAGAACTCAAAATCAAGCAAAATACGCTGCCTGTCTGGTCGCTATTCCAATCTTTACGGAGAGAATTTAGGAATCTACTATATGTTCCAGAAACAAAGGTCAGAAATAGTTTTAAACTCTTTTTCAAACGCTTGTTTTGTGATTTCTAATAATCAAGTCTCACGCTTGAATTTCAAATCACTTTATTGGTTTATTGTGTTTTAGTTATGTTGTTTTTTTATATCAGGTATTGTATCCAAACTTCCAAGTCTGTCACCTGGCGTTGTGGGAGAAAGTGTACATCTCGATCCCTCCAAAGTTCTCAGACCTAATCGACAATGAGGACATCCAGTCAGGGGTGCAAGACTCGGGCAATTTCACGGGTGACACTCACTCCGTTGGAACGGTAGAAAGAACCAACTCAAAAGAGGGCGAAAAGGCCTCCGATTTCGGCGATGAAAATTACAATTTAAATGGTGAGCAAGGTGTCGCGAATGGTGATTTAGTACCCAGCAAAGGGAGTGTTATTAACGGTGAATTGGCGTTGGAGCTTAATGGGGTTAGTTTGGAGGGTGGAGTTAGTGAATCTGATGATAGGAGTGTAAATGAAGTGGAGGAATCTGATAAAACCCCAGAGATCATTAAGACTGGAGACGAGTTAGAGCATACGAACTCATCAACTTCAAGCAATAACATTGATACTGACTGTGCTGAGAGCGCATGTGCGAATGATAGCACTAACCACAAGGAGTATCAGGAGTGTGTTGAAAAGCCCATCGGTAGCACAGATTCTGCGTTATCAAATAACAGTAGCACTGAAAAAATGCAGAGCAGCACAACGAGCAGTACCAGAACAATAACATGCGAACAAGAGATGGACTTGGAAATAAAAGATCTAAACCTTAACACTGATCAGAACAACGTAACGCCAAAATCAGACGAAAATTCAGTCTCAGAGCCAACGACGCCCGTACGGTCGAAATTCAAAGGACATAGACGGACGCACAGCTCTGACGGCTCGCCCATCAAAGCCGTGATCAAAACTGCATCTTATACCGAGGGTATCAATTCGTCTGCGTATTACGCCAAGGGAATCAATAAAAAGCCGACGAATTGCATGGATAATGTTGGACTCATTTATAGATTTCTGTCTGCTGATGGCCTACTCAAGCCGGACGATGTTTTGCAAAGTAGGTTGCAGCAGATAGATGTGGAGCATAGGTTAGAAATCAAGAAACTGCATAAGCGGATAGAGTTAGAGAGACAGGCAAGGCTGGCATTGGTTAATAGAAGAGATGACGATCAGCTGGGTACATCTCCCGGGAGAATCAGTGATATATGCGATGAAATGGTAAGTGTTGTTGATTTGTATTTTACTACGTGTGTGAAATTGCTTCTTAAAAACAGCAACAATTTAAATCATTAGTTTCTAATAAAAAGTGATGAAAATATTGATATGATTGCACATTCATATTTTTAAAGAGACCATACTAAATATTTGTACCACAGTTTCTTACTTTCACCCCTTTAATTCTGACCAAGTTTCTTAATCTCAAAACCCAGTTTACCTTAATTTCGTTTTAATTTCTGTACCTAATCAGTGTTTAACTCTTTCGATTGATACGAAACATCCTATTAAAGTTTACCGAGTTTTGAAAATCTGCCCTACACTTTCTTATAAGAAAATGAGTGTATTTTGTTTTCTCTCTACACAATACTGAATCCATGGTTTTGATGCAGACACAGTCCTAAGTGAAATGTTGACCTTGCTCTGCCAATGATGCAAAAGCAGTCGTAACTGAAGTTTTCAGGAAATTCTGGGTTGTCGAGTAAATTTTGACCTATGGCTATTTATTTTGTTACATTCTAGTTTATTTATTTTCGATCAGCTTTCTCTGCCTGACTCGACTGGCTGTGAAGTGAATTCCCTGTCCAGCATCAGCAATGAAGAGAGTTGGGAGAACGTACACCTGGAAGACGTACAGGCGACGAGATGGGTTCCAGATCATATTGTCAACAGGTGTGGGAATTGCGATGCCCAGTTTGGTCTCGTTGTCAGAAAACACCACTGTAGGTGAGTCACGGTTTGCTCTCATTATCATAAAAAGGGGCACTCTGGTATCTGAACCCTGTTTCACCCCTTTTTACCTTGAAAGGGGTTTCTGGTATCTTAACCATTTTTTTACCTTGAAAGGGGTACTCTAGTATCTTGACCCTTTTTACCTGGAAAGAAGCACTCTGGTATCTTAATCCTTTTCTTCCAAAGTTATGGACTTGTAATATTGCCCTTTTAAAATGTGTCCAAAATATACTGGAGGGGTAGGGTAGGAGATATTTAATCGAGAGGGGGCTAAAAAGAGAATCTACAGTAAACATTTAATGAGCGATTTTCAATATCAATGGTTGGCTGCTCTCCTAAGATCTAACTCGATGATAGCTTCCTGCGGAAATTTTTCTTGATATGAATGCCCAAACGAAAACTGTAGACTATTCTGTAGTGTAAACAATTTCTTCTTTACTCCGTAGGAAATGCGGTCGTGTTTTTTGTAATTCCTGCTCGGATAGATACCTTCCTGTCCCGGATGAACATCTCTACGAACCCGTTCGAGTTTGCCAGCAATGTTTCCGACAGAATGCAGAATCACCCGTTTTCAACAGTCAGTAATCCTTAATTTCACATCACAAATTCTCACATCATTCAATTTTTCAAGACGTTTGTCAGGTTGTGAAATAGATAGCTGAATTTATGCATACACATCACTCAAAACCTTTAACCAAGTATCGGTATTGCGCAGCACAATGACGTCATGTGTAAAGTTCAATGCAATGTAGTCCTAACCTGCTTAAAGTGTCGTCATTTGTAAGTGTTGAACCCAAAGGGAAACTCGGTACATAGACGAACAGGGGGTCAGTCTGAGGGTTTTACAAGAAACCCAAAGATATCAGAATTGATTTTCTTAAAAACTGAATAGTATAAGTTTTCTTATATCTTGTGCCGAAAAATATCAAAAATTGTAATCAGTGAGGTTAAATTGTAGGCCAAACAATATCAGAATAGCCTGGACCACATCTTTATCTTAAACCATCATTATTGACAAAACTGTCACCCAAAAATATCATTTTAGATAAAAGCCAGACCCAGAAATATCGGACTGATCCTCCATATGCCCATGTACAGAGTACCCCTCCCTTTGGCGAGAGCCCTATGACAAACACTCAAAAACATGATCCAAAAGATAGCCCTCTTTCACCTCCTGCGCGGCTAGCCTCTATTCGAGATTCCAGCCAATGTTTATTTTGACCCCTAGATATTAGTTTTCTTCAATTGTTTAACCCACCCTCCGTTTATCATGCAAATTAGGTGCTTTAGGTAGATGACTTCTAATTCAAGAAAAATATTTTAGCACATCGCACATACAGCCTCCGTTGAATCTTTTAATGACTCGAAATAGTATTGACGTTTTTGGAAATGAAATCGAACTTTAGTATTAGATATTAAGAATTGTGATTTGATCTAAAAATTAAAAATATTTGCGACACGATCTCATCAAGCATGGTAGAAATGATGTCCTGAAACTTTTTACCTTTGTAAAGTATTCAAATCTAAAGGTAAAGGCAGAAACAAATTTTAAATTCAGAGTTTTGATATTTCTAGAGAACCTTTTTCAAAAGTAACAATATTGCTATTTACCCAGCTTACCGAAGTATTATATTTAGAGATATTTTCTGAAAGAATCAAATAACGCTGAAAAGTTCTGCTTCTGTCAATACATTACAATACGTATGAAGTATCTTCCTTCAAGATTGGACGGAAACTACTTCCTTCATTTTGGAAATAATACGTTTTAAGTTTACAGCACTAACTCGACCACTTCCCTATTAGGATCCATCTACCTTAACCAATTATGTTTTTTTGTTATTAGAAATTCAGTGCTTATTCATTTGCAGTATACATCATTCAATTATCAGCCAAGGGAAAATCTGTGCTGTACTTTGAAGAATATTCATTACTGGGTGGATGTTTAGTTCTGTCGAGGGGATACCATCAGTACTGTGGAGGGTGTTCAGTTCTGTGTAGGATATCATCAGTGCTGTGGAGGATATTCAGTAATCTGGATGAAAAACACAAGGTTTTTTGGTATTAGCTCTACAGTACTGAACATCCTCCACATTAATAATGGTATTCCCCCACAGAACTGATGGTATCCCCCTATAGTACTGAACATCCTCCACAGTACGGCACAGGGGTTCCCCTGGGTGAAAATTTCAGATCTACAAGATAATTCAACGTTGTCAGGGGCCCTAACAGATCACATTGACGACGGAATGCATTTCCAAATAATTCTTCACTCCACACTTGAATTATAATTTTAGTTGGCACAGCCTGTTATGTTACTAAACCTGCTTTTACCGCTTTTTGATTTAGCTTTGCAAGATCAGAATTCGTGAAATTCTTCGATGAAATTAGCATGCAACAACACGAACCCGGGGATGTAACCATTTGGGCTTCTCCCCTCATGAAGAAAAGTCTTACATATTGTGTGTAGACAACATTTTTAAGGGCTATCATCCACAACTGGGTGTCAAAAGTGGCCAACGGCTCCCCCTTTTCAGAGCTTCTCCCTACGTCCTATGTCCCTGCATTGTTTCATCAGGACTCGAACCTTCATCCTGCTGGCACGTTATTTCATTCGAATTTCATCGTTTCATTCAACTGTTTCTCACGTCATTTTTTATTAATTTGTTCAACATCAAAATGAGATCAACGTATGCATGCAAATTGTTTTTCGATTTTGTACTTGTTGTAATTTATTAGCTTACGTTTAATTCACTCAAAAGTGGTCATTGTTTCTGAGTCAAGGGACTGTAGTTCAGGAATCATCTAGTAGGCGGTTATTTTCAAAATAATAGCTTCTGTTGTTAAAATGGGTTCATTTTCTAACGGGGTATTGAGCCCCTGACAGGGGGATACATGCACCCTTGATCCCAATTGATAAAATCAAATGCTTTTGAAAATGTTTTTTTCCATGCTCTCGTGATCCCAAAAATGTTCGCTTTCCTGCCTTGATCTGTAGAAATATTTGCTAGCTCCCCAACACCCTAGCTACTTGATAATTACAGCTCTGCTTTGATGATGAAGGTAAGTTTAACCTTGGTACATCCCCTGATAAGTGGGAAACCAAAGAACGGGCTTGGAGATAAGAGTTTTGTTTCTTGGGTCTTGCCTTCTGACTACATTGAGTTTGACTATATTTGTACGATGGATCAAAAAGCGTCTGGAGAGAGCTCGAAACAACTAATTTTTGCAGGAAAATTTGTGAGAACAAAGGAATAAAGTCCCAAAAATAAAATAAAAAACATTTGGCTGATTCCTAAAATAGCTAGGCTCTCCTAATGATAATTTGGAAAATACCATCTCCCTTACTTTCTAAAACCCACGTTAACGGCTCAGCATTTTCATTGATAAAAATACCGGACTTTGAAATCTCTTAAAAGATTTCAGGAACAATACTACAACTAAACAAACCAAATATAATATTTGTCCCACTTCTGGGATCTACAAGAGTCCTTTGATGACGTCACTTGTGTATTAAACCAATTCAATTCAATCACCAATCCAATTCAATGTCGTCCTTACCTTGAGAACTTTCTTCTCCTTCCCCAGTCAGACAGTATTGGATGACTATCAAAAGGCTGCGCAAAAATGCCTGTCTTACAAGTTGCTACAAATATCAATGAGAAAGAATTTCCTGAAAATTGGAAAACTGAAGCCACTGACTTGATTGCAAAAATACTTGAGAAACCTAAAATGGTAAGATCCCTAGTATAATAAATCACCACTGCATTACAGATGACAAATCGCTTCTTAGATTAGGCCCATATTTTTCATACAAAGTCTACTCGCTACACACGTGCATAATAGGTGAATGGAAAAGATTCTGAGCGTAAATATTTCCCTTAGGAATCCTAATTTCCCCCTGAAGTATAAGGTCTTGGCATCGACTAGTCTGCTGTTTGGTTCCTTCCTATACAGAGTTGGGAATAGTCTTCATTTTTAGGATGCATCAAAACAACCTTTTCAAAACCTCTTTCTCAAGCGAAATCTAACCCCATCCAAACCCCCAACCCTAGACATGACCCTTTCCTTAACCCTTTTGCTGTTAACATAATGTCAACCCTATTCCACCCTACCTTACCGTAACTTTTCCTATGTCTTCACAGAAAACCTCCAAAAATGATTAATGAGGCTATGTTATTTCCTTGTGTCCAAACAATTTCTTGCCAGTTGGCATTATCAACGAGTGATGTAAGAGCAATTTCTTAATGTTTTTTTCTATTTTTCTATTCTATTATTAAACTCAGGTGCAAGTGCAACACTCAGTCTGGCTGTTTAGGAGGTAAAGCTATACTGAAATGCCTACGCCCTACATTACAGGTTGATAGGTTGATAGGCACATACGCTTACTATCTTTGCAAGGTATGGGTTTATGTGCTAGGCAGAAAGGGCCCACTGAATAGGTAAACTAATCGAGCAGTGCGACCCTGGTCCTTCCTCTCGATGTGACCACACTGTTATAGCGTGAATCACTCACTAGTAGTTTTCCCAACAAGCAGCCATTATGGATTATGGAATTCATGTAAAGTGCACGAATTAGGCACGAATGGTATTATGGGTAACAATTCAGTTGAGTGATGATGTGGCAGTCAACAGGACTGCTGGACTGGACGTTTTTGTGTTCTAGTGATTTTGTACAAGTAATTATGGCTTGCTGTATTATTTATTGTGGTTGTGTTTATGAGAAGTGAATCTTAAATATGTGTCTTGGTTTTTTGGATTCACCTTGAGATTTAATAGTGGCGACGAGGAAGAACGATGCCCACGTACGGCAAGCTTGAAGCCTTCGACCCAGAGTCAGGTAACTGGAATGAATATAGCGAGCAAATGGACCAGTTTTTTGCAGCAAATGATATCACAACAGACACCAAGAAACGTTCGATATTTCTCAGTTCATGTGGTCAAAAATGCTATACATTGTTACGTAGTCTACTGAGTCCAACATTGCCCTCGAGTCTGACCTTTGACCAGTTGACAAAGGCATTAAAAACCCACCAGCATCCCCCGCCATTGGTCACAATGGAACGTTTCAATTTTTACAAGAGGGACAGAAAACCTGGGGAATCTATCGCTCAATATGTTGCATGTTTACGGAAGCTGTGTGAGTATTGCCAATTTGGTGAATCTTTGAACGACATGATACGTGACAGGTTAGTGTGCGGTGTGAACGAGGATATTATTCAGCAACGTCTCCTTTCTGAAGCAACATTGACCTTGGATACTGCATTTAAATTGGCGACTTCGCATGAACAAGCTTCAAAGAATCTTGAATCTTTAAAGACAGGTCGTGCTACCGGGGATACATTACAAATGGACACATCTAACTTCAGAAAACAATCTGAAAAGAAAGACTGTTTCCGCTGTGGGGCTGATCATAGCTCAGATACCTGTCGATTTCGCAGTGTTGAATGCAACTATTGCCATAAAAAGGGACATATTGCATCTGTTTGCTACAAAAGAGCACGCGCCAACAAGAATAAATCTTCTAAATTTTCATCGACGAATCAGATCAATACAGATAGCCATGATCCACCGGCAGAGGATATCAACAGTATCTACAAATTAAACAATACCGTCAGAGTAGACCCCATTAAGGTGAAAGTGCTTGTCAATGGTGTCAGAATAGAAATGGAAGTAGACACTGGTGCTTCATTCTCAATCGTCAATCGAAAAACTTTTGATTTCATATGTGGGGGGACGGAACATGTAGAGTTGCAGCAGACTAATTTGAAATTTCGCACATTTACAGGTGAAGTAGTTCCAGCTGCAGGCAGGGTGGAGACATTGATAGAGTATGGTATCCAATCATTTAAGCTTAAGTTCTACGTAGTAGACGGAAAACGACCATGCTTAATGGGTCGAGACTGGCTTCAACATCTGAAACTCAACTGAATTGTTACCCATAATACCATTCGTGATTCCTTTTGCCTTTTTGCCTGGAATTACAGAGAGTTGGCTAATTCTCTCCTCACACTTTGTGACAGGTCTGAAGGTGGTTTCGAACCCGGGACCCTACGAACAAGGGTCAAGTGATCCAACCACTCGGCCATCCCTGCCATCATTACAGCCTAAGAAGAGGGTGGGGGTCAGAAGTTGCTGCTCATCCTGTTCTGTTAATTCGACCAAATCTATTGCTCTGATGATCCTTTCGGCTAACAGAAAATTTAAAAGTTATTTATCTAAAAAACAGGTGACAAAAAACAGGTGATGCATCATAATAAGTCTCTTGGGTATTTTTGACAAGCATTTAATTAGGTATTACATCACTATTCTAAATTATTCACAAACAATGATATCCATTACCTCATTTATTGAGTTTATGTTTAACATGCTAGCTTGCAAAAGAGCCAAGAATTCCTTATTTCGAAAGTACTGCAGACCTAGTCAAAAGAATTTTAGCACATAGGAAATGAATTACCTCCATCATTGATGCCTAGCTCTAGTCATCATGCGATAAAGAATGACCTTGAATTACAGAAAAATGGTTTCCAGAATCAAAAACTGAAGACTACAATTGTTGAGAACACTTTTTGATGCTTTTATATAGGTGTCATTGGTTTTCTGGCACCTATGTTGTATACCATTTTAACCCGATTCTAAATTGATAATTGTTTTTCCACAGTACATTATGATCCATCTTCTTCCAAATCAAAATATGTCCATGAACGGCACAGATGAACCTTGTGCTTACGTGAAGTTAGGAAGCATTGGCAAGATAAACGAAGAACTCAATAGAAAATACCTCACTGAGATCACAGAATTTATGGAAAGAACAACCAAAGTTCCTAAAGACAGGTTCGTGCTATTTGGTTTCATCTTCAAATTTATTTTCATTTTACATTCGTGTTTGTTGATATTTTATTGACATTGTGCAATGCAGACCACTTCCAATGATTACATTTGTGACAGGTGAAAGAGATTCTTTAGACATTCAATTTAGTAGCACAATAATAAGTTTCACCTTAAACCATTGACTCTCAGTCAACATCGATGCATTGCAGTCACGAACAAAGGTTTTTGCAATGCAAAAACCTCCATAATTGTTGGTTTTTGGGTGCAATCTTCTCGTACACATTCAACCATTGCCAAGAATAGAGAGGGATTGATTAAATCTTTCAAATCTATTAGATTCACCTTTAAATTATGAAATTTTATGGAGGAATCAAAAACTTTCCTTTTGCCTTTCATCTTGACGGAGAGTCTTAAAACCATTGACTCAATGTATTCTCACAGGCAAAGAAAATGACAGGCAAAACAATTAACATTGAAAACGGTCTATAGGGGTTTATGCACTCTTTTCCTTGATAAGAGCAAAATGTTGTTAGGCAAGTAGTTGTCCAATTCTTAGACGAAAATGCTCTAAAATTGTCTTAACTTGCTAGTGTATATTATTTCCTAGTCCATTGGTTAATTCTAAATGCTATCTCAAGTTTATGAGAGTGAGTTAGTTTACGTTAAACTTGCTAGCCTGACAAGGCAAGACCTTGTTATCAGCAGAAAACAGTAGCATATTCAATAAGTCAACCCCAGAGAAATATATCCTACAAAGTTTGAGGCGTTGGCCAAGTGTCTAAAGGTTCGTCCATGTGATTAAACATTGTCATACAAAACATCATCAAACAAATGTTAGATGGTGCTCAAGAATAAACATTTTATACAACCTTTAACAATGTTTGATAATGTATGATAATGTTCAAGATATTACCCAATCAAATTTGCTGGATTAGTGAATTGGTTTTTTAAAATTGTTGGCTGATTCTGGAGGAAAATTTTGTTGTTGATTTTTCTGAGGCTAATATGGCTCTGTTAACAGTCCTGGGTGGATTCAAAACCTATCTAGAAGCATTAATTGTGAGCAAACTTTCATTTGGTTTCCAATCATGGTTGATTTGGAAGAAAATGTTTTTGGTGGTTTTATGCATCTTATAAGTCTATTATAGCCTTTCGCCTTGAACAGTCCTTAGAGGGTGGAAAGCCTATTTGGAAGAATTCATTTTTGGCAAACTCCGACTTAAAATCC
Source organism: Pelagia noctiluca (assembly GCA_963924455.1). Classification (NCBI taxonomy): domain Eukaryota; kingdom Metazoa; phylum Cnidaria; class Scyphozoa; order Semaeostomeae; family Pelagiidae; genus Pelagia; species Pelagia noctiluca. The sequence continues at coordinate 14,585,046 of OZ004322.1, read as the reverse complement.
TGGACTAACAATCAGGCTTCTTCCAATCTTGTGCTTCTTTTGAAGAACAATTTAGTTGGTGATTTTATGCGTTTTCAAAAGCTGTTATAGCTTAATATTGCTTCCTGAACAATGCTGAGTGGATTAAAAGCCTATCAGTTTAATCTTTACGAAATATTCTATATTTAGAAATAGAATGTCTTACCTTTCAAGTATTCGAACTATGGTCCGAATAGGTTTGATGATGTCCAAAATATTTCCTAATCAAATTTGCTAAATTGGTGATATAAATGATGATGCGGTATATGTGAACACCATCAAACAAGTATTTTGTAATTTTTTGTACAACCATGTTTTATCTTGTTGATGGGCCTGAAGTTTTGCCAACGTGCCAATTTGCCAATACTCAACTGCAGTGTACATTTCCAACCATCTTTGAGTTTGTATCTTTTTAATCTCTTTAGGATGTATATAAATTTCGAAGATATTCAGCGAGATATGTGTGGCTTCAATGGCAATCTTTTCAAGAAATAGAACAAACTAAAAGATGTCAGATGATCCTGTGAAGCATGGACAAAATATGACGCCCATGGCTTAAGCAGGTGACACAATAAAAGTTCAGGCTGATGTCAAAGTTGAAAGAAACAAAACTTCTTTTTACTTTTTCTTGTCATATGAATTATTAGAATCATCATCATGTATGTGATTTTAGGCCACTGGTACTTAAGATAATAGATAAAGATACTAAAAATGATAGGTGCTTAAGATACAGAAGATCAAATTTTCAATAAAACTTTCCAATTTTATCCATTGTTCTATTATCCTACCATTTTGAAGTACTGATTTATCATAGCATTAAAAACCTTGACAATGCAGCACCCAACAATAGCATAGGGGGACAAGATGGTCACATTCCTGTAGGGGTGGATAGCATAAAATTAGTACAGGGGCACTCTCCTCAAAAAGGTAGATTGTTATTGGAGAAATCTCTAGATTTGGTCTGATTTCCGTAAGTATCCTCCACATTACTGACAGTATCCCCCAAAGTACTAAATACCCTACAATGTACTGATATTATCCCCCAGAGTAGTCTTGATATCCAACACATCCTCCACTTCAGGCCCGGTAGGACCGGTCCGGTTGGCGGGGCTTTGGCCATACCCAATTTTTGGACAAAATACTATTTTTGATGAAAAATGATATTGCTTCTTAAGACATTAGATTTTTGCAGTAACTTTTGGTTCATTTTTGCGTAAATAACTGTCTAAAAATACACCAAGTTACATCTCTGAGAACCTAAATTTCAAAATTTTCAGGAGGTATGCCCCTTAGCCCTGCAAGTTTAGCCTGAGCTGGGCCAACTATGGACAGCTTCCACCAGGCCTGCACAGTAAGTAATAAAGTCATTCCCTTCCGTGTTTATAAGCAAGAATATCTTTACTTGTTTCTCACCCTGAGAAGTTTGTCAGGAATACCATACGCACTAAAACATTTAAGACCTTGATATAAATTTGGTATTGAATCAACTTCAAAGACTAAAGGTTTAGCAGTTTTGATTCACTGACGATTTTCTAAAACTCTTCCTATTTGACAATTGGAAGAATCATTTTTATCAAGCACTTAGAACTCCCAATTCTTAGCAAGGAACATGAATTAAAAAGCTGATGGAAACAACTACACTTGATTAATGTACTGATCATTTGGAATATCTGATAGCAGTTGGTGATGTTTTGTTCAGACAATCTACTTCTGTCTGCTGACAGGCTTAGCGTGATACAAAGGCTTTTACAAATAAAAAGTGTTTTTAATGCAACTAGTCCAATTACATAAGAAGTTTCAGAAAATAAATTTTCAATTACTTAACTGTTCTAGAATGAAAACCAAATTTGTTACAGGGTTTAAATAAGCTCAAAGATAATTTATTTTTGGTCGTCATTCAAGTTTATTCTAAAGTTTTTTCTCCACATCTTTTTCTTGAGAAACTTTCAGAGATATTCCAGACCCGGCAGAAAGTTGTCCATAGTTGATCCGGTTCAGGGTGAAACAGTGGATCAGAAAAAATTGAAATCTAGATTCTCCTAGATGCAATTTGATGAATTCTCAGCACAAAGTTTAGGTAAAAATCAACTGAAATTTACCATAGAAATCTAATGTTTTATGAAGCAATAGGGTTTTCTGTAAAGAAGAGTGACTTTCTAATTTTGAAAGCCCGAAAACTGATCTGGCCAGTGCCAAACCAACTGGACTAGTTGCCTTGGGCCTGTCTCAGCCTCCCTCCCAAGAACACAACCTTGATTTTAAAATATATTACATTGTATAGAGATTAAGGGCAGTTAGGAAATTGAATGCATTAACATGCTCTCGATCTTTGACATGTTGACTTCAGTGACCAGTTTAATGTTCGGCCTATTGAGTTTGCTGCTTTCATTACATCTCCTATCAACAACCATCATTCCACTTGTATGCTGTCCAAAAACCTCCACAGTAGCATGAACTTTCTTTTCCTCCTTTACAACATTTTCTCTGTCTAGAGCAACACACATTGCTAATGGGTCTGCGGCATGAGGTCTTTTCCTCCATCTCTCAGGGCGTTTATTTATTATGCAGTTGAAAAAGGAGGACCGAGCGTTGTCTTTATGTCCATAGCTATGAATAAAGTCTTGAGTTAATGGGGTATGGAGCACTGCTTCCCATGGGACTACTGTTACCGGGCAGGTATACTCGTTGATAACAATGTTTGCAGCCAAAGGATCAACAGCAAAATTGAATTCTGCAGATGCAGTCTGGTTGCCTAAACCAGTGTAATTTCCACCAAGAATCACGACCTCTTTGAGTAGGTCAGGTAAATCTGGCTTGAGCTTGATAGCTAAGGCTAGATTCGTCAGTGGGCCAATGGCTACCAGGGATATTTCCCCTTTATGCTTAGTGGCAAGGTCAATGATGCGATTGACAGCATGCTGCTCTTCTATTTGGTTTTCAATGCTGATGTGCTCCGCACAGCCAAGTAACCCATCATCACCATGGACGTGAGGGGCTTTGCAGTTTGATTCGTCTATAATAAAATTGTTAAAATCAGTTAAGTTGTTACTAGACCATGTAACAAATAGAAAGAAATGGGTAATGACCCAGGGGCTCTCATCAACTTGGGGTTGATATCGTGTCCGACAATTTTCTCAGAACCCCAATATTTGACAAAATATCATTGATAACCCAATTATGCCCCAAAGCTGATGTGGTCTGCACAGCCAAGTAACCCATCATCACTGTGCATGTGCAGGGATTTACAGTTTGATTCATCTATGATAAAAAATACATTAAGGTCAGATAACGTATTTTTTAATTCAGATTTCAATATGCTCTGATAATGATGTAGTTAGAACATTCTTCAAGTAACTGTGATAGTTCGATACATAATGTCAACCTTATCTTTTTCCATTTGTCTCTACCAGTTTCCTACTTTTTCTTACCCATTTCTACTTAATCTATGAAGCATCTCAAACTTCAGCAGCAACAACACTTCAAGGGCACTAGATTCATTCATGGCAAGAGGCAATTTCGGAAAGTAAAAAGGGCACTTCATTGTTTTCTTTGCAAAATCTTAGGGGTACGTGCCTCTGGTGCCTGCTGGGTCCTATGTTCCTGAATTCACAAAGTTTTCTGATAACTTACTTATCAAAGGTGTTCCAGCCCCTTTATACACCGGCACGTCTTCTCTTCCAAAAAGCTTGCGTAATTTCAAAGCATTTGTACAAGTGTCATCAACATTGACATTGCCATTGACGCATGTCATTGCAAGGACATTGATGTTGGGCCATGTCAATGCGATTCCAATTGCCATTGCGTCATCGATACCAGGATCTGTATCAATTATTATCTTCTTTTCGTTGTTTGAAGCTGTCATTTTCACTTGGGTTTTTGTACCTCTGATGCTAAGCTTCAATGGAAAAAGTAAATCATCAATGAGTTATTGCTTCAAAATTCAACATTTAAGCCAGATAGTGAGAATTCTACAGAGAACCCTTTCATTGGGTCGAATTGCCCTCCCCTTGAAATTCATTTCTAAAAATTTTGAAACTGAAAATTGCTTATAAAAAGTATTGACTTATAAAAAAGCAGTCCGTTTCTTTAAGCACTTGCGATCAGAGACGCACAAGGTGGGGTTGCATCTTTTGATCCCACACGTAAACATGAGTTTTAACAGTTTTTGAAATGCATTTCTGCAGACTAGAATGGCTTTTCCTTCCTATCTGAAACACAGGCCTCCTCGGCTGCTAAGAAAAAGAAACACAATATGCATGTCATATGTGGGTTGGAGGCAGGAGGAAATTCCCCCCAGTATCGACTTGAGTATAACCAACAATCTGCATCTGGAATTGGCTGGAGAATCAAGTTGAGTCTTTTCTTGAAGAAATCCATGCCTTTTCCAGTAATATCTCTTAATATCCAGAGGGTCCTGAAGAGGGGATTTAATTCGAATTTCTGACATTGAAACAATCAAAAATCCCAATCCCGATCCGATGGTGGAAATAGAGAAATTCCCAATATTGCCGTCTTTAACAATCCCAATCCAAATTTACTTTCCATCCCCAAATCCCAGTCCAAAGAAGTCCAGTCTCATTTTCCAAGTGCTAAAAGGGGAAATCCAGGTTATCAACACCCCTTCCTTAGCCAATCTATTGGATGCAATCTGAGGCTCACATACAGAAAGGTCAAAGCAAAGGGGACGAACATGGCAAACATATTCTTCAGTTGATTGAATACTCTCTGACTTTGTTGCAAAGTATTGACCAGCACAAAAAATATTTTAGACAACTTACCTTACCTGTGAAGTCTTGATGCAGGCCGCAAAGAAAAGGAGTAAGGGTACGTGCAGCCAGTCTTGCAAGATTTGAAAACCCTGCAGTGTATGGTTAAAATTAATTGAATCAGATCTAAAAGGCCACGTTCAATTAGATATATATAAAGAAGAAGCTGAAAAAACCCTACTGAAGCTTACCGAAGTAACAAGGGATAGAAATACTTGGGATGAAATAATCAAGAACATCATGGCTTGCAAAAGCTGAAGATGTACAGATGATGATGATGCAGTGTACTCCTCGAATATGATGTTGTTGTTGTTGCTAGAAATGGCGGATGATTTTGTGCTGTTTTACGAAAGAGAAGCTAGATGACCATTAGTAGGAAGAACGGGGTATCATTATAAAGGCCTAGTGAATGAACTCTCTAGCTCAAAGAAGGATGATTTCCTCCACATTTCGAAATCAAGATATTCAATTGGATAGGGAAGCGTCCGTCAGTGAATTCAAATTTTGATAGGCAAAAAAAGGCTGAGAAGAAGGATCAGGTAAATAATATATAGTAGTACACTTTTTTTATAAGAACCAGTAAATTTGATTTGAAGCTGGCTGTTCTTAAATATTCCTCTATTTTCAGCCTGAAATGTTCTTAATTCTTCTTACTTTTATTGATTTGGAAGCCTATTTTTGCTGTCAGTTGTCCTTATCAGTTCAAATGTGGATTCTCTTGACCATCTGATGTATCAGTCTGCTTCCAATCTGCTTGTTTTGTAATTATTCGTCAGTAGCATAGTTATTTCGTATATTTCTTATATAAGCTTGTTCTTAAGTTTTTGCAAAATCTGATGCTCGTGTTCTTATGAAATCGTTCTTATAAAAAAAGAGTTTATTATCGTAGTAGGCCCAGAAAATTTAAGGGAAGGCACACAAATCGATTCTTTTACTTACTGGCTTTCATCATAAATCCCAACCCCAAGGGTAACAGGGTTTTTTCATAGCTGTTAGGACCGAGCCAAATCATAATTTCACTTGCCACGGATTTGTAAGGCAAAACATAATGAAAATCATCTGAAATATAACAATAAGAGAACTGAAAGTGACAGAGAGAAGAGTGGAATGCAGGGCTTTAAGGATTTTTAAGGTTCCTTATATTGAGATAACACTTTTGCTGAACTCAGGACTTTTTTAGGAGCGATATCAGGCTATAATATAGTACCAAAAATACTTTCCTTTAAAAATCAGCCAAAATTAGAAAAAGCCCGATGGTTAGTTAGCCCATGGTTCTTTTTCCAAATTTGCCAGAAATGAATGGTTTCAAATAGGCTTCAGCCCATTCCCAAGCCCATGCCTTTTTGTCAAAATTGGCCGAATGAAAATTTTTTCCAAATAGGCTTTTAAGCGGCTCAGAACGGTTAAGGAAGCAATATTAGGCTACACTAGCCTTACAAAATACATAAAATCACCAAAATATTTTTCCTGCAAAATCCGCCAAAATTAAGAAAAACCATGATGGTTAGCCCATGGTTTTTGGTCAAATTCGTCTAAAATAACGGTTCCAAAAAGGCTTCTAATCCACTCAAAACGGTTCAAGGAGCAGTATATGGCTATACTAGCCTTAAAAAATGTATAAAATCACCAAAATATTTATCTTGAAAATCAGCATAAAATTGGAATAACACTGATGGTTAGCCCATGGTTTTTTGTCAAATTCGTCTAAAATAAACCAGGGGCGGATGCAGACTTTGGAAATGAGGGGTGCTCAGCAGGGGTTTGGGGGCGCAGCCCCCAGAAATTTTTTTCAGGGTAGCGCGGTACCAAATAACCGGGTTGACCCTTCTATACACTTTATCAATGATTTCTACTCAATTCTGGCAGAGAAAAACCTTTATTGACTCTGTAAAAACAATTCTTTGTTAGTTAAGATCTGGTCATTTTCACCCAACTGCCCAACTTCCAGCCTACCTTCCACCTTAGGTGTTTGGCATTTCAAGAATTATATGAATATTTTGAAAACTTTATCCTTAATTACAGAATATATTTTACTAGCTTAAATATGAGTAATATATCCTCCAAGAAAATCCTAACCTATCCTAACCAGTTGAGTTCCACCATGAATATCCAATGCATCACAATGAAGTGACTTGTCACAGACTCAAGAGGTTTATCCTTACAACTTGATAAAAATCCAAAAAGAAATAAATATGTATATTGATTTACGAAATTTGAAAGACTTTAATCGTCATCAAGCTAGCAGAATCGGAAAATCAACTGACAAGGACTGGATCTCAGATATTATGTTTTCAGCGAAATATAAACACGCCTTAAGAAGTAAGGCCCTGTAGACTAAACATTGCCCTGCAAGTTACTGGGATGCGAAGGCTGTGAATAATGTCAATAAGAAATAATTTATTTTCAAGAGGACGGGTAGGCCTAGAAGTATTCTAGCTCTTTCTCTTTCAAAGAGGCTTTCACTTCGAAGCATCGCAAACTCAAGGAGTCGTCGACTGCTTTTAGTTTAGGCCTAGGCCTACGGCCCTTGAACGCTAGCCGGTCCACAGTGGTGTCTTTCTCTCTTCTTGTTTGTTTGGCCCTTTATCTTCAAGAAAGATTCAGTCAACTTCAGTCAAAAAAAGTCACTCTCAAGCTGCAGATTCTTTCAATTCATGGCTTGCTTTGCCATTTTTGACGAGGACGCAATTAGCTTTCTGCCTGGAGAACGGCAGCCATGATTGAAAAACTTACGAGAAGGCGAACAGAGGCTGGTCAGTAGGTTGCTCGAGCAACTCTCCATCGATCTCAGGGGTGCTCGGAATGAATTTGAGCACCCCTGTATGAGCGATTTGATTGGTTAAGAGCTTATTTTCAAATCAACGGGGGTGCTCCCGCGCTTTTTGAGCAACTCTTTTGAGCCCTAATGGGCGATTCTTATTGGCTAAGAGCACTTTTTCAAATCAACGGGGGTGCTCCCGCTCAAATCTCGCATTTAAGTAAGATGGAAGATTAAAACACGGACCAAAAACTTGGATCTTTTGATCATTAGATAATAGGACTCAAAAACAGCGACAATAACGGACGTCGAATTTATTTTGCGAGTATTTGGATAGAAAGCGAGGAAAATCGGAACTTTAGATTTTTAGAGCATAATCATGGGCCTGGTATAGATGATTAAAAACAGAATACAGAGTTATCAAAGCTGATTATAAAAAGGTTATTTAGTGGAAATTGAGGGGTGCTCGAGCACCCTTAGCACCCCCTTAGATCCGCCCCTGTAAACGGTTCCAAAAAGGCTTCTAATCCACTCAAAACGGTTCAAGGAGCAATATAAGGCTATACTAGCCTTTGAAAATGTATAAAATCACCAAAATATTTATCTTGAAAATCAGCATAAAATTGGAATAACACTGATGGTTAGCCCATGGTTTTTGGTCAAATTCGTCTTAAATAAACGGTTCCAAAAAGGCTTCTAATCCACTCAAAACGGTTCAAGGAGCAATATAAGGCTATACTAGCCTTAGAAAATGTATAAAATCACCAAAATATTTATCTTGAAAATCAGCATAAAATTGGAATAACACTGATGGCCCATGGTTTTTGGTCAAATTCGTCTAAAATAACGGTTCCAAAAAGGCTTCAAATGCACTCCAAACGGTTCAGGGAGCAATATTAGGCTACACTAGCCTTAGAAAATGCAAAAAATCACCAAAATATTTATCTTGAAAATCAGCATAAAATTGGAATAACACTGATGGTTAGCCCATGGTTTTTTGTCAAATTCGTCTAAAATAAACGGTTCCAAAAAGGCTTCTAATCCACTCAAAACGGTTCAAGGAGCAATATAAGGCTATACCAGCCTTAGAAAATGTATAAAATCACCAAAATATTTATCTTGAAAATCAGCATAAAATTGGAATAACACTGATGGCCCATGGTTTTTGGTCAAATTCGTCTAAAATAACGGTTCCAAAAAGGCTTCAAATGCACTCCAAACGGTTCAGGGAGCAATATTAGGCTACACTAGCCTTAGAAAATGCAAAAAATCACCAAAATATTTTTCTTCCAAATCAGCCAAAAATTGGAAAAAACCCTAATGGTTAGCCCATGGCTTTTTGTTAAAATTATTCCAAAATTAATGGTTCCAAAAAGGCTTCTAATCCACTCAGAACGGTTCAGGGGGCAATATTTGCCTAAACTAGCGTTAAAAAAGCATAAGATATCCAAAATATTATCCCTCAAAATCAGCCAAAAATTTAAGAAAACTTTGATGGATTGTACATGTGCAGATCAGAGTTCGACTCTTGGTAAGGTAAGACTTGATATCTAAGATTTATAATATAAGGTTAAAATGATATAAAAGTAATACCTCTCTCATCATGAAAGCTTGGATGGCCGAGTGAGTTAAGCCATGGGTTCTATGGGTAAGATCTGTAGTTCGACTCCTCGTAAGGTAACACTTTTGATTTCTAAACTCTGAATAAAAATGACGTCAACTTCAAACCTATTCTGTCGGTGAGCTCCGGGTGGTGTGCAGGCAGAGTGCTTGTCTCACAGTCGAAGGGTCGAGGGTTCGATCCGGAGATATACCTGGAGTTAACCATCCCCTGGCGACATTCCAAAAAGTGGCGTTGGCTCCACAGGATTGTCAAGAGGGGCGTCAGGGGTAAGGGGGGTGTCCCCTGGCGCTTCCCTAAGAGAAGAAACAGGGGATTTTGAAGAAATTTGTAAAATTGATAATCTAAACTAATCTAAACTAATCTAAACTAATCTAAAGTAATCTAGACTGAACTAAACTATAGAAACTGAACTGAACTGAACTGAATTAATAACTAAACTAACTAATTAGAAAATGAAAATCAACAATCTAAACTGATTCAAAAAAATCAAAACTAATGCAAACTGAATAAATTTCAAGAAATTTCTAAAATTGACAATCGAAACTAAATAAACTAGTTCAAACATGCTAAGTTTTATTCAGTTTACATTAGTTTTGATTTGTTTTAATTAGTTTAGATTGTTCATTTTCATCATTTTTTCTTTCTAATTAGTTAGTTTAGTTACTTCAGTTCAGTTTCTATAGTTTAGTTCAGTTTAGATTAGTCTAGATTAGTTTAGATTAGTTTAGATTGCCAATTTTACAAATTTCTTCAAAATCCCCTGTTTCTTCTTTCAGGGAAACGCCAGGGGACACCCCCCTTACCCCTGACGCCCCTCTTGACAATCCTGTGGAGCCAACGCCACTTTTTGGAATGTCGCCAGGGGATGGTTCACTCCGGGTATATCTCCGGATCGAACCCTCGACCCTTCGACTGTGAGACAAGCACTCTGCCTGCACACCACCCGGAGCTCACCGACAGAATAGGTTTGAAGTTGATATCATTTTTATTCAGAGTTTAGAAATCAAAAATGTTACCTTACGAGGAGTCGAACTACGGATCTTACCCATAGAACCCATGGCTTAACTCACTCGGCCATCCAAGCTTTCTTAATGATGAACGTATTACCTTTGTATCATTTTAACCTTATATTATAAATCTTAGATATCAAGTCTTACCTTACCAAGAGTCGAATTGTGATCCGCACATGTACACCCCTTGGCTAAGTCCACTTGACCATCCAAAGTATTGCCATGACCATTATTCGTGTGCAGGTCCTTTAGAGCATACTAAGCATTGCTTTTGTATCATTTTACCAATCAATAAGAATATTAGAAATCAAAAGTCTTACCTCACCAAGAATCGAACTGGCAGAGCATTTAAAAACCTTAGCTAAGTCCACTTGACCACCCAAGCTTTCTAAATGAGAGAGGTATTACTTTTGTATCATTTTTACAAAACGTTATGAATCAAAACCTTTTCCTTCCCACTAATCAAAGTCAGGAAGCTCGCCAATGAAGTTGAAACTAGGAAAGAATTAAATCTATAAAACCATTTTCAACAATTCATAAGTTAATCACAAACTAATAAACTAAACATAAAACTGGCTATCTTAAAAAACAGTTAAAGCGAAACAAAAACACAACCGTTCTCTGTACATAATGCTCTCGATATCAAATCTTTTCCAATCAAAGCTTTACAATGACAGCCTAGTGATTCATACTAAAACATTTTTTATTGGTATTAGTATAAGTAATAAGATCAGTATTAGTATTTGTATCAGTAGCAAGGGTATTAGTCAGTTAACAGCGCTGCATAGCTCTATAGAGGATGACCGTAACAACTGTAGGTTAGTAGTAGATCATTTTGAAAACCTTCGTTTTTGGTCTTTTTAGGTTCATTAGCTTTAGTTTAGCCTTACCTTTTTTGCCAGAAATGAATAATTTTAGGGACCTTCAATTGTTTCTCTTCCTCGGGTGGTTTTCCCTTAGTATAAGCCTTACTTTTTTGCCAAATGTGGATAATTTTGAAAGCCTAAAATTGTTGGTCTTTTTTGGGTCAATTTACCTTTGTATAGCCTTTTTGCTAAAAATGGGTCATTTTGAAAACCTTCTTTTTTGGTTCTTTTTAGGTCTATTTGCCTTAGTATAGCCTTACCTGTTTGTCAGAAATGAATCATTTTTAACACCTTCAATGATTGGTAATTTCTGGGGTAATTTGCCTTAGCATAGCCTTACATTTGTAAATTGCCTTATAATTGCATGTATTGAGTTGCCACATAGGCCAAATAAACCATAAATACCTTAAGAATGACAACCAATGTGTCTCTTGATGAGTATTCTTAAACATCAATGATTTCTGTACCTTTCAGGTTCACTTTAAAATCAAGATATTTGAATCCTACAAAATTAAAACAATAAACTATTTAGTGTAATATATTGAAGCCAAAGCAAGTGAGTGGAGAGTCCCATTAGTGATAGAAACCAAAGACAAACTATGTCTGTAATATTTCTCCCCCACCCCTCCTAGGTCTCTTGAATGAGCCACTAGTATATGTGATGTTCATTCTCAACGTTTTTACATCCTTGAATTTAATTTTTCCGGGCTGATTTTGGAAGAAAATATCTAGTTGATTCTTTCGTTTTCTGGCGCTTTAATTTCTTATAGAGCTTCTTGAAAAGTCCTGAATGGATTAAACGCTTGTTTGGAAACATTTAGTTTTTACAAATTCTGGCCAAAAACCATGGGCTAACTAACCACGAGGGTTTTTATTCAATTTTGGGCTGATTTTGAAGGAAATATTTTTACAATTTTATTTGTTTTCTAGTGCTTTGTTTGCTTATTTATTTTTCTAACATGGCTCCCTGGATAGACAAGAGTTGATTATAGGCAAAGTTGGAACCATTGACTCTTGGCCAATTTCGATAAAAAGCATTAGACCTTTTTTCAATTTTCGGCTGATTCTTCAGGAAAAAACAGTTTGTGATTTTAATGATCCTAATATGGCTCCCTTTACAGTCTCGAATGCAATGGCCAAAAGATGTCGATCATGGTTTATAGTTGCCAACTTTATGATCTTTGAAGACTGGAGATTTGATATTTTCTATATGTTGTGTGAGAGTTAAGGACTAGTTTGCGCTTCAGCAAAAATTAGCTTTCACAGCTCTATCTTGCCTCAAACCGACCCGCTAGGCAAATTAAATTGACAAATATTCTGGAAAGTTAGGCGAATTTGAAATTAATTGTAGCATATTGGTGTAAGATGTTGGAGAAAATGCAGGAGTTTTTATTCTTAGCAGAAATACTGGAGATTTCTCACATTTAAATCATGCTGGAAGTCCAAGTCTAAATGCTGGAACCTCCAGTAGATGCGAGAGGGTAGGCAACGATGGTCTTCGGTCAAAATTAACCAAAAATCAATGTATCCAAATAAGCTTCATATCCAGTCAATATTGGGCTGTATACGCACCATAATACACGTAAAATAGCACCATAAAACATAAAAAATGATGGTTAGTTAGTCCATGGGTGATGATCGAAATTGGATAAAATGAAGGTTTACAAATACAAATACACTTTAGCCAGGGGGCAATATTGGGCTATCATAGTAACAGAAAAAACATACAATCACAGAAAATTTACAGTAATGATGATATCCCTCCACACAACTAAATATCCTCCATATGTACTAATGGTTTTCCCACAGTCGTGAACATCCTCCAATGTATCGATGGTATCCCCCACAGAACTGATTTTATCCCTCAAAGTACTGAACATTATCTGCAGTCAAGCACAGATGTCCTCCAGGGTGAAAACAGTAAAAACCCGCGACCGAGAACCTACATTTTTAGGTGTCAATCTAAACAGGTTCTTAAATAACATGTAGTTAACAGCAGTAATAATGCTGGTTCATTGTTGTTTGTAGGTCTATGGGCACTCCTTAAATACTATCATTATTGTTGGTAAAAATCAACAAACTTCGAACATAAAATTTGTAATTTTTGCCCTTACATTACGGTTAAAATTCGAAATTTAGGCAAAGAGGTTCTTAATTTTTAGGTTCTTAAGTGCGAGTTTTTACTGTAGTCCAAATGAACACAATTATTGGAACTTATATCTATATAAGTTAATGGATGGATCACTTTCAATTCATTGTACCATTTGGGATCAATGCAATGTTATTCATGAGCATCCCTTAATGCATTGCGCTGCCTTCGACTTTGCAAAGGGTCCTGGGATGGTATCTTCCAGATTCGTTTACACTAGGAGGGAGGGGAGAGGGAACTTTGCATAAATCTAAGAGGGTAGTATTAATAGTAAGTGGTCCATTTGAAGCCATTTGAAATCAGTTTAAAATTATTCACAGTGATAATGGATCGATTAAGAGACGATTTGAAACGGGTTTTCAACAACTAGACACGATAAGTAACGATTCAGCACCATCTTTGAAGTATTTGCTACAATTTGAACACGATTTTACAAGATATTCATTGTAATGCTATCAAACGTTAATGAAGGGACATTGAAACAATCCTGAATTGAGTCATTTAAGCCTTCATAAAGGCTGATCTTCAAAAGACCATTTTTGTGACAATCGTCATAAAACATCTTGATAGAAAAGGGGCTTTGATCTCCACTACTTTCATCTCTAGTAGTTGTTTTTCGAATTAATGCAAATGCTGAAAATGGGGCTGGAGAAACCTTGCAATGAAATTGGCCAAAAAACCATTTTGAATAAAATCGATAGACAAAGAGTTGACCATGTATAGTTTTCGCCAAGCGAGTCTTTTCGATGTAACGATCTGAATCATTCTTGTCGTCATTGATTTCTATTGATTATTGGCCGAGAAAACATCTAGTGGAAATCGGTCAAAAAATTATCCCAAATTCATTTATTTCAAAGAATTGTTTAAAGATTTCGCAATGATCTTCTGAAGACGCTTCATATTTGACGAGGTCAGGAAAAGAAAACCCACTTCCGGATACTATTATATGATTTATCGACTAAAATAACTTTCCGGGACAGTTGCAGTATAGCGAACACGTTATTACTCAAATAATTTATTTACTTGAATTGTTCATTTTCTAGCGCTATGCACAGCACAATCACATATTTTCAATCTTACAGCATACAATGAAAACCTACAGGTTTCTTTGTTTTATGACGACTAGTGTCCCAAACCCCCGTTGTAACAGTAATATTTTGTTTTGGGCCGTCTCTTCAAAACTTTATTCGCCTTGTTGTTGTGTCATTGTGGCTTTCGTTTTTTCAGTTTAGGCCCGAAATTCGTCGACGTAATTCATTCAGAAACTATATTCAGCCAATCAAAATTCACTTAAATAATGAAATAGCATTTCATTGGTTAATTTTTCAATTCAATATCCCCTAAATTCTAAAAAGTGTGGCCACTATACTGCAATCTAGCCGATATCTCCTGACGAGAGCACAGTATGTCAAACCTATACTCCTGTGTCTGCATTGCCGAAGCCTAGGCCAATGCCAGTCACGCCACCAGCACCACGTGACAACTGAAATAAGCGTGATTTTTCGTATTCTCTTGCGAGTTCTTCCATGGCCTTCCTGCTTTTCTCGACCTTTTCACTGGATTCTGCCCCTTCCACGTTTTTTATACCCATCAACTGTCGGAATTTGGCGTCGGTTGCTTCGTCTGTAAACGTTTGTTGCCCCCAACTAGCAGATGCAACGCCGCTTGTGTTTTCCTGTTGATAAAAACAAGATACCTTGACAATCTACTTTCTACCGAATTAATTTGTGAGAATGAAAAATGACCCAATCAGGATTCGAACCCATGCTTTCCTCTGGCAACTAAGCTGTGGTTCGAGTTTTTCTGGTTTAACCGGGTTTGCTTGTTTGGTGTCGGCAACTTTTTGAGGGAAATTCATACTTCAATGTCCAATCAAAGAATGGAGCAATAAGTTGATATTATTGCTAGTTAGTATTAAAAGGGCTTCTAAAGAGTGGCCATCTTTGGGATTATATTGTTATGTCATTCCCTTAAGTAAAGATCCACATTTGATTATCAAATGATTTCCTTTCTTCGAGAAACTGGACAGCCAGGGACGCCGGAATGATCTAAGTGTGGCCCTCTAGATTGGCTTGAAATGGACAAGAAAACACAATTGGCACTCATGAAAAAAGCACCTTTACCCAATCCCATAGCAAAGGGTAGGACAGGCACTTGCCCAAAGTGCCTTCCCTCTCTGGCATCCCTGTGAACAGCCTAGTTTTAAATTTGGAGTTTCTTACATAATGTGACTAACTTTGTCGATATTTGATAATCATTAAGAAAACAAACAAAAACACACCTCTTTCTTCTTGGCACTCCACAACAACTTTCGCTTTTCTTGTTGAGCTTTAAACTGATGAACATTGATCATAGCGGGGTTTAGGTAACTTGGGAGATTGACCCTTTTTGCATCCTGCACCGCCTTCGTCTTCACTCTATTCATGTGAGCACTCAATTTTGCCTCGACTTCATCCGTTGTAAGTTGACGGCCTGAGTTCTTACCTGTAGAAAGCAACCAATCGTTAAATTCTAGTTACAGGCCCAAAAAATACCAAATCAGGTAGATATCGTCAAGTTTACAGCATTTTGAGGTGTTCCGCTCTGAGCCCTGAAAATTCTTAAAGTGCCATTTGATAGATCAAGAATTATTGATGCAGATATCAACAAAATAGTAAAATGCGAAACCCTGATTGGTCCAGGGGAGTTATTTCTCAAATGGTCGAGAAGAATCATGAAGTTTTGTGCAATTCATTAGCGATATATCCAATGACCGAATGAAAACTTATGAACAAACACCACTTTTGAGAAGACTAGACATTTGAGCTCCTTGGCATTTGATACCTCATAGTTGGGGTTCAGCAAAGATATGTAGGGGTAAAAGGCGATGGGTAGTCCTCCAAAAGATAGGGAGAGGATTGTTCAGGTGTTTTTAGATTTATTTGCAATTCTCTACACGTATCAAATAAAATAAAAAATTCAGCTACGAGTTTGAAATAGTGTTCACACCTGATGATTGTGTGGTCTTATATATTAACACTTATCTACTTTTAACGCTTTTGAACATATGAAATCTGGAAAAGATTGGACTCTGTCTTACCTTTGCCAGGAGGAGGCAGAACTGCTCTACAGATTCCCTTTCCACTCTCATACCTTCCTCTTGGAGATGGGCTTCGACTGAGACTCCTATCTGATCTTCTCCGCTTTGGACTATAGCTTCGTCGACTGTGATGGTCTCGGTCTCGACTTCTACTTCGACTCTTGCGGGAATCTCTTCTCGGAGGGGTTTTCCTTCTGTCTGGACTTCTTCGCCGGTCTGGACTCCTTCGCCGGTCTGGACTTCTACGCCGGTCTGGACTCCTTCGCCGGTCTGGACTTCTTCTTCTGTCCAGGCTTCTTCTTCGTTTTTCTGGACTTCTGCGTCTGTCAGGACTTCTTCTCCTCTCAGGACTTCTTCTTCTATCAGGGCTTCTTCTTCTATCAGGGCTTCTCCGTCTACCAGGACTTCTCTTTCTTTCCGGGCTTCTTCGTCGATCTGGACTTTTTCTCCTGGGGCTCTTCCTTGCAGAACTCCTATCCGGACTACTATTCCTTCCCCTTCTTTCTGGACTTCTTTTTCGACTATCAGACTTTCTTCTATCCGGGCTTCTATTTCTTTCAGGCGTGGTCCGGTAACTTGGACTACTTCTGTCATACTTTCTTGATGGGCTCCTTGCTTTGCTTCCAGCCTTTCGTCTTTCCGGGCTCCGGCTTCTTGAACGAATCCTGCCTGATTCCGGACTACGAGATGTGCCTCTAGCTTCGTCAGGACTGTCTCTTGAGCTGGATCTACGTCGGAAGTGTCTGTCTTTCTTCTTTTTTTCTGGTTCTGAAGATTTCCTCTCTCTAAACAATCGTGAATCTTTTTCTTCTTCTTCTTGGTGCTTCTTAGCGTCATCTGTTTTAAAGATGAATAAATATCAAACATGTGACAAAGAAATGCATAAAATCTTTTGTTTAATGCAATCTTAATCTTGGGATGAAGCATGATTTTTTTATTCCCACGAATTTATTTGATCAATATTAAAACGTATAATTCACAAAACACATAAACAATGACGATACAATTAGGAGCATTATACACATGTTTCAAAAACATTTAGAAATAACATTGGTCATGTTAGAGGCCACACCGATGTTACTGCAGTGATCTTACCTAGGATGAAATCTGAGAAATCGAGGAATGCTATGGAAAGATATTGCTCATTGGTCTGAGCAATCTTCAACAAGCTATAGAAAATGTTGCATCCTTTCAGAAGACTTATGTTGATACTTAGTTCAGAAGAAAACTAGGTGCTTAAGAATATAGTTCAGCTATTCAGTTAGTTGCAAAATGAGTTGTTTTGAGATAATTCTTCATGTCACATCCTAGCTGAGAGGATTGTTGAAAGCTGACTCCTTAAATGCAAGCAGAGATTCCAAGGGCCTGTTCCATTAATCAAATGTTGGTATGTTAATTTATTTCCTTTCACAGGGTAACTTACTAACTTAGTATTGAAACTTGAAACAAGTTATATTCAAAAATTGCAGCCGAGACTTTCTTCAACCTTGTAGAGAAGATACTTCATACTCAAGCCTGCCAAGAGCCAAGACGGCCCCAGGGCAATTTCAGCCAAGGGCCCTTTTTTCACTAAAAGTGGGCTTTTTAGTATCAAACTACCTATTCTCAGTGAAAAGTACAGTAAAATAGTTTAAATTCATCTGTAAACTCCTGATTTTTGCAGAGGAGAATATTCATTTTGACATTTCACATTTGTGTAAGATGTTTTCTCTACCAAAAATAGTAGTTACCAGTTACCTCTACCAAAAATGAGTAGTTACCCCCTTCCCCTGTTCTCTTGTGGGCCTATTTATTCTTATAAAGAGTATTGGGAGAAACAGAACATTTCTCAATATACAATTCTTCAAAGAAACTTCTGCAAAGTTTAGGTTAATGATCTTGTTATTTTCGTAAAGAAAACTAAAAAGGATTCAAACCCTAAATTCAAAATCTGTTTCTACCAAAACCGTCAGATTATCCACAAAACAAAGGTAACGAGTTTCAGGACATAATCTTTGCCAAGTTTGGTGAGATCGTGCACAGATGTTTCAAAATCTTTGATCACACCTACCACCATTTTGAATTTGACGTAAAAAGGCTTACCTGGTAAGATTGTTGATGAGCCATATCCAGTGCTGGCCTAAAAAATACACAAAAAATTTCAACCATTCTAAACTTTATATATGAAAATGTAACAAATTGAGCGTATTAATCAAATGAATTTCAAATAGATGAATTTAAGCAATTACGAAAGCTACATTTTGTTGTGTTAGGTTTATATTTTTATTTTGCTACAATAAAATGCAGGAGATAATCTTTGTTTATCATTGATTATCTTTCTTCATCTGACAGAAGCCTTCTCCCCCTGAAAATGTTGTTTCGAATACTATTTCGATTCGGAAAGGTGCTCAACAGATCTCCCCCTAACTTTCCAACTTAGTTACAGTATCATTTTTGGGGAAAAGAGAGTTTGAATTTTCTCTTCACGATTTGATAGCACTTTAGTTGGAATAATGTCTGAGTAGACATTTTCAGGAGTACTTTTGAGGAGTGTGCCATCGCTGAATTGCCAAGGTGTGTTGGATTAAATGAAACGCATCGCCGTCGTTGCTGTATTATAGAGAATGAATTCAGTGAATGCATTATTGTTTGTTTGCAGGACTAATTGCTCCAAGCAGTTGAGACTGAGCTTTAATCTCCTTCATTTAAGTACAGTGCAGCGAATTCGAGAAGGGTCTATTGCTATCGTGCCTCAAGAGTCGAGACCTTATACTGAGGACGGTGGGCCTAAAGAGGTTGTTGAAATTCTACCTTTGTGAAAACGTGTACTACACACGACTTTCAGACATGCATATATGTATAAAGTGGGTTCCCTGCAGAACAGCCATCGCTGCTAGAGAAGAAGCTGGCACTATACGCAGCCTTTCCGAAATGCATTAACGAATAACGTGGGTGTGAGAGCAGCACCCATCGTGTCATAGTGAAAACGTGTAAAACACGCGACTTTTGGAAGTGCGTGTACATATAACGTGGGTGTGAGAGAAACAGCTACACCGCCATACCCCACCCAGCACGATATCTTCGCACCCACGCACGACAGTGACGTCAGCGAGCATTTGCGTATGAACTGCGTGGCGATTAAGTCAGAAAAGCTTGAAAACCCACACACAAGTGAAGATAAGACTGCCAAATGGACATTAATTATTAATTGAATGACATCGAAAGGTTTATTTTGGTTTCCAAAGTTGTTTATTCAGTTTTGTTGCGTAATAATTTGCAATGGAGTCTTCCTAGTTATTTGCCCCGATACTTAACGACAATTATCGCAAAAAAATAGCGCTTATTTACGTCACTCATTTTAAAGCGAGATCCCGAAGTACAATTGCTTTGATTGAATTGAATTGTTCGATAAACTTTCTTTGATGTTTCTTGGCCTAACAAGATTTCAGTGCAGTTATCAGCATTGAGTTCAACATTTCATAGCGTCTACCAGTTAACAATTTTAGCAACTAAGGTCACAAATCAAGTCAAATGACTCCACGTAAACTTCTCTTATAAGAGAACACTAATTTCAGTAACGGTCATGAATTTCAAAATGTATCATTATTCACATGAATATGAAATGAATTGTCAGTGTAGCTATCAGTATCTAATAGTTGATCATTTTAACAACCAAGGGTACAATTCAAGTCAAATGACTCCCACGTAAACCTCTCCTATAATGGAACACTAATTTGAGCCAAGGCTATGATTGTGAGCACATAATAATTCACATGTAGCTACTTGAATTCATGTGCGAACCCTTCCTAGGAAGTAGAGGGAACGACAACCACACTAATCCAAGGCCTTCTTCTCCATTTGACCATAACTGACTCCTTTTACCATTTTGACTGAAGCTACAAAGAGCTTGGAGATTCTCTCTTAAACCTCTATGTTACAGGTTTGAAGTTGGATTGGAACCCAGGACTCTTTGAGCGAGGGACGAGAAATCTAGCCAGTTGGTCACCCTTCCCCTTCAGCTGAGGCATTAATTCCTATTTCGGATTTAAATCTTTCCTCTGAGCAATAAATGAAACAAATTCATTATCCATGGTCTATTCAGCATAATTAAGATGAAAAATGCAATCAAAATACAAACTTGCACTTCCTGATTGGGAAGCTCATATATATCATATACATTGCATATACACACCTGTGAGGAGCCTGGGAACTACTTACCAAGTGTAAACGTCAACGTGTTGGCAACTTCATCATGTGAATTCTTTGCAGGACTGATTTTAAAATTCACCACAAAATTAAGTTAATATCAACGAAGTTCTTTTGGCTAAACTTAAATTGGGCTTGGCTGGGAGAACGCTTGTTTTGAATGAGAATGGTGGATGACATTTGATGAAATGTGCTAACTTTCTGGGAATGATCAATAACAGTAAGGAAACTCCTATAATTTTTCCTCAGCAGCGAATCAACCTAAAACTGCCTGATGATCCTTCCTGAAAAGCCCTGAATGATTTTGATCTAGGAGTGTGGAATTCATGGGGTTTGGTGCCCTTGGTATCATTTTAGTGAAAACGAACATTGACAATATTTTCGAGATAGCAAATTACTTCCTCCATTTTTTCCCATTATCACAAAAAAGAGTTTGGAATATAATTTTTGAGAAAATCTGAATATATGCGTAATAGAAATATGACATGTTCTGAAAAAATGTAAAATTGTTTCATGTCTTGACAACGAATCTTCATGGCACAAGACAGCTAGGCACTGAGGGGTTACACATTTTTGCATGACCATAATAGGATCAGGAAGATGCTCTGGAAAATATCCAGCCAACCAGAATGTCTAGGGAGGAAAATACCAAAAAGTATGCGTAGTAAAACATATCAAAATGTGGAGGCACAAGAAAATCATTTGCCTACGGCCGTAGGTCCTAATTGTCTGATCTTGGCTGAGCTCTGATTAGGCAATCACAGTTGCTATCTGGAAGATATTGCCAATGCTCTAACTAAGGGATATTTTCTGCACTGCTAATGTTTTATGCACTAACCTACTCAAGGTTGGGATTTTTCTGAAAACTGGATTAGCAGGGATAAACAAAATAACACAAAACTAACATTAGAATATGTAAGAATAAACATCAGATTAAACCTTGCTGAAATGAATACTCACTGGATCTTTTGCATTCGTGTCTTTGCCAAATTGTGAGGAGGTGATATCTGGTGGAAAAAGCTGAGAGTTACAAATCGCTTGTCATTGGTAAGCATAAAAGAAACCACGATAATTTCTAAGCATTTTTGAGCTTCTTAGTTTCTCATAATAGTCACTTTCCTTGAACAGTTTTCTTGGAACTTTTAATATTTAGGTATTTTAACACATAGTTCTAAAGAATTTTTTCAATAGGTCGGTTTTCTTTTTTTAGAACTTTAATTTGTGAAACAGGCTGTAAACAAGTATAATACTTAGTCCTGTTATTCAAGTTAAATATATATCATATACATACATAAATATACAATTAATTGGGAGCATTCCGAATTGCCACACTTGTCTAAATAAGGAGTCTGGCAGTATGGGGCGCAATAGTTCATTTCCTATGACACAACATGACCTAGCAGATAAAACAATATCTCTAAATTAGACTTTAGACTTGGTGCAGGGCATGTGGGCTATCTAACCAATCCAACTGATGCTGATCTCCCAATATAATCCCTATCTTTCTTACATGTGGCACTTGTACATCCTGATTTTCCTCCACTAGGTCTCAAACCTGGGACGTTATTCTCCAGCACCATGTATATAATCAATTCATAAGACATGGTCTATTGAAATATTTATATTCTTACTAATCTAATATATTCACCATCAAGTTGTTTTATTTCAGATAATATTTGATTGCTTGAGAGGAAACTTCAATTTGCTAATCCCCTGACTTTGATCTGTACTTTGGTCATTTGGCATAAATCTCTCAAGGAATACCTACAGATAGTAGGACATGCGGATAACAGAAGCCGGGACGAACAGAGCTAAAGTTCAAGATCTTCTTAATCTACTGTGACAGCTTTTTAGAAAGGTCTCAATCACAGAATAAATCTGAATCTGATTGAAGAATCTCCCAACATGGGTACCATTTTTCTGTCAAAGCTCATAAAAATGGGTTTGTAATCCAAGAAATAGCCTTTTCATAACAATTGGTATAAATTGCTACCATGTTGTGAAATATGGACGTAAATTAGGGTATCTTTGCAACGCCTCATTTATAATTTTGGGTACAATTTCAAAAAAATTCATATCTCAAGTGGGTCATGCTCACAAAATCTCAGCCTCACACCCTAGTCCAATGGTAGATCATGTACCCCCTGGATTAATTAAGAAAGTACTACCTGTAGTCAATGGAATAAAGACAACTGAGGGTCTCTATCAATGGACAATGGGTGATTTTAAATTTGACTTGTTTGTTCTTGCTACTGTATTAGCTTATACAGAAAGAGATGAATGCTAAATGTCTTCCTTGAGATGAATGCTAAATGCGTTCCTTATCTATATCTTAACACTATAATAATTCATTATTCATTTGTTTACCTCTGTCATGATTTTTAATTACGTTTGGTCAACCGATTTGGCTGCCTTGGGATTGATACGGTTGATAAGAAATGTTAGCTTCTGATAGTCAGCTAGGTATACAAGACATTTATTATCCCTCATTTGAGAGATAAATTGTGAATGCGGCTCAAATTATTTGAGAAATTCATCTCTACAACAGGCATAAATTCATCAAATTTAGAGAGTAACGGAAACTCTGGGTGGGTATTCAAGACTTCATTTTCAAAATGTCCAGCTAAAAATATTGGTGGAAGTCAAAAACGAATGGGTCACAGCTGTAGATTAATGAGCACTGCAATTTAAGCTTTTAGATGTCATTCTTATTTTTTTTGAATGATTCTTAAAAATTTGCATGTGCCATTTCAGATGATCTCATGTGCTTCCTCAAAGAATGAGATGTCTTTCAAAGCAGAAAAAAATGATTTCATAAAAATGATGGCAAAAATGATGCCATAAAAAAACTTAAATTGTCAATTGTGCCAACGTTGTCAATTGTGCCAACATTATTGTCAATTGACAACATCCCTACATTTTCTTCATTTTCTTGAGAATTCAATTAATGAAGACCAAAATACCCCACTGTGTTTTCTTCATCCTTAAATAGGCATCTTAAAAATTGATCCCACATTTGTGGGATAATTCCTAAAATATTTTCAACTGCTTTCGCAATCCACCAAACATGACTGAAAACTTGCAAACGAGGGATTAATATCTCATATCCCTAGTGTTTGATAAGACTCTTTATAAAAAAAAGGTTTAATTAGCAAGAAGATGTATCATATATTGATACTTGTCACTGTGGTGAACATATTTTATCTTCGGAGGTGACAAATGTCTAGTTTGTTTTCACTACAGTTAGGAACAAATGGTCAATCTCAGCTATGAAGTAACAACTCATTGCATTTAGAATTGTGTGAATCTGAGTATCATGAAACAGGAAAATTATGAAACCTTCCATAACTGGACTTTTGGTAGAGAATCTGAAGAGCTGAAACTGAAGAGCTTTTTTCAATCTCTATTTCAGAGTCTAATAAATAGAAACTATAATGAAAAGGCAATATCAATAATTCATTTACATACCTTTACTCCCAAGTAATGTTGCATCCATGGTACTCTTATAAGCATTAGTTGAAATCTGCAAAGAAAAGATATGTATTATCAAGGCTCAATAAGTTGTACAAGTTCATAGTACTGAAGACCAAAGACATTTCAAGAATGGGAGATAAAGTATTAGGTTCAACATAGCTGTATCTTTTTGCGATGAATTTTGAATTGCTTTGATTTACATTTTTGAAGGAGGGAACCTAGGCAAATGCATAAATTTACAAAATTATATAATCTGCTACAAAAATCAGGTGTTAAGAACTAATACCACTGTACTTTTCTCTTGAAATAGGTAGTTTTATACCAGTCAATATTTTTGAAAGAAAATTGGCGGCCTAATGGGCCCTGATTGTTGATCTTGAATCTATCTGCAAAGTTCTTTAACAGAGTAAATATAGAAAGGAGCGTTTTGGTACATAAAGAACATAAGTAAATATTTCAAATAAAAGCAAGTAAATAGCAAGCATTGAATAACCATGAAAATTTACTTTATCATTTACGTTATCATTTACTTGATAACGGGTTAGGCCCGAAAGCTTGTTAATTATCTTTATAATATTTCATGGTACGAAATATAATGAATTTGAAATATTTACTTATGTTCTTTAACACACGATCTACTATTTCTCCAGCCTTGACCCTCCTACGTTCCAGGTTGGAAAGTTTGCAAAAGCTCATAGTTACACAAAAAGTTCAGAAATTGTCCTTATCAAAGCAAAATATCCACACTTGAAAATATCTTGTAGGTTAATATTTAGCTCTAAGAGTGTTGCCAGAATCTCTCTGGCAAGAGGGCTAGGTTCCCTGACAGAAGTGCTAGCAAAACGTCACATTAGGTGAAATCCGCACAAAAGTTTGCATGATAGAGTCCCAAAAATTAAAAAATCCATCCATCCTTTGAAGAAAAGGAAGTCATTTCAAGAAAATGTTTGGTTTAAGACACTTGGGCCTGTTTACATGATCCTGTCTTGCCAGGATATCGCATCTGCCTGCAGAAACAATTCTAATTTTGCATTTACATGGGATTTTCAGCCTGTTTCCTCTTCCTGTCTCGGTTAGGCGAGATATCCCGTCTAGCCATGATGATTCTCTCCATAGAAACAGACTTTCCTCCATAGAAACAGGCAAGATAGCCGCTTTGCCATGATGACATGTGCATTAGTGCGCATTACATGATGATAAGTCTTTTGTTTGGCTTTTGATATGGTAGTCTAAATATATAAGTTCATTTGAAAGACCCAATCAGGCTGAATACTGCCAACAGTTTTTCTTTGAAACTCACCTTCGATGAAATTGAATCACAGCATATGAGATTTTAAAAAAATACTTGAGGCTTGAATAAGAGTGCTAATAATATTGCAACATTGGGAGAGCTTGGGAGGCTCCCCCTGAAAATTACCTGCTATGGACAGGCGTTGTTATATTTCCATTAGTTATTTGCACTTGAAGAAAGTGTGTTAGTGAAGAAAGGTTTTAAT
This sequence comes from Pelagia noctiluca, assembly GCA_963924455.1. Taxonomy (NCBI): domain Eukaryota; kingdom Metazoa; phylum Cnidaria; class Scyphozoa; order Semaeostomeae; family Pelagiidae; genus Pelagia; species Pelagia noctiluca. The sequence continues at coordinate 14,559,621 of OZ004322.1, read as the reverse complement.
GATAGCATAAATCCATTTGAAAAGGTTCAATTTAGCTGGGTTTCATCAATCCAACATATTTATTTGCCATTACAAGCTATTTAAATGCAGGTCCAAAGATGCGAGGCCTTTTGGTTGCAGAGGAGCTTGATTTTGCATGAAGTATATTTTTTGACCTCTTATTGCATGTTATGTCGTTCTTTGAGCAATCGTAAAATTTCAAAATTTTGTTGTTGGGATTCATTTTATGCCCAAAAATAAAGGTTTTACCACGCTTTGTCAGAGTTAATAGGGCAAAAAAAGAAAAGCAAAGATAGATTTTCTTTCACAAAGGTGGGATGAAAGAAAACATGTGTAAGCAGGGGCGGCTGGGAGGTTGAGAGAACAGGTATTCAAAAAATATTCAAGGCCACACCCTTGTTGACCACGCCCTTTTCCTCAGGCAGTATAGTCTACTTTGCATCACAGAGAATAAGCCTTTAAATTTTCACATCAGTTTTCATAAAAGAACACCATTTCGTTATAACTAAAGCTTTCTTATAAATACGTATCATAAAATATTGTTTTGTTGTCTGCAGGCTTCTTATCAATCAATAAGGAACAGGGCCGATAGTAGTGAATCCCGTCCTGGCGGCTATTTGCCCTTTGAAGCCATAAGAAGTGTGTGGTATTGAAACTTCGTTTTGAATACAAGAACACGATCAAGAGCTCTGAGAGGCAAATATTCCCGTCAATCAACTTAGTTCAAAAGAACAGTTTCATAAAAATATTGATTCCTATAAATTAAAAATTGTGAAGTTGTTAAGTTTTGTTATTATATCTTACTGAAAGGCAAGGTTGTCCGTCATTTTTCAAACGGAGGCGTTGTTCATGGTTTAAATGATCTTCTTGTTGTGCCCTTAACCTAAAAATTATCTGGAACCCCTCACCAATACTGCCCTTAAGCATACGTTCGATTATCTAGAGTGAAATATGTGGACTCAAAATAAGCAACTTATTCTAGTGAGTATTCAGCGGGGTATTCAGAATGAGAAATGAATACTAACTCTCTGCTGTGTAGTGCGTTTTAGAGGGTGGAAGACAATAGGTACTGACGTCACTTTCTCGAGAAAGGGAAGTTTTAGTATTCAGAATCAAACTTGAATACCTTACAGAGAACGACCTCAGAAATTCAACAGCTATCGAATTAGCAAAGAATGAATTCGTGATGGATTAACACCTCATTCACGACCTTGTGTTCCTTCTGTTTGACACAAAGGCAAAAACAAATATTGTTCATTGTTTTGTCAGCTGTGGCCCTGCCTGATCAAAGGCTTTGCTATTGTGACAATCCTTCATGGGATGCTTTTTCCTCCGCAGTCTATTTTCTCTCTCGAGATTATAAAAAGAAGAAAAATCGTTTTTTACTTCTTCATTAAAAATATTTAGGTATTTGGTGAATACCTTGAATACCCCTCTCCTCCGCCCCTGTGTGTAAGGTAATGGTTTGACTGTGTAAACTTTGGTGCACGACTCTTTGCCTTTTTGCACGTCGCATTCAAAGTTATTATCGTTGTATACTATGTTGTTACCCTGCCAACTTGAACTTGGACCTACATTTGTCTGGTTTACTCCCCTGTCACCTCGAAGCACAAAAACTACACAAACCTAGCCTATCGTGTGCGAATCATCACACATTATCTCACGAAAAGAACTGTAGGAAAAGGAATTCACTACAATCAACTTATATACCATCGGATATGCTGTAGAGTAGACCTTTTCATCTCCGGAATCCGAAGAGTAAGCTCCTTGGAGTGAGTCCATGTCTTGCTTTTCTCCTCGTCTTCAGTAGGTTAGGCCAGGGCCTTCCTAAAACACAATCACGTCACGATGGATAAAACCAGTCGAGTTTGTTCTGCTTGCTTGTGAATCCAAAAGTCTTGCTCAGTGACTCTAGAAGGGTAGAACTTCATAAGCTTTACCACATTTAGTAGATATTAGGCTTAAAATTCTGTTTTTGTTGAGTTTTTAACGTGAAAATTGCGAAAGGAATCTTCTGCATCTCAACTCAACTCAACGCATGCTAAGTAAGAAATAATCAGTCCAGTATTAGTGCCCAGTCTCCTAGATAATAGCCTTACTTATAGAGATTTGAGATGAGATTTATAGAAAACGTTTAGAGTAAATATCTTAAAATAATGTCTAATTTTCAACCTTTTTGTATTCTTCTTTGCGCCATAATGAAATAATCACTACATGATCCTTTACTATGTAGTTGCATTCAAGAAGACCATGTATCTTTATCTATAGATATTGAGTTGCAATCATAAAAAAACAAAGGGCATGGGCGAATTGAAGCGAAAATCATACGGCATATTTATTGCATACGAATATACAAACTACTTAACGGATAAGCGAAGACTCCCCATAATAAGTGATGGGGGCCGGACACCTTACCTTGAAAAACCCAAAAATGTACTAAATTCTGCAAATTTCAATGCCCCTCCAATATACTTTTTGTAACGGAGTAATGAAGCCTAATGATAATCTAGAAAATAGTTTAAATCATAGATTCCAGCCACAAATAACAACTAAACTACTTCCCATTGTAGAAGTTAAGATCAATAGCTAAACAAAACATAAAGTTGTTGATTGTTTTGACCGAGTTTACGAAATCACATCTAACCTGAGATTCTGCTCTATATTTCACGCACTGATCAACGATCGATGCACAGGCTCTCTGTAAGCAATGTTCATTCGTACGCAAGTAGTTGTAGATCGAGTACGGGTGTGGTACATAAGCACAGCATTATGACATAGTTATTTATGGGAAACAGGAAAAGAGCTTGACAGTATCCCCTCTCTTACCAGAATTTCGTAAACTTCTTATGACCTTTTATCGGCACTTTCCCATGGTAGGCACTTCATCATAGTAAACTTGAGGACGTGACATCATAGTTTTGTGCAATACTGGTTCTATGATTTTAACTTGAAGACCTTTCTGAACCCAAAATCTGAGAAAGGACCATAATTCTGTTCATTTGAACTGCTAGAACATGGACTTACGGTCCTTTCTTAGATTTTGGGTTCAGAATAGTCTTCGCATTAGAATAATAGAACCAGTATTGCACAACATTATGAGGTCATGTCCTCAAGTTGAATATGATGTATCCTTTCCAATGACCTGTACCCACGCACCTGTGCACGGAAATTGAATGACGTCATCGGGGATTGGTTGAGAAAAATAGGGGATTGAAGGAAGGGGAGCCCAAAAGCCTCTGTTGCACGTTATCTACACTGGTCATCGCATTATCGTGAGCAAACCTCATAAATGATGCATGATTTCTGTGCCGCGTGATTGTTTTTGAATATACACGGGTTCCCACTCCGACTGATGTCGAAATTGCAGTATTATTCAAATACGAGTTTTACAACACAGAACAGCACCTGCTGAACAGCGGCCCTAGAATCATGAAGTGATCGCGGATCTGCGAACGTGTTCGATTCAATTTTCAGCGCAATATCTCGACGAAGCAGAGAAACCTAAGTGGTACTGTGATTGCCGAATCAGGTATTGTCATGAATCCGATTAATGCCAGTCTGGCCGGGACTTCTGTGGCACCAAGGTCCCCTCGTCCGCCACGCTCGCCTAGATTGCAGCAAAGGGGATCTCCGCGAGTTGACTATACCAGTCAGCTATCAACAACAAGCAGTCACAAGGCAGAAAATGGACAGTTGATGCCGAATAGGAGTCTTAGTGAGCCAGAGAAAGACATGCAGAACTCCCAGGGGAAATTGCTTGCGAAGCAGAAGAGCGAGCCGGGCAAGAAAGCCAAACGCTGTGCGATAATGTGATGAAAATCGCCTCTTCGATCGAGAAATTCGAGTTTTTAAAAGCTGGAGAGCAGCTTTTTTGGTGGTGTTCAGATCATAAATCTGGTTGCTTGGTGTTGATGTGATGTGGCAGGTATCGTGTTTATATTAGGAAGAAAGCAGTTTCGAGAAAATTAATGAAAATGATTGAAATCTGAAATTGGCCTCTTCGATTGAAATTCGAGTAATTTTCGAGTAATCAAAATTTATAGACCAATTTTTTGCCAGCTTTTTTGATGATTTCAGATCATAAAAGCTGTAGAGTTATGAGACTACAACAGGTTTCATGTTTTTATGGGGACGAAAAAAGCAATTTTTAGAAAAATCAATAAAAAGAATTGAAATCTGAAATTAGCCTCTTCAATTCGATTCTGCAACTCAAGTATCATAAAATTGGCAATCGAAATTTGCAAGCTAACTGGAGTCTAGGTCATCTAGGAATTTAAAGCTGTAGAAAACAAGCAAGATGACTTGATGTTAAATCTGAATTGGATTTCACCGCTTCAACCGGCAAATCAGAGTTTTAAATATTGGTGATCAGCACTTTGCAATACAGCAAGTTTCTGTGGAAATGTTTGGATCATGAAATTACCGTCTGCTTTGGGGTCAAATTGATTAAGCAAGCCGGCTTTCTTGAATTAATGGGGAAGAAATCGACTTAAATAGAACTTTGATGAAGAAAATAATCTCATCAGAAATTGGTTTGCTCCATCGAAAAACTCGAGCTGCAAGTTGGTTGTCAGTTTAGTGGGTAATTCAGATGTCTAGCTCGTCTCGTAGGCAACTTGCAGCTTCTAAATCGATGGGATCTAAAATTTGGAGAAGTTGTTGATGCCTCTCCGATCCGAAATTCATAGTTTTCTGAGATGTTTTGTGAGCTTATTTAATGATACCTTGGATGATTTAGTAATTTCTGCTCTGGCTAAAACGTCAAGCTGATATATTCAAAGCAAACATTCGGTGTTTAGAGTGGAAAATAATTACACGAGGAAACTTTGAATTTGAATGATAAGGAAAACATTGTTATTGTTGATGCAGGGACGAGCTCGGATAGCAATCAGTTCGACTTATCTATGCTTTGAATAGAGTAGGAGGTATAAAGAAATCACTGAATTTTTAATTTCGAGTCTGAAAATTTAATTCCAAGTTTTAAACTCTCAACTTTGCAGTTTAAATTGGAGTAAGGGGGGATTTAAATAGGTGATTGCATAAAAGATGGTGGATCAATCTCATTTCATACAATGCATCATGGGAATATGCCCCTTAGCAACGCATAGCTACTAAAATGTTATCGGCCTAAATCTCTCATAGTTTCGGCTAAGCTGAAGTCCTTTGATTCCTTGCATTGCTAAGATCCGTATTCCCATCATGCATTGTGTGAAATGAAATCCGTCATCATTTCTGGAATCTTCTATCATTTCATATTTAAAAGGAAAGCTACAATTTTTCATAAGAAACTAATCTCTGCAATAAGAATAAATTTTCATTCAAAATTTCTGAGATTTCGTGTCGCAGAAATCCACTGCAGATTTGGTGTCATTTTATATCAGGATTTCTTTTTCATCATTTCCGACCGTTAACAAATTCAAAATTGCACATTATTCTCTTCGAACCTGCAAAAAGGTGTTGAAATGCACATTTTGTGTAGAGCTGGACGTAAAAAAATCCTGATCAATACAGCTATAAGAAAGAGAACCAATATCTAGAAAATATTTTAATGAAATAAAATTGTTCCACTGGTTGTCCACTCGTTCATTTTTAGCAACTTTTTCAGTTTTGAGAAACAGTTTCTTAATTTGTTGGCATTTGATTAACAGGGTGTGTCCATTCATTTTCTACACGAAACAAAGCTCAAATCTTTCATTGTATTTCTAACTTTTTACTTTAATCTTAACTTTCTTCAGCTTTGAAAATACAGCCCTACGTCCACAGTTTCTTATATAGGGTTTCAGCAACTACCAAATAAAGCAGATATTTTTAATAGCAAGCAATATAATTTACCAGTATCTGCTGTTTTTATCGTGTGCATTTACTTGATGATTAAGTTTTCATTATGTAGTCCTACAGTTTCTTATAAATGGTTTCAGCAGCAACCATATAAAGCAGATGTTTTCAATCGCTCACAACAAAATTTACTAGTATCTGCTGTTTTTATCATATGCATTTATCTACAAATCAAATCTTAGTAGTTAAGCAAAAACTACTACAATTTCTTAAGTTAAGAATGAGGCCCAACAGTTTCTTATACAGGGTTTTAGCAAACACAGCAGATATTTTTAATCGCATACAGCAGAATTGACCAGTATCTGCTGTTTTTATCATGTTTATTTATTCATTTATCTTGTTCAATTCTTGTAGTTTGTAGTAGTTTGAAGGAACATTCCTTACTGAGTATTTGTATATTTGCTTCTCATGAACTGGTTTCTTACAAAAGGTTTCTTATGAGTTAAAATACATTGCGTGAAATCAAACTTTGTATTAGTGGAGTTAGTATTTAGTAAACCAACGTTAAGAATATTGATTAAAACAAACCATGATAGTGGTTCAACACTTATAGCTTCTACCTAAAGGAGGGGGGTTCCTTTATCTTTATTTTTGAAATATTTTCCTTCAAAAGACACATTAACTGGAAACATGAATGCGATATTCGTATGTATACCAGAATCACACAACGGTGTTGCAGATTAAAGTTTTTTCGCTGAAAAACGAGTTTTACAAAAATTTGCCATGTATATTTTTCTGTAAACATTATGGATATAACCGAGTGAAAATATTACTTGTAAATCAAAAACTATTCCAAAATTCTAAAATCCTTCAATATCGATGCAAATATCATTACGAAATCATTTGACCAAAATTTATTTCTCTCATATACCGGGTATTCCGCAAAATGCTTTAAGTTTGATCAAGATAAAATAAGAGAACTAGTTCTCTTATTTTATCTTAGTTTGATTCAATCTTACCCAGGGGTCCGTGGAGAAACCAGAGGTCACGGCGCAGATGGCTTTTCTCCAAATAAGTCTGGTACATTCAACTAATATAAAAAGACTGGAACGATAACTCTATTGTTCGCCTCTTAGTGAAAAGCGCAACCATTCAATTCAACCGTGGGCGTGGAGATAAACAAACATTCGAACAGTCTTGAGAATACGTAGAAGAACACAATACGTACATATACGTGCAACATTTGCTCCATGGCAGCCACTATCGGTTGAACGTTTTAAACAATGGATTAACGTTCGAGTCTTTTTATTCTTAGTTCAATAGTCTAGTATTTTGAACAGTCCCTCACCGGAGTTGTCAATAACAACAACAACAACAACAGCAACAACAACGCGAGGGATGGACCGGTACCAGCCTAACGGTTACCCCCCTTTATTTGAAACAGAGTATTTAAGTATTTAAGTATCTAAGTATTTTAGTATTGGCAAATCGCGTTTCCCTTGTAAAATCGAAAGGAATTGAGCCAAATTCAGTAATGCCTGGATTTCCAAGCTTCATACAAATCTTCAGATCTAATTAATACGTAGACTTAATAAAATGACGCCTGGAATATTATGAATAGGCTTAAACATAAGTAGATGATTCGATTTGGCTTTGGTTAGCGTGTACGGTTTTAAGACCATTAAAAAGGTTTTTGCAACTCTTTAATTCCCATCTGCTTCATTGTGTATAAATGAATAATCTTGATTTTCAAATAAATTGTCAGAGCTTGTTAAAATGACAGTTGTGATCGGGAGATGGAGTTTAACAAAACTGTTGGTTTGATCGAAATACCAACCTAAAGTAATACAATCCAGTTCCGTGCATATCTGTGATTCCTCACGTAAGTTATCAGACTACAAAATTCATTCAGAATTCCCATTGCTTCTTTCTTCTCTCTGAAATACATCACGGAGTTTGAAATTCAGAAACGAAGAAGCAGGATACAGTAAAGTCCCGCCTTTAAGAAACTCATTTTACAAAACTAGCCTGAATGGATGTGAAGATATGCTTCCTCGAAACAGGCAATATGTACCATGATATAAGGAACTTCCACGAAGTTGATATTTTCTGTAAGAGAAATGCTTTCAGAATATCATGCTCTTATATTGGTGATATTCTTAGTTTTGGTTTTCACTGTCTGCAGGGCGGTGTCTGCTGCAGAGGAGTTGCTTTTATAAAGAAATAACCATGGATGTGAAATCGTGAGACTCAAATATCTGTCTGTTGTTGTCTGCTGCATACAGGTATCAGTCGATGGAGGTTCCACTGGCTGAAGTATCTCATGTTTTACCTTTATAAAAGAAACTATCTTTGAAACAGCCTCAGAAGTTTCTTTTATCAGGGTGTTTTATTCAGCAATGTCAGACCTGAGTTACTTATAACACGGTTTCTTAAAGGTGGGACTTCACTGTATTTAACTAGTATCTAACAATGAAAAATCGTCTTACTTAGACGAGTACATACTTAATGAATGCCCCTGTTGCATCGACTCATCGTGCAAATTTGTTAACAATCAGCTGATTCTGGAGAATAATTTTTCTCAACAACTGTAATCTGTTTTGTGAAAGCTTCGCATGACGTTTGCAAATGCAGCTTAGAAATTTCATTCTGCAGTAAACATCAACTTTTCTACATAAGTGTTTTTGCGCATATGGTGCAACATGAAAACATGTCTCTCTGGATTCTACTCTCTATGCAGGAGAGTGTTTAGAAGTACGGAGGGATATTTATGAGTGATGAGGGTGACCCCTTCACTACTTAACATCCCCCACTACCTCACAACAGTTGCATGGGATGATTTTATCCTACAAATGCGAAAAGTTCGAATTCCTTCCCCCTTGCCTGTAGCTCAGCCTTTTAAGGCTGCAATTTCGAGAATCCCCATAAACGGTTTGTCAGAAACCCTGCAGTGATAAAAGCCAAAATCATGAAAACTTTAATAATGAATGTCATTGCCTAGAACGGCGCTTAGACTAAGACCAATAACCCTCGATTTCGCAATAAAGTAAATATTCAGTTTAAAATCTCGCAGCGACCTGCAATAACATCATTTGGGGATAAACCTCAATTATAGCCGACGTTAAATCGTCATTTTTAGCGAAATAATCGGCAAGACAGAGAAAACAACGACCACAATCGATGAGATTCGCAACATTGCATTGCCTGGTTAAAACCACGTTCATGAATTTTTCAATTCGTTTGATATTTTTCATCCTCATGAAATATTGATTTGCATTCTCCTACAGTTTCCACCTTCCAGTTATACAAATGTTGCACTTGCTCAAAATTCTAAGGAAATAAGCAGTCCTCACGCATTAAATTTTAATTTCATTGTCATCATTCCTAAATACGCTTTTGAGCACACAGTTGATTTTACCGCACTGCTAAATCACTTTGTGCAGTGTTAAAACCCAAAAGTAAATAAATTAAAAACTCATAGAGAATCGTTGATTTGGCTGTTTCAAATCGTTGCATCCGAAAAGCGGGTTTTCTGTTTCTAATTAGTTTATCAGAAACCACTCAGTTACTTTACAAACATTTCTTGTGTTGTGTACTGTGGAAGACGTTCATGCAACTTACAACTGCAACAACAACATTTACTAAGATCTCTAAAAAAGATTGAGTTCGGCATCCTTTGTTTAAAAATGAAGTAATTTGTTGCTATATTTGAGGGGAAGCAAGGACGTAGATGAGGGATTGCATAATTGTGGCGGTGGTTTAGCTGCAAATGTGGACACAAAGCCATTTTGAAATTGCAAAGAAAACATTTCGCTCGCTTGCTTTGTCCTGCAAGATGGAAGCGTTCAGTGAAAAAAGCAAAAGCCTTTAAAAGATTGAGAGTGTAGTCACAGTAGCTACTTCTGTCAGCTCTCGCAACAGCCGAAGGTTTTAGGCCCTGTTTATTTGAGGAGGGTCAGCCCTTTATGCCGAGCTATCTCACTTAGGTGGGATGATTTCCAATCTGTTTTCATGCGCAGAAATATTTTTCTAGACATACGAGCGAGCCTCTTTTTCGACCCAGAAGTCAGTAACATTTGGCAGTGCTGGTCCGGGTGAATAAAGTTCATATGGAACATATTCAGCTCACGATAGCCGAATCTCACCGAACAAGAGGTTGGCTGGCTCATTTCTTATATGAACGCGGCATGCTAATTCCACCTTTAGTCTTGATTATGGTTGGATCTGAAAGAAGTGCGTCCACTGGGCAGGACCATCTCAAACTCTGACAATATAATAACAACCTAAGCTATAGCGAGGGTCAACTGTGTTTTACAGATAAGCTGAAATACGTCAGTCCAGCCCTAGTTGCTTTGTAACATGCTGTTTTAATGGAAGAATTAAATTCATCTCTTGATTTCGAAATGAATTCTACATTTCTTGATTTTACACGCCCCTTATACAAACTTTTGAAAATCTTTTTAATTCGATTGAAAGCGTGAGATAAGAAATACTGACATTGCAGCTGTAGTTGAAAATTCATTAATTTACATTGACCTTGGTTATATTGTATAAGTCACATATTAAATAAAAAGCATTACATATAAACAGATTACAAATAATTTCATAATTATCAAAATGCAAATTTAGGTGTTCGGTATCGAACATACTGGAGTTTTAAGAAAAGAATCGAGATTTTTTATCAAGATTTTTTAGCGAATGAATCTCTAAGATGATAATCGTAGAGAATATTTTGCAGTAATTTGGAAGATACTCAGTACTGTGGGGGATATCATCAATACTGCGGAGAATACTCAGCACTATTCGTGATATCATCAGTGCTGCATAGGATACCGTGAGTACATTGGAGAGTGTTAAGTACTATGGCGGGATAGAATTAGTGCTGTGGAGAGATACCATTTAGTTCTGTGAGGATACCATCAGTACAGTGGCTTGGTTACCACTAGTATTGTTGGGGAATACTATTAATACTGTAGAGGATGTTAAGTGGAGGGTGTTCTGTACTGCAGGGGATACCATCAGTACTGTAGAAGGACACCATTCAGTTCCATGGGGATACCATAAGCACTGTGGGAAGGTAACCATTAATTCTTTGGGGGAGGAGGGGTACTATCAATACTGCAGAGGATCTTTAGAGGAGGATATTCAGTACTGTGGGAGATATAATCAGTACTGTCGAGGTAATACCTAAAGTCTCATAGAGCGCTTATGGTATCCCTCCCCAGTACTGAAATCCTCCAAAGCACTGATGGGATCTCCCCTGGGCAAAGGTTGTAGGATTGTGAATGGATGCAGTCACGGTAATTTTGTGGGTAAAATACGGAACACAATATGCCATGGATGAGAATCACATTTTGTCTGTTCCAGAGAAATGCTTTCTTAACAAACAATGTTGCAAGAATTGACGATGCCCATTGAATGACTATACAATTGAATTTGTGCGACCCTGGTCCTTTTTTTATCGTTAAACTATAATTCTAGATCTAATCTAGAATCAAAAGTCTGAAAAATTGGAGTACCTTGAATTTTAGGCCAATCCTGAGACCTGGGTTAGCTATTTCAAGTTGCTTACTGAAACAATATTGAAGACTGACTATCAAATAGGAATGATGTGTTTGTAAAAGAAATTATGAGTGTCCCAGTGGGTGAGAGGTGGTGGGTTCTTGCCCTGCAGGGGTCATGTCTGTCAAAACAGATTGTCTTGATTAATATCTGATTTCCCATAAGTTTTGGCTATTCTAGAATCTTCATTAGTAAGCACGCAAGCATAATCATTTCTTAACGCAGGTAAGGGTTGTGGCAGCTCCACAGTTGACGTGGACCTGTGGCCTGTGCCTCCAGAAGTGTTCTCTACACCAAATATCCAAGGTACTTATACAAGTTTCTTACTCAAAACCTGTAGGTATATTACAATACGAAGACTTATCACTAAATATAAATGATATGTTTGCAATAGAAATTGGGATCAGAACTTTCCCTCTCAGTTCCAACTTGAAGCCCCTCCTTAACGGCTTCAAACCCATCTTTAGAATCCCCGGGCGATGAGGGATCATCACCGATTAGTGGCGAATCGCTAGAACACGATGGCGAATTCGCAAAATTTGCGGTCGCAGACAAGCGAGATTTATCTTCAGGAATATCACCGCAGTCCATAGATTTGAAACCATCCAAAATATCAACACTCACCCCTGTAGGAGAAATAGTATCATCTTCAAAAACTCTGCACTCCTCTTCCTCGTCAAACGAAATCTGGCTCTGCATTTTCTTCTTATATTTCGAACTATACTGTCGCCGCCATTTCTCCCGCTTATTCGTCCGTATCGACTTCCCTTCTTTCGCACGGCGAATCATATCAAAGCGCTGTCGGTCGAACGCTCGATTTTTAGCCACGTTCCTATTGACGTCATCAGCACCGTGGGAGTTTTCTACATCATTAGGTTTGGAAGACGTCTTCTCTTCATCACGTGTTTTGATTTCACCATTCTCAACGCGCATGTCATTAGAGCATTCCTCCTTCGCAGCTTGTCTTTTCAGTACAGGTCTTGCACTTTGTGATGACTCACCAATGCTTATCTGTCTTCGGACGGGTTTCAGTTCTGCGTCATTGAAAAATACGGGCTCTGTGACAAGAGTTACTCGCTTGCTCGATCGCTGCCTCCGCAGCTTAGATTCCACTTCGGAGGTGCCATCTAGTTGGTCACCTAAAAAAGCAGAAAAATTTACATATTCCCACAGTTGTCTGTCATCATAGTGGATGTAAGGTCGTGCAACTTTTCTGAACGGCTTTAGCTTTCAATTCTCTGAACAACCATGAACTGAACTTGAAATAGACGGATTGCCCGAGGGTAGCAATTTTCAGATAAAACAAAAGGACCTTATACTATTGTGGTTGGTCTTGCTACCGTGCCCTATCTAGAGACACAGCCTGTCTATAGACCACGGCGTCGTATGTGAAAGTCAACACGCGGCGAAAACTATCCATTTCGTCCTTGCGTTAACGCGACTCCACTTCAAGCACGTGACAATACCAATAACAACAACTTGAGGCGAACCCAATTAGCTTACTATAAATTGTCTTACTTTAAGCTTTTCTGTTTTTTACAATTTGTAGTTTTTAAAACAGTAATCTCAGCTGTAGTTTATATTTATGACATGAAACGAGGCAAAGCAAAAATACAACGTGAATCAGAAAGGAACAAACCTGAATTTTCAATGCCATTCGTCTGTTGATCGTAATTCTTCCATTGCTGATCAAACTGCAAAAGCGTCATCGATCGATCGTTGTGGGTGGAGTACGAGCGGCGTCTTCTACTGCGGGGCGGTGACGCCAGGTGCATCGCTTGTTTCTGCGTCATTTCGCTCAATTCGTCGAGAAGAAGTCTGAGGACGTAGCCTTTACAAGGACTTGCTCCTGGTCGCCACAAGTCACGCTCGATCCTTGTTTTGTGACTTCGAATGTCGTTTGAGAGGCTTTCTTCTTCTGTCACCTTTGGATTAAGTAAAAAAGATACTAAGCTTTACACCAAAGGAAACAATTTCAATGGTTATCATATACCCATGGCTGGTGGGTGGTGTCGTGAATGAAATTGTACACAGAACAGAAATCTCAACCTGGGGAGCGTATGTGCAGCACAACGGAGGATGTTCAGTAGCTACTGTATAGGAAGCTCAGTATAATTGATGGATATCACCGGTACTTTTAGTTTAACTTTGTATATATGTTTACATTTTTGTAATTTTAGATTGTTGGTTTTAATACAATGTAATGATAGGACGAATGATACAGAACACTCAAGAACTGCGTGATTTTTTAGGGATTCAACCTAGACGTTGTTGGTAAAGTCGAGACATTTGGTGAGATCATCTTATTAGTATCTCATGCACAATTATAGGCTAGACTATCAAAACTCGAAATTCTTCAAAGTACTGCATAGGCGTACCCTACCTAGGGTGAACCTACCTTTCATCGCTCACTTTTAAATCACATATCATTGGTGGAGTAACAGTGATTAACATCATATAACCATATCATCCTCTTTGTGACACCTCTGATCCCCGGGGGAGGGGGAGGGGATACTCGCCAACATTTATGACAGGGATTATTCATGTGCATATTTGGGGTCTGTAATTTAGAAAGTGACATGTTTTGGGGGCTGGAAATTTGACAACTGAAAAAACACTTTTGAGCTCTAAAATTGAGGCCAGCCAATATATTTGAAGTCTTTATAAAAATGTGGTTAAATATTTGGGGTATTTCAAAAATTTGGTTAAAATTTTTTAGGGTTCTGAGAAAATGACCTGACATGATCACCCCGTCATAAAAATCGATCAGCATCCCCTTGAGCCCAAGCTAAGATGGAAAAATCACCTTCTCTGTAACAATCGGCAAAAGATGAATCAGCAGCGGAGATCGATGTTCGATTATGAAATGGAAGAAATCCCAAATTGAAGGTTCATCTGTGAATCAAGAAGATAACATGAAATAGGAGCCATCGAAGAGGTTACTATAATGCTGCAGAAGTGACACTGATGTTTGGCACAAAACCTTCTCACACAAAATTAAAAAGATATTGGCAGCCTTTATAGCTGCCTTGACGAGGACACTATTAGTTGCATAGTGCATGCTATAGACCATGTTGAGTAGAATGTCCTGGAAAATTTCCCTCATGTTGACCTAGCGTAAGCGATTGAGGTTTCCGTAAAAGATGGCGACCGTTTCTGTAAGTCCTTTGTTTTATCAAGGACTTTCGAACTTCAGAATTCAACGTCTGGAGCTATGTGAAGTACGTGACTAAGTAAATTATTCCAAGAATTCCCTTTCAAAATCCTAAATAAAAAACAAAGGGCAGAGAAGCCGCCATCTCTTGCGGAAAGGTCTATTGAGATTTTAGTGATTTAAAACAACATCGCATACAGTCACCTAAAATATCTAAAGGGCGTGTACACGTATGAAAAGCAAGCCTTTGGCTGAAATTAATAGATTGAATTGTTTCCAAATGTACATGATCGTTTTGGAAATTTCACTAGTCTTGAAACGTGGCACGCCATCAAAGAGACCGGAAAAGCAAAACTTGAGTCTGGAGACGCTCCATAAGTCGAAAAAGTGCTCGTTTCTATGTTCACTAATGGTCTACTACTAATAAACTACTAGAACTGTTGCCTCTTCTGTGGTAAAATGAAACAGGATGAGACATGGTATGACTTTATAAAACGTTGATTTGCACCAAGAACGGTATTGTGGTAGTTTGATCTTTGAGCCATCTTTTAAAGACACATGCAACCCTATGTTTTAAATCTATAACAAAATAACCTCTGCTCAAATATTTCATTGTCCAGTGGCACCCTTTTAAATGAGATACTTTAAAAGATAATTAAAAGAACGAAATAACAGCAATATAATTTATCGAACAAGACACGGGATGAATCAAGATCTTTTGCGAATGCAACCTCATATCGTTGCACCAAGAATTGTGGCAAAACTCCATACTTCCAATATATGATCCTCTCTCTCTTCGTTACACAGCAGTTAGAGAAATTGATAAGGAATAACTAAGGGCTCATCACATCAACTAACAGAAGGAACATGAATAAGAGGTTGAAATATCAAGTATTTTGTGACATACTTCTATTCACTTCCAGCAGACTCTCCATAACCTCGGCTGTCAGCTTCCAGTGAGGACCAAGCTTATTTTCGAATGCCACAATTAGAATCTTCAAACCTGAAGTAATGAGATTAAATATTTGAATAATTTGAAAGTGCAGTCGAACCTCTAGAACGGCCACCTTCTAATAGTGGCCACTTCCAAGTGGCCATTAAGATTAATTAACAAATGTCTTTCTATACTGGAGATTAGGCAGGTCTAGCAAGCAGAACGTCAACTCCAGCAAGATTTTTATTCATCATGATCATACCTAAAATGATTCCCCATCTCCAGTTAAAGAATACCACCAAAATAGAGATTTCATCTAAATTAACCAACAGAACAATCAAGTTTGATTCCATCAGCTTGACTTCAGGAATAAAACGTGAAAAATTAGCTTTCAAGTTTTTTATTCAAAAAGGAATACGCCAATTTCTCTCATGGGACTAAAATACGCAAGAGAAACAAGCGTTATTGAGGCTAGAACTCGCAAACTAAAGAAACTTGACGTTTTATCTGATGTTGCCATTCTAGTTGCTAAAAGTGCCTATTGGCATCAGAGGAGCGGCCACCTTTAATTAACGGCCGCTTAACCTTGGATCTTAGAGTGACCACTTTCGAGGTTCGACCGTATTTCTATAAATGATTGCCCACAAATTGAATTTAATCAATTTTACAATCTCGATCCACATCTAGGTGAACAATTCGCAAGGTGTTCGTTTCCTTTCCGATGTAATACCCTGATGGGTGTCAGACGTTAAGGTAAGGTATCCTCTTTGGTTTCAAACTTTCTCCCAAATCTAATGCTCCGCACCGTTCAATGTCTGTTATCAAAGGCAAAACAAAATGGAGAAATTCTCGACTCACCCAAGAACAGGACTTTATAGAACTGTGAAGTGATGCGCAGATTAGAACTGTTTCTCCGCGACCTGATGGTGTTCAAATTCAAATCATTCTGCAGTTCAGGAGAGCTGGTGGTAGAGTCAAAAGACATCCCTCGATCCAGCTTGTCTTTCTGCGGTGACAGAAACGAGAGTATGACGAGCAGAGCAAATTCTACGTCGCTCTCTGACATCTGCGGGTAATCTGCGGTGAAAATAATGACGTGGTGTGAAAAACCTGGATGTTTTCTATTTAGCCTATTTTATTTATTTCAGTTGAATCAGGATTTCTTCTTCTTCTCTCTACTGTCCTTACCACTTGACCTCTTTCCGAAACTCCGCCTCGTTCTCATTTCATTTTTCATTTCGATAATATTTAAAGTTGGTACTTACAATAATAATTATACCAATTCAAACCAACTATTTACAGAAAAAATTAAACTACAAATAAATAATTACTAAGTTAAACTATAAGTAGCGGCATATTTTACATGTGCATTTTTCGCCAGCCCATTCTTTTATCCTACTTTTGAAAGTTGTTATTGTTCTTTCGTTTTTCATAATGTCTTCGAGAGTGCTCCAAAGGAAACTCCCTGTAAAGGACAAAGATTCTTGCCCAAATCCTTGTGTTTTTGTTTGTGGTAATTTGCATAGATTCTTTATAGATTCTTCATGTCTCACACTTCTTCCTGTCTTGACACTGTTTTCTCCACATTTTTCTTCTACCTTTTCAACTTTATATGCTTAGGCCTTAAAGTTATTAATGCTAATACTTATTGAGAATGATTTAAAAATATACACAACAGCCTAAACATGTTTTCATTAAAATGGAGCTTACTCCTGGGGCTACCAAACAGATTCGTGTTTTTGTATTGAAAAATAAATGAAAAAGCTGTGTAAAAACCATAACAAATCTGTTGAGATCCACGCGTAGAAGCCTAAATTTCAAAATTTTAAACATTTTTTATGCACGTCTACGAACACGTTAGGCATTTTCCGCACACTATAGCTTGGACTCCCTTGCACAGGTCGAGAGTGAAAAATACTTGAATCAAGGATTAATAACAAAGAACTTACCATATCTTCCAGTGCCCAACCGGATACAGAGCGGAAGGACCCAGTGGAGAAAGAACCTCTGAATGCGCTCTGCGTTCCCACTGCTGCAGTAATCGCCAAACACCGCACTCAGGCTGTACGTCTTCGGATTCACCTGGATTAACCTGGCTGCTAGCTTGGCAGCTGTTGTGATGAATGGAAGACTAACCAAACAGCTGTCCGAATCTAGATGGTCTGATAAGATCAACTGAACGCTCCAATCCACCAGTTCCTTGAATAAAAATGTTGTCATATGTAAGTAAGAAAGTTTCTACTTGACATGCTAACCTGCAAAAGGCAACAGACTTTCAGCAGGGGAACCCCTAATTTCACGTACCTTTCGAAGGGAGGATGGAGTTAGTTGTTTGGTCACCCATCAAGATGACCTCACACGATCAACATTGACCTCACACGATCAACCTTAACTTTAACTGCACGTAGGAAACCGTCCCTTAACCACTCACCCTAATGAAAGTCTTGAGATATGCCGATTAATTGCCTTCATGTTTGTAAGGCAAATGGAAGAATGAATATCAACTATACCTTGACTTGAGGAACTGTTGACAACTCTTTCTGTCTGCAAATTGTGAGATTTATACCTACCAAAATGAAGAAGCAAATTTCAGATATTGAAATATTTTTACGTCAAAAAGTACAATCAGACATCAAAACAGCTAAATGAAATTTTCATATGTCAGCACACCTCTGAGGAACGTTAGTGCAATACTGTTGAGGGATATCATCAGTACTGTGGAGAAATACCACCAGTACTGTGGAGAGATGTCATCAGTACTGTGAAGAAATACCATGGAGGGGTACCATCAGTACTGTGAAGAAATACCATCAGTACTGTTGAGGGATACTATCAGTACTGTGAAGAAATACCATTAGTACTGTTGAGGGATACCATCAGTACTGTGAAGAAATACCATCAGTACTGTTGAGGGATACTATCAGTACTGTGAAGAAATACCATTAGTACTGTTGAGGGATACCATCAGTACTGTGGAGAGATGCCATCAGTACTATGGGAAATGCTATCAGTACTGTGGAGGGTAACTACAAGCACTTTGGGTATTTTCTCCAAAGTACTCGTGGTTTTCCTCCACATTCCCGTTGGTATTACTCCACAGTACTCAAAAAATTCAGAAGCCTTACATTTCGGATACACCTGTAGCCTCGATTTCATGTGAACACGAGAAGTACCGATTATCCACGGGAATAATTTTTTTTTCTAAAACAATTTTTTTTCAACGATCCGTAAGTAAAAATATGAAATATTTACAATAAAAGGGATATAAAAAAGATAAAACAAGGGATTGACAAGATAAAATAAACTGTCCTTTACTCTAATCTTGAATTACAGTGCTCATGTTGTCCCCACACCGTACTGAATATCCTAAATGGTATCCTACCACCGTACTGAATATCACTAATGGTATCCTACCACAGTACTGATGTTATCCCTCTACAGTTCTGAATATTCTTTACATGTATTGATGGAATCCCCCAGTACTGAACACCCTCAAAAAATCCAGGACTGAACAAAATCCACAGTAATGCACAGACTTTTCCCAAGCTGAGCATTAACTGAAATGTTAAAAATACTTAAGTTATTATTGGGTTACCTCTAAGGTAAATTTCCAACGCATTCCAGTTTACGAAATCCTGTTTGGGAGAAAAAGTTTGTACAATCACAATATTTTTTTTAACTAAATTGAAAAAAATAACTTCAAAGATAAGAAAACACTAAACCTCTTATCTAACAGTGGACCTTTTTCATCGAAATAATTTAACGGTTTTAAGCCCCATGAAACCACTTTAAGATAAAGAAAAAGAATTTTATACAAAAAATTAGTAAAAGAACAATTCTAAGGCAAAAACACACAAAATGATACCCCCCAAGGTACTCAAAATGCCTCCTAAAATGCACTGCACATTCCCCACAGTACTCAAGCATACCTCCCCCATGTACAACACGTCCCCCACGATATTCAAATTATTCCAGCAGAGAAAATACCACACAACCCCACCCCCGCGGTATTGCACACAGGTGAAACGTGGGGAAAACTATCTAACTATGAACAAAACTATACAGCTATTCTAAAGCATTGATATGAAAGGAAATCGAAAACCTTAATTACCTGTAGTTCAGGACGATTTACAATTCTTTGCAACAATTTGTTCACTTTATCAATGATATGATGAAAGAAGACTTCCTTTTCTCCAGGCCATTTTATCGATGGTAGTGCTTCTAGCATAAACCTAGTGATAAAAGATGGCAATAAAGCCCTTTTCTGACGGATGTTCTCGAATAAACAGGCCTACGTTTTTCGATTAAGGAGTGCTTAAAGGTCGCTAACAAATGATTGCTGAAATAATTTTCTTCAAAGAATTGTTGAAAAAAGGGTTCTTCTATTTCTGTAAAGGTATTTACTATGGGAATTATGTCATAATTTTTGGGAAATACTAAAAATGGGTTGAAAATCAGTGCTAATCATTTCAAAATGGTTGCAAATCCTCACGAGTTCGTAACAAAACGTTTCAGAATAGTTGCAAATCGTTTCGAGTTCGTAACAAAATCGTAACAAAATTTTTTCAAAATGGTTGCAAATCGTTGGGAGTTCGTAACACAAAAGGAATCCCAACGTGTATATAGACCGCTATAAGTTGGTTTCCTACACTGGTAAGAAAACCAGGTTCAGTTTTCTTCACGGAAACGTCAAGAAATGGCAAGGAGTTGTTTTCTTCCTTTTCAAAGGTGAATTTTAGAGACCGATGCGATGAGTTGAGTTTGGCAAGAAAAATATCGCATTCAGAATCATTTTCAAATAACCGCGAAAGTGTCATCAACATAGGGAAAATGAACAAGCGGCTTTTGATGGCAGTTAAAAAGTGTATGCTCATAGAAGCCGACAAATATGTTCGCTACCACTGGTCCCAAAGAGCTACCCATGGCGACACCGTCCTTTTGATGGTGCATCTCATTGTTGAAACTGAACTCCACAGAACTAGTCGCAGATTTCATAAATTCAATGAAAACCTCCTCAGGGAACGAAGGCCTGTCAAGCTCACTTCGGTACAACGCGTCGGCGCAAATCTTTATCGTTTCATCCAGAGGAACATTAGTAAACAAACTGCTGACGTCGAAAGAGCACATAAAAGTATTAGTGGGGTTCAGCTCTAGGTTCTGGATAAATTTGGCGAAAGTGAACGAGTCCGAAATGCAATTTTCAGAGTACAAATGGAGAACTGGTTCCAAAACCTCTGAAAGCCTTTTCGCAAGTTGATGTTGAGCCGAGCCAACCATGGATGAAATAGGCCTTTAGAGGGATACTTTGTTTGTGAGTTTTGGGGAGACAATACATACGTGGACGCTGCGAGCCAGTGGGTCGAATCCTATCATAAATACCCCGAGCCAACTGCTTTTTGTTGACTAACTCTAGAAGGCGTTTTTGGAGTTTCTGCTCTAGTCTAGCCGTTTTGTCAAACTGTTCGACGTCACCAAGTTTTTCGAATTTATTAGTGTCGTTAAGGACATCACCCATTTTGGTAATGTAGTCTTTTTGATTCAAAATAACGACCCCGGATCCCTTATCTGGTTTTGTGATAAGGATATCCTTGTTGCCTTGTTATTGCGCAAAGATTTTATAGCCTGAAAATGTTACCTATGCATACGAAAACCAGTGAGGTCGATAGGGGTGCCACAGTAAGCGTGAGCCAAATCGCTTAGGCGGGCTTTTAGTGAGCTGAGCTCGTTGTCCGAAACAGGATTGTGCCTAGCAAGTTGAGCAATTAGAATTTCAAATTCAGCGAAAGTCTCCTTTCTGTTGATGTATCACAGGGTGAGAAACTAAACTCTAAACCATGTTCTAAACAAACTCTTCAGTATCAGAGAGAGAGAGAGAGAGAGTAGTCAGAAAGATTTAATATGTGCTTTTTAGCATTGCTCAATAAGGGAGCAAAACGTTTCCTAACAATTTCAGAAAGGTAGCGGGAGAACCGAACCATATCGAAAAGGGAGAGAAACCTACGATCTTTTGACTCATTGACGTTGTGTTTCCGGTATTTCTGGCTACTAATTAGTGAATACAAAGTTTACCTCTGTAATCCAATGTTTGACAGAACTTCATGATTTTTTGGGGCCAACGATAGCATTGATACCATGACACCAGAAATAATCTGAAAGATGTAATAAAAAGGTACGCCCGGTTAAAGAAAATACGCCGGGTTGAAATAGATTAAGGAAGATGCAAGCCTCTATTTGAGAGAATATTCCATAATGGAAGCCCTTCTCAAAGTATTTAAACAATTAAAGTTAAAGTACATAACTTTTTTTCATGATTTAAACTTTTGGATACGTTTTAACAATAATTCTTGCATAATTTTGGCCCGCATAATCCTCTGACAATGTCTTGCGTTAATTTTGTACGCAAATAAGAAACTGTTAAGAAACTTTTAGTATTGAAAATTGAGAAAATCATGAAACGTTTAGTAGACTGGGACAAAATTTCTTATAAAAAGTGTTTCGAAAATCGCACGTGCTGTCTCTCTCCTTCAATCGCAAATCTAGGGGCTGTTTAAATGCAGGTAGGGTCACCCCTCAGCTCCCCTTTACATGAAATTTTACAAGCTACGGTGACCCTTGGAGGAGGGCTATGAGTAAGTTTGAGGTGATTTTCGCCTATGAATAGCAGTGAATAAAAGCCCCGTTCACACGATGCCGGATTCATATCGTTTCGGATCGCTTTTCACATCGGATAGCCTTTCTGTTCACACGACACCATGCCCATTCGAAACATTTCGCATCGTTTTTGCGGAGTCAAATCACTCAGCTCTGAAAGTGAAACGTTTCGGATCGCTTTTCATATCGAATTGCTTTTGGGCTCGTGTGAACACATGAATCCGATACGCTTATGCTCCAGAACCTCTTTTCTGATGATGTCCGAACTTTTTAACAATAGGTATTGCTTTGGGCCTGTGGGAGCACAGAGCGGAGCGTAGTCGTGTGAACAGAAAACGAAAGTGAATCCGACACAATGTATACAGGAGAAAATTTCGTATCGGAAAGCCTATGAATCCGAAATGAAATGAATCCGGCATCGTGTGAACGGGGCTTTAAGCCCTTTCCTTAAGGAATACGCGGAGCATTTGCATGGCCCCCCTGGATGGCCTACCTAGCAGATAGGGAACAAAGAGCAGCTGGTTTTCATTATGAAGGCGACACGTTACAAAGACACTCGAACGGAAATCAAAACTAACACAACAACATTATGACAACAACCTGCACACACAAATAAACAATAAACAAAGACAACAACCAACACGAACTTTAACACTCATAAAAACACACATGGAAGGTAAACAAATAAATTAACAGGACATCTATGCGAAAATTGCACAGTAGAGCATTTTGAGTTTAAGGACGCTTCAGTCAGTCGAGGAAATCACGAAGATGGCGTACCGCCAGCAACTTGTAGAGTTATTAAAAGATTTAGAAGATGAAATTTCTTGCGACGTATGCCTAATGAGAGTTACGAAGCCAAAGTCCTTAAAATGTCTTCATACGTTTTGCGAGGGGTGCATAAAGGAAAGCATGAAACGCAACGGTGATGTCCACTGTCCCAAGTGCAGGAAAGTCACATCGGTAGGTGGTGTTTTACGTAGCTTCTCTTCTCTTTAAAATCAGTTCAATATGATTACATAAGAAAATAAGGACCTTACCCTACCAGCACGGCATCTCCAGCTTATAAGGTTTTGTCATATGAAAATAACTAAAAAACCCCCAAGATGTTACTTTTACATGTTATTGTAATAGCCAACTCTCATTTTTCTTGAATGGACAAATAAATACCTTATAATACTATTCCATTTTTCTGTTAAACTCTTTTTTTATAAGAACCAGTAAATTTGATTTGAAGCTGGCTGTTCTTCTTATATATTCCTCTATTTTCAGCCTGAAATTTTCTTCAATTTTTCTTACTTTATAATGATTTGGAAGCCTGTTTTCGCTATCAGTTGTGTTACTGTAATTGATTCAAATGTGCACTCTCTTCACCATCTGATATGTCTTTTTGCGGTCAATCTGCTTGTTTTGTAATTATTTGTCAGTCGCATGGTTATCTCATATGATTCTTATATTGAGCTTAGATTTGTCAGCCTCGGTTTGTTCTTAGCTTGTTCCAGAGCACACCGGATGGAAGAGAGGGGTTTGGGCTTGGGGGAACGAGCATCCCTCCTACCCTTGATGGGCCAAAACTCGATCAATTAAAATAAGCAACTGTATTTTCATCAATGCGAAAATGTCTCGACTGCAAAGCCCTCTGATTACTGCATGGACATGGGGTTTATCTGATACCGTGTAAGTTTTCCATTCCTTAGTGTTCTTCTGCACATTTTTCAGGTACCCAATGCGAAAACCAATAAACTGCCAACTACATTTTTCATCAACCAAATCCGAGACGTATTGCAAAAGCATGAAAAATTGCTTGAAGAGCAGAACGTTCGAGAAAATCACAATCCACCAAAACCCTTGCAAAATTCACCGAAGGTGTGTCCCGAATGTGAAAAATCACTTGTTGTGCTGGACGCAGAAAATTGCAGAAAAACAGTAGAAAGAAGGCCCATAGTTGGAGGTAACAAAAGAGCTACTAAGCCTTTCAGAAATGCTGCCCCGCAGTCCTCACGACGCTGCGCGCATGTATACAAATTAGAAAATCAGAAAACAAACTATGACATTGGAGATATCGTTCGCTTGGATATTAGACTGATTTGTAGTAAATGCAACACGAAAATCGACGTCATTAAGGATGAAATGGAATGCAGATTGATTGGCAAGAGAGAGGGCGAAAACACTAATCAGAAGTTCCAAGTCATGGGAATCAAAAGCGAGAAGGTGATTTTTGGCTGTAAAGCTCAAGAAGATGGTGAATTCATTGTTGCAGTCAAGGTACACGGAAAGGAGGTTGATGTTGGAGAGGTTGAGATATGCGTGTCGCGTTCTGAGGGTTACAAGCAATGGAAAGTTGAGGTTTACTCAACCAAAGCATAATCAAACAATAAGATGGTGAGAAGCACTGATCTCAAAAATAGACACTCGATCGAGCTTTCTGTTGTTTCCAGTTTTCGAAACCAGTTGTTACGGTTAAGAATGATCTTGCTAATATGGCCGCCAAGATGGTATATTGACATAATTGTTTACAATAGCTGCCTTTCAATATGGCCGTCAAGGTATATGGCCGCCAAGATTTCTATGATTTCATGACACTGAATAATCTCTCAATATGGCCGAAAATGACTTCATTCAACAACAAAAGCTCGATCCAGTCTTTTTTTGAGAACAGGGCGAGATCATGTGACGCTTAACATGATAATATTAGGGGAACTAAGAAAGGGTAGGTTTATCATTAAATCTTACCTAAAATTCAATAACCTCATATTGGTTTAATCCTCCAAAGAAAACCCCTAGAAGCTTCACTATCAATACCTTTAAGTTACATGACTTTCAAATACATTTAATTCATGCATGTTTGTTCTGTTATAAACGATTCTTCGATTATCATTATGATTACTGTTTGATTAGAAAGCATGAGAAATTCAGTCACAGCCCCAACTTGTTTTCTTGTCTGATTAACTATGTTATTGTGTGTAGCGCCAAACACTATTTATTAGCATGAAATCACAAGAAATTCAAAATAAAGAGGACAATAAAGAAGCCTACAAACTAACGTTACATTTAAGGTTCAATCACAGACAAAACTGGTTGAAACAACCATTGAGTTTCAGGCTTAGTTTTCACCGAGTACCTCCTCCGTCTTTTATCTAAAGACATATATTTCTCGCCAGTCCCCTCTGCCCGGTTTAATCACCTTGACAAACGTCTGTGCAGTACTGTGGAGGATGTTCAGTACTATAGGGGGATATCATCAGTACTGCAGGGGATACCATCAGAATATCGGAGTGTTTTCATTACTGTGAACGGATATCATCAGTACAGTGAGGGGATACCATTCCAGTGCTGTGGAGGTATCCATCATCCATCAGTACTATGGGGATACCATCAGTACTGTAGAGGATATTCAGCACTTTGGAGAGAAACTTCTGAGTAATTGAGGTTTCTCTCCACACTACTGAACATTCTCCAATGCTTTTGATGGTATCCTCACAAAACTGATAGTATCCTCCCAAAGTACTGCTTATCCTCCACACGTTCCGATAGTATCCCCCCCCCCCCCCCACATTACGAAACATCCTCCATAGTACTGAACCTGTCAGTATTGGGCCAGGATATTCACGGTTAGTTAACTGCACATGATCAAGGTGGAAGATAAATGAACATCAGCCAACATTGTTTCCGGGGTGGGTTAGGTCAGGGGGAGAAGTTTAAGTCACTTAGTATAAATTGCAGCTAGCTTAATTCTAGGGTAAAATATTTGAAGATATTTCGTTTTTTGATTGAAGCCAACCTGATAGAAAAACCACTTGTAATAAATAGGAGATCCGTGATTTCATCAATGAGCTTAGAATGAGGCAGAAGAAGAGAAAACAAAACTAACATACCGAGGCTTGTGATTTCTCAATGATGACGTCAGGGAATTGGCCCCTCCGCCTCATGTTGTCCCTCAGCTGTCTGGCTCTCAGTCCGCAGTTGGTCACAAAGTCGGAGATCAGATTCAGTAAAGTCAACCGAGGAAGATAAAACTTGTTCAGGGCGCATTTCTCTTCGTAAGAAATCGGTCTTTCGTCTGAATAAAGAAAGCAAGGAAACCAATGACAAAAATTATTTTGTATTTTTTGATGGATTTTCAAAATCAAAATTTCAGAAACTGACATTTTTTCAAATGTTCTTCGCCTAGAATAGTATTTGGCATAGAACTAATCAGTTTTTTTCTGAATGTAAAGTTTCAATTGTTCAATGCTCAGTGGCGAGAATATTAACGTGCAACGTCGTAGTAGTAATGTTTAAGATTATGGGGAATTCGTACGGCTTTCTTTTATAGCCTTGTTTGGTGTGCAGAGCACTATCTTGTTAGCCCGGTGGAAGTAAAGATGAAATAATCTTTACCTCCTGCAACAGACACTCTATCGCTATCATCATGCAGATTCCTCCGTTCAACACCAAAACCAAACCAAGATCGAATATTTCCAAATAGGCCACTCCACCAGTTCCACGTGAGAAGACTTGACTTGGAAGTTATTGTTTCGTCATCAAACCCGCAGTCGGGGTCTACAGACTCACTGAACTCTTCGCTGAATAAGCTGAAAACGAGGGGGAAATAATCAATAGGAGGTCATCAGCTTTCAACAGGTAACAGGGTTACAGTTGATAGGCAAATACTGTACGCTTACTAACTTTGCAATGTATTGGTTTATGTGCAAAACTCTAAGGGCCTACTGACTAGAGAGAGCAATCAAAGTAGTGTATTAATAGTTGATAGGCACATACGCTTACTATCTTCGTAAGGTATTGGTTTATGTGCAAGCAAAAAGGGCCCACAGTATAGGTGAACTAATCGCATATTATCTTCATAAAGCATTTGTTTATGTTCAAGGCCCAAATACCCACTGAATAGGTAACCTAATTGAGAATTCAACAGTGGGCTCGAACCCACGACTCTTCGAAAAAGGTCTGAGGAATCTAAACACTTAGCCTAACATGTCAGTAATCTCAATGAGTTATTAGAATACTACAGGGCTCACTTCAAAACTAGGCTTGAAAACAAAGTTGCATATTGCATTTTAATATTAGCATATGTAAAATCTTCTCAGCAATGTTTGATATGTAGATTTTACTCTAGAAACAAAACTTGTAAATTCATGAAAAATTTAGCCAACGCTATTGGCCATCAGAACTCCATTGCCAGGGCACCATTTTGATTCTAGAGACGCAATTACTTGAAGGAGGCTAGTACACAAACGAGGCTAACGAAACGAGGTCTGACCTGCACAAGTGTTTGCAACTCTGAATAACAACTTTCATGTAGTTGACAAGCATCCTGAGTTGCTTCAGTTCTTTTGCGTAAACTTCTTGCTGGTCCAGACTTTGGTCCAGCAAATCCTTCTCAGTTCTTTGTTGCAGGTAGAAAAAATAATGCGGCATAATGGTTGATAAGACAACCTACAAATTCAATAATAACAAATATAATTAATTTGACGAATCTTAATAAATCAACGAGTAGTATACTATACTGTTAATATAGTTGATAAAACAACCTAAAAAGTAAATAATAAAAGATTAGAAATAATTGGATGAAGTTCAAGAGATCAAAGATAAGTTTACTATACTGTTATTTTCGTTAATAAAAAAACCTAAAAAGTCAATGATACGAACTAAGCAGAAAGGAACAGCAATATCAAAAAGAATTATGATAAGCTTAAAAGTCTATTCAAATCAAAGCAAATCAATTTTATTTGCAGAAAAACTTCATTAACAAGTTAAGGTTTATAAAAAGGATGTGATCCTACACGATTTTAGCAATCAAATGCACAAACCAATTTCAGGACCTCAGTACGCAGAGTTGAGAAAAGTCTTCAACCTTCTTCTGGATAAAATTTACATAACCAAGGTTCTTTCTCAGTAAGTTTAGGTTACAGCAAGCCATTGTTGCACGTTGTAATTGCAATTGGGGAACAGAGACAGAGATTATTTTCACCAATCAGCCAGAACAAGGATAAAAAATACTTCAATACAGCTGGAGTTCACCACTTTACAATGCTATCAAAGGGATTTTCAGACTATCCACCTGGAATAAGTAATTTCTCAGTTTTTTCTTAACTTCCCCCAAGCAATGACCGTGCAACCTTAATATTTTCCCCATTCTGTTCAATAATGAATTTCATCTCTAAAATAGCCTATTAAGGCCAACTGGAAATCATATAGGTTCTCATACGAGAGTTTTTATCGTAAATCAATTTCCTCGAGTGAAAATTGCCAATTAAAGCTGGGGTTCCTATTGCAAATTAAAGCCGTATAAATTAGCATAGATTTCCTTTCTTAATTGAAACTAGCCAATCAGCAAAAGGATTACATAATACCATTTGCTAAAATAAGTATGTGAAAAATACGAAGTACCTTGATTTTTGAATGGAGTGAAAATTAAGAAACGAGATTTAACTTACCAACATTTGAACACCTCGCAATGAATCCGGTCTGCAAGCAATGACAGTGACAGCTAAGCGAATGCCAATGTCAATCATATTGAACTCGATATTCTCAATCTTACAAGCAGGGTCCTGTGGAAAGAGAAACATATCTTCCATCACATCTCACACGAGTAGCAAGTGCTTATCCTGGCTATAGTGCTTGATATACTGGAGTATAGAAGAAATACAAATTTCCCTCTGTGACTCCAAGTTTCGTGCTTATGCCCTCCTCAGACAGATGCCAGTGAAAAATATCCCAAATTACAGCGTTATTTATTTATAAGAGGTGATGTATTAAAGAAAAAATGAATCACCTCTGTAAGTGAATAACGCAGTAATTTTTCATTGGTATAGTCTGTCTGACGAATACGTAAGCACGAAACTCGGAGTCACAGAAGGACATGTCTGTTTTTTTAATATGTTCATTCTGTTTTATGTCTACCATTAAAGATAGGAAAACATGTTATCACACGAAACCAGTTTTTGTTTCTGCCAAAACCTTCAGATTGAAAACTTTAAGTTAGTTGACGAAGATAAAACAACGGTGTTGAAAAAATAGAAATAATCCAATTCAATAGGAAAAAACATTAAAATAAATAGACCAATCATATTCTGAAATCCCATTGGTCGATAGGCCAAATCTATTTATAGGATACCCAGACCCCTTGCATATGCACCTCAAAAGTTTATATTTACCCTCGTCAACTAACTTTAACAAAAATGGTGACAAGTTTTAGTATGGAAGAACGCATGCGCATTAGATGCGACAAGTTTTAGGTCATGATTTTCGTCGTGTTTCATGAAATAGTGAAATAAATATTTTAGTTTCTAATCAAACTGGTTCTCAAGATTGCTATTTTTCAATTATAACAATAAGGCCCCCTAATTTTAATACTCACAGCAACTTTTATCGGTTTTTCTCCATGGACAAGGCTGAGAATATCAAGTTTATCTTCTACTTTTCTATCAAGAGATTCCAGTAGACTGAAAAACACTTTTGATGGGATCTGAAATTTGAAAAATCATCAGAGTTAAGATGTGAGGATTTTTGGTATAGAATGGGACTCCTTTCATGTTAAGGGGGTACACCTCTTTTTTCAAAACCCTTTTTTTCAAAACAACTATGCTAAATCCTTATCACCAATGCTTCTCCGCTTTTAACCAAAATGTGATACGAACAGTTTCTTAAAACATTTCTTAAAATGTATCAAAGCCAAAGGAGCCATCAATTGCTTTTTTTATCAGTAATAAGCCCATAACAAGCTTAGTAGATGCGCTCTGAGGCGAGAGCAGATAAAATTCTGTTTGCATCTTCATCACACACAACACTTTTTATACTTCGCTGCAATGAAATATCGTTAGAGAGAATGCTATGTAGATACGAACGATACAAACAAGAAATTCTTTGTAGCTTCATCCACGGCCATTTGAAACTCATTATATCAGAGAGACGAGCATTTCGAGATCCACTTCTGTCTTACAGCATTTTTTTTCACGCACGAGATTCAACAAGGCGAGAAATGAAAATTAAGATAACGACACAAATCATGATACCTGTTCCAGAGTATTCGACTGGAATAACTGGCAGCTAACGTCAGAGTGGAGGATCGGCGTCGCACTTGCAAACAACTGAAAACAAAAGTACCAAAAGGCATGAGCTCATTTCTTTATTGGCAGTGGTGCAGTATTTTTCAAAGAGTTTCAAATGAATCCAGTATAGTATAGTTAGTATACGATAACCACTCTTATGGATCAATATCATTCAAAGACGAAAAATCAAAAGAAGGAAAATGAAATTTACTTTACCTGAAGTATGAAGGGGCTCTGATGCAAGACGAGGAACTGACCAATAGTGAACTAAATATCAAAGAATAAAACACTGAGAACTTTAAAAAAAAACTTTTGAACTTTAAAAACGAGGGTTCGGTCATTGTCCAGTGGGCAGTGATTTTCAAGTTTAAATCTTTTGTGAATCATTTGTAAGCGATCTAACGAAATTTAGACCCCATTAGGAACCGTGTATTATTTTAGCCTCAGGCTGACAGCGAAGAGAATTAAAATATTGATAATGTTATTCCATCTACCCAACCTTTGCACAAATCGAGAGGGTAATTTTACGCAACCATCCTCTCCAAAACAAAAGTCTCAAATCCAACCCAAAAAAACTATGAGATGTGTCTCTCATTTCTAGTACTTTACTGGCAAAATTTTGGTCATATCATTTTATGATAAATATTTTTCCACCCAAACCCTTTTTACCCAACTCTTAAAGAAGCCAGATTGAGAAATACTCTCTAAAAAAACATTAAAACAATGTAATTAAATTTCGTTTCTGTCAATATCTTTTCTATCTATGAATTTGAACATTTTACAAATAAAAAAAGTTTAAGGACATAATTTTGCCATGGTTCATGAAATCGTGTCACAAATATTTTCAAGTTTTTCATAAAACCTTTACGAACAATTCCTGATCTCAACATTTTGCATCTCTAGTAACAAAATTCAATTTCTGAAAACAACAATATTACCTCAAAATCATAATTAGATTCCATTAATTGAGGCCGTATGTGCAATCAAGTATATCTTTATTGAATCATGAGTTATCTATCTTAATTAGAAATATCCCTCTTATAAGTAAATAAGCTGCAATTCAGTTTTAGGGTCTACATTCTCGTAATATTGCACCAACCTCAATGGCTTCCACAACAAGAGCGTTATCTTGATGATGCGAGTAAACCCTTAAAATCGTAGGTAAGATGCAGTGATACCTGAAAATGTAACGAGAATCGACAATTAAAATGAAAACTAACTAAAGATTTTTGAATTAGAAAAAATCAAGTAACAGTATAATGATACAATATATCTTTTTCAATGTTAGTCGTTACGTAGTGCTGAGACTGATATAGACTAACATAAAGAAACATTTAGTAACATCAAGTACGAGAGTATAATGTTATTAAAAGTAATGTGTAAATCAATATTACCAGAGATAGAGTCGAAACCACGTCCTAGAACTTATGCCAGTAAGATCAACCTTAACGTGCTCTCCTGCAGGGGCACAGGACCCCAATTAAAAGTCCCTTCCGAAGAATGGTGGAGTGAGTTGTTTAGTCAACATCTCGTAAGTCACCCATCCAGATGTTGTCCTCGCATGACTGGGTTTGACTTTGCATATAGCACACTGCCTAAGCCGGTCGATCACCCACCTTATAGTGATGTCCATGACTGCTATATGTGTTTTAAATCCTACCCTCTTTAGAAGAGGGTGTCTATCACAAGGGTGCGTTTAAAAGAGGATGGATTCTTTAAAAAATCACGAATAGGGGACCTTTTTTCCTGCATAGTCATAAGAGAAGTATATAGTCTAGAAACCAAAACAACAGGCATTATTTTCTCAATGTATGAGCCGGCTATCTTGTTGAGCATGACGAGAGTGCACATTAACAAAAGAAAATAATGCAAAATTGCATCAATAATGTGGTTGATTCAGTAGTAAGGCAGAACGAGAGTGCACACTAACAAAATGAGACAATGAAAATTATTACGATTTTCAGCACAAAAAGATAAAACAAAAGACCAGCTTAGTTTCGACTGTGATTCGGGGGAAGGTTTAATCGGAGCTTTACGGTTTTCTTTTGATCCACTCATTAGAATTTTAGATATGACATATCTTGTCGAAATCAGATCCCTTTTTAGATTCTGTTTAAGCTTTTTTCGGATCACCCGGTGTATCAATTAAGGTAGCAGCTTACCCATTGACAGAGAAAATCTTTCCAAAATGCCTGCTGAGGTTGATGAATCCTGCAAGACATGATCGGAGAATAACGATGTCTTCACACAACAGCAACAACGCACCGTTCAAGACATTGAAAAACATCTCGTTCTCCTCTGCAGTTGTAATCGACTCGTTCAAGTTCTCCAGAAGAGTGCAGATGAACTAGAAGCAGAAAATTAAAGAGTTTGCTGATACTGCAGTAACAGAAAAAAATTTAGACGTTTGCCAATTATTCATGGGAAAAAGACACGTAGAAATAACAAGGAATTCAGCATCTAAGTATTGGTGAAGGAAGGAATTATATGAAGAAAAATCAATCAGGAATCCCAGTAAAACCTTTCAAAAATCATTGTTAGTTTTAGACAATGTCAGAATCTCCATTCATCTGCGCGAGTTCATGACAGTGAATTTGCTGAAGATTTGCTGATAACTTGGCAAAACTATCGAATCCTCAAAAAATATTTATCATTTAAGCTAGTCTTTTGCAAACACCTTGCAAAAACTTTATGCAGATTTGAAATGGCTTTGAGTACTTTAGGGATCAGCAAAGTTTTAATTTTTTTCTCGTCCACCCCTGGGAGGTGTTTCTGTACCCAGTAAAAACCCTGGTTGGACAAAGAAGGTCAGATGTTTTTCATAAAAAACAGCCACCAAGTCTATAGTAAAAGTTTAAGTTGATATTTGCTGCAGAAGAGCCAAACAATCTAAAGCATATTTTCATCTGCAGGTCGGTATGCTTATTTCTGGTCCACAACGTGCATAAAGTAGCTCCCGGCATATAAAAAAACCATCTTGCATAAGAAACCAGGCTGATATTCTTTTTAAGGGACTCCATTTTAGAAGAAACAATATAGGTTCTGGAATCAAAATGTCTCTTATTCATTTGAAGGGAAATCAATAATTTCATGCTTCTTGATAACATAATTTGGTATAAGCACATAGTTGATTTTTGAAATAACATGTAACTCATATACAAGAAACTTTTACTCTGATTATCAACGAGTACCTTTAGATTTGAAATATTTTGACCTGAATTCAAATAGTGATTTCTTACATGCAGAGGTTACTGTTCTTGATTATCAGTTGAGAAATTCCAATATGATAGATATACCTTAACCCAGTTGTCTTTAAGAACGACGTCCAGTCCAATCAGCTCCTGCATAGGGAAATAAATTGAATAAAAATACTTTATCAAAAATGCTAGCTTTGAAAATTAGACAGGTCCAAGACTGTGAGCCAGAGGAAGGTTTTGCTTGGAAGGTTTTAATTGTTTACAAAATTATTCTCGAAAGCATTAGCATTCCCTGGTAGTTATAATTTACCTATTTTATCTAAAGGTTCACGTATGCCTGCTGCAATAAATGTTAACTTGGTCAATAGACAAGTTGCTTAAATAAGCCTAAAAAATGCCCACAAGCAAAATATTTGTCACACACTGAAACCACAGGCGTCAATGTGTTTGAATACAATGGAACTTGGCGAGGGCCAGCTTTATACCTCGTTTCACTTTAAACTTCGTGAGCAGAAAAGTAAAGTAAAAGTTCTGTAGTTTCTTACATACCTTTGCCAAGCCTCTCCCATCACAAAGATCGAATTCAGACTCAATTGCTTTTCTTGGGAAACAGGCTTGCTTGAATAACTCCGTGTACAAGAATGTGACGTGTTTCTAGGGTAAGGTGACAGCAAATTAAACCCTAGTTAAACCCTAGAATGGTTGTTTGCCAGTGCAAGATTATGAATAATGTCCTAAATGACCCAATGATCTAGACTGAACTATGGAACAATCTTTGAAATGATTTGAAAACTACCAATAATAAAAACAGGTCCAAACATGAATGCTTCAACTTCAAAGAAGAGAATATGACATGAATAGCTGTTATTGAGATCGCATATCTTGGCATCAAAATCTTAATTACACAAATTTGTTGTTGTAATTTCAATGGATACACCTCTAAGGAGACAATCGTGGAAATAAGGACATCTTGACCTTTGTAATGCTATCCTTGCAACCATAGTAGAGGTTGTGGGAAAATGGTTAGGGCTAGAGATGAGCCATGGCCCCCCAGCTCCCTCATCTAGCCACATTCCTGTCAGGATAAGTAATTGAAACAGGTAGATATTTTCACTTGGAAGAAAAAAATTGTTACAAAAAACGTTTAGCAAACCTGGCTGGGAACAGTTGAGAAAATGGATCCACATAAATTCAACTTTCCAATATCTGTTATTTTCATCAGAAATGCCTAAAAGTGAAGGTTCAATTGAAAGATAAACAAAAGCGTCCAAGAAGGGACAGAAACTTCTTGCCTATAAATTGTTTATTTCCATTTAATCCGGCGTAACGAGGTGACAAAATGGCGTAACCATGATACAGATAACCCAGTCACATTGGGTGCATTATTTTAGTTTGTAATGCTGTCTCGATTACGATATTTCGTTTCCTGTACCGTTTTGAGTGAGAAATTCGCGCCAAAAGTAAAGCTCACGTCATTTTCATCGTACATCATGATTGGTGAATTTTGTTCAAACAAAAATGAAATCTAGGCCTTGTTTATTCCGTTTTTTTAAATACTATAGTTTGATACCTAGCCTTGCTCTTGGAATGAAAAGTTATCACAACTTCATTTAGGAAAAGAAAATGCGGTCACATGCAAGAGCGTTGTAAGACCGTTGTACTGAGAGGAAAACAACAGGATGAAGCACCCAGTATGACCGCAGCCAACGGTTCGATATTTGACAAGTGACATTCTAAAATATTATTGCGTTCTACTTATTGTTTTAAGTAATAAGATACTGATAGATTAATTTGTGCAGATAAAAAACAAGTAAACTTACAGATTGCTGTCGTTGCTTGAAAGAAAGATGCGGCTCCATCTTTTCCAGCTTCAGCAGAGGAGTCGGGAAGCCTCTTTTGTGAATGAAATGATCTCGAACCAGTCTGTTCTTTTCAAGAAGATAACCTGAAAATAAAGCTTTTGTTATTTATATGTAATGCGTGCAAGATGGGGTTGTTATATTCAGTAAATATTTGATAGATTCTTGATAGACTTATTCTCTACAGTATAGCCAGAAATATCGGAACCATAATGCGTTCTTTTCTGGCTATACTGAAGTTCTGTACCATCCAAAGACTTATTCTCTACCTTCGAATCTGGAATAAACGTGCCCCCACTAATATTTTTGGAACAACTCTACTTATGGCACCCTTATAATTTTGTTTGACAAATTAATCTATTTTGAGGAATATCTTTTATTTCCTTTTTTTAATATGAAACGACATGTTGAACCTGGCCCAGCCATTAAGAGGTAGGTACGTTTAGGAGGGATTTCTATAATTTTGAAAAATTTTTGAGTGGAAAAAATACAAATAATGATAATCTGTTTGTTTAGAGTTGCTAGCGTAATAAACTGCAAACCAAAAGTTTATATACTTTCTAAATGATACTACACAGAACTGAGCACTATATTGTAAAATAAAATATTTCTTAGGTGTCATTTCGTTACTATCTAAAAGCTCTATGAATGTAGTATCCCTTTTCCAGCCTTTTGTTTTTGTGTAGAGGACACTATCAAAGCTCTTTACCATGTCAGAGGTACTCTATTATCAGGGTGGAAACTTCTGCATAAAATAGAACTTTCTATTAAATGAAAGCAAGTTCATAGTTGATAGGCAAATACACTTACTATCTTCATGGGGTATTTGATCATGCACTAAGCACAAAAGGTCAACTGAATAGGTAGACTAATCAAAATATTGCATTGATAGTTGATGGGCAAATATGCTTACTATCTTCGTAGCGTATTGGTTTATGCGCAAAGCACGAAAGGCCCACGGATATGTAGACTGATCGCGCAGTGCATTGGTAGTTGATAGGCAAATACGCTTAATATCTTAGTAAGGTATTGGTTTATTCGACCCTTCCTTTCAATCTGACCAGCACTCTTGATACACTCCGCCTTTTTCCTGGAGTTATGGAGAGTTGGCTGATTCTCTCCTTACACTTTATGTGGCAGGTCTGAAGGTGGATTTGAACCCACGACCCCTTAATCAAGGGTTGATTGATCACAGACCATTCCGCCATGCAGACCAAAGTGAAGGTAACTAGTGAAAGTAACACTTACCCGAGTGCTTGTCCAGTAACACTAGTGATACTTCATTG
Organism: Pelagia noctiluca; assembly: GCA_963924455.1. Classification (NCBI taxonomy): domain Eukaryota; kingdom Metazoa; phylum Cnidaria; class Scyphozoa; order Semaeostomeae; family Pelagiidae; genus Pelagia; species Pelagia noctiluca. The sequence goes on along the minus strand of OZ004322.1, from coordinate 14,523,155 downwards.
CTTTGAAATTTTTCCTTGCATTCTTTAACAAGCATTGAAAATGTCTGCCCCTGATCAATAAAGACAAGATATCAACTTAAAACATGATATTCTCTAAATCTCACCCTCGCATATAACTGAATTTAAAGGCATTCCGTCTCGACGTGGATTGGGCTAGAGCGCATGAGATTTATTACTGTTCCCAGTCCTCTTTGAATTTCTCGCATTGTGAAAAATATGGCGGAACGGGCAAGGTAACTTGTAATAACTAACTAATAGAATTTCCCTATTATTTTTGCTGACCAATCAATGTAGAGAAAGAATGTAGCGGCAAGGATGCAACTCAGTGGATGTAGCGGCAAGGATGTAACCAAAAGGCCTAGTCGTAGTCTAGCACGTGGAACATAAACTCAATACTAAATACAAGCAAGATATATCAAAAGTCAAAGACCTACACCAACATGACGAAACGCTACAACATTTACCTCACCAAAAAACTTCACATCACAGATTTACTGAATAGAAGATCGGAGCTAATTTCAAAGCGTGACATATAAACAAGTACAATTTACGCAACTTTAGAACAATAAACACCTCTAAAGAACAGTAATTTTAAGGACGCTAGCAATTATTTCTAACAAATATAATTTTTCAGTGTCGCAAAATTAGTTGTCTGATAACCGCATGAATACGTGAAACTCTGTGTAACAAGCAGAGTTTTTTGTTGCATAGACTTGAAAGATTACTTCTTCATTGACCAACAAACAGTCAGTAAAACAGATGAGATACTTACTTCGCTTATCGTAAAGTTTTCAATCTGTTTGTCATGACTCACTCGTACTTCCTAAAATAATAAACAATTGTCAGATCCATTGATTTGATCCCAAAAAAAGTTTCTCTAGACTATTTTACAGCCGGGCTGATTTTAATTCTGACCTGGCTATTAGGTCACTTCAATATTCGTGTTCTTTTAGAACAATTAATTACATTTATTCTTTTGTAAGAACCCCTCTTTAAGAAACTGGGCTATATTTTCAATATTGAAGAAGCTTTGGTAGGAGATTGAATGTTAATCAAAAGGAGTTATGAAACTTTTATGGTGCATTTACTAGAAAGGATGTTAAAAATGCTCAGTGAATTTCATTGGCATGGAATTGTTAAATATGTCTCCTCATCTGCAACTTTTTTCTTGAATATTTCACTTGGGGTGTGAATTCATTACGTGTAACCTGACCTGACATTTTCTTAGGTGCAACAAGTCAAGCCAAAATAGAATTTTGGGGTAAGAAGCTTTCCGTAACATGATTGAGCTGAAAGGCAAGAGACTATGGTACCAAGATTCGGATCGTGTGTTGAAGAATAGTTACACAAGTTATTAGCTCTCTAGTCCTGTATCATTTTAAGTGTATTAAATCAAAACATAGGTACCTTAACGCCGGGGACATTTGCAGTAATCATGAAGACGGACTGAAATAAAAACAAAATTAGCCGAGTGACAAAATGCAGGCCTTACAACTGAATGTAGAATGTCTTACTTCACTACAAGCCTTCTGGGGCAAACAGGCAGAAATGCTGCATGAACACAATAATACAGTAAAAAGAATTACTTACGTCACAGTACTCTTTTCTTAAGATCTGCTTCATGTCTTTCAAGAATAGATCTGAGACGCTTGGCACGAACTGAATAAACAGAAGTGAAACCGATAAGATGATGAATTCGAAACACTCTACCATCTGCAGAGCTATTTAAGTTAATCCAGAACCACAGACGCAGGTGGGGTTAATAAAATTAAAAGTCTCCAGCTTATATCCCCCTAGGATTAAGGTTGAAATTGTGTGTTAATGGGCAAAAAACTCCCTTAATTCGTCTGGAAGTTGAGTAGGAGGGCTTGAAGAGAAAGCAGGTAAAACACATCAGGCGATAGTAGGGTCAAGACAATTCGTCCAGTAGGTCCCTAGACTTGCCCCACCAGTGGAAAAAAAGTCCCACTTTTACCGCAGTGGTCTAAGTCAAGATTGGACCCTTCTAATGGTTTTGTAGAAATTTATTATTTTACCTAGCTGATTAATTTTTGAAAAGGAAAATAATTGAAATCTAGGGCAGTAGTGAAAAAACCTTAAAAATCCTCTGCCGTCTGGTGGTCATTAAAAGAACTATTGGGAACCAAACATATCATCTTATTCTACTAGACAAACAACTTATTTGAATTCATACTCTCAGTATTCATTACCTAATACAACAGGATTTGATTTGTACAGAACCCCTTGAAGATTCGTTAGATCATTTTTTCTCTTTCTGGCGTACTACTGCAATTATTGTCAGACGAAAAGCTTAAGTAGTTATCATATTTTGCTATGTTTCCAATTTTTCTCACTGTACCCAATATAATACGATATTTCCTCACCTGCCACAAAACACTTAATACAGCAGCTATCTTCTCTTGACATCCTGGCTTATTCGTTCTGTTATAATACATTATGACACCGGTCTAAAAAAATTAGTAGTTTATTGTATGTATGTCTTAAACTCTATAAGCTTTCAGCCCTATGATAATTTTCAAACTACTCTGTAATGAGTTGTACTTATTTCTGGGCCTTCAAGGTTATGGGTTCGAGTCCTGCTCACATCATGATCTTGAGGCCTCGATGGCCCAGTGGATTAGCACACTAGGGTACTACTCTAGAGGTTTTGGGTTCGAGTTTTACTCGGGTCATTTTGATCCTCAAAAATCGTCTCGATTGATTTTCAAAATAATAATGATAACAATAATTGACTTTATTTCAGTGTCGAAATATTTCTGCTAATTGGGGACACTGTCAGTTATCACCCCCAGTAACCAGATCCTGCTTCTTTTAAAGTTTGATTCTACTCCCATATCCAGTAGTGGGACTGCGATGGTCCTCCTGGTATGGGAAAGTCGTTACCCTTCAGTAAGTCTTGTGAAGTTGTTGGATAGGTTCGTCTCTGCATTCGATGAGTGGTGGTGCAATTTGTGTGAATGAAATGCTCTATCTTTCTCCAGGCCCCGATGGTGCAGTAAATCAGCACAAGGGTACCAATCTAGAGGTCGTGGGTTCAGGTCATTTTCATTCTCACAAATCATCTTGATTGGTCATGATATTTCAGAAACATTATCTTGTCATGTGTGAGGTATTGAAGTAAATATTGATACTAACCAGATTGTTGAAAAGCAACGTGCCAGCTACAGGCGGTAACACTGGCATGTGTTTACTCAGCTTTCTCAATACCAAAATAATTTCTTCCTGCAAACGAAAATGAGAGGGACTTAATGATTCTCTGAAACTTTTACCACTTTACCACTCTATGATTGTCACATAAAGTAATCAGAAAGTATGGTCCCATCGAAAGGGATAACCAGATGGGTCGTTCTGTCTCGATTAGTGGGCAATTATACTAGCAATTCTAATTGGCCCGTTGCAGCCAGAATTGAATTCGGTATACTGTAGCTGTGATAAAAAAAATGTTGGTGTTCGGATTACTATTTAGCCTATGGCTCGATCTCTTCTGAGATTGGAGAGTACGATATTAACTTGCCAAGTGCTGTAGGCGGAGTGGTGCACGCATAAAAGCCAGCTGCTTCATGCTAGAGATTCTGGATGGTGTGAGTGCTACAGCTACATATCGAAATTTTAATCCAAGGGTTGTCCAGTGGGCAGTCATTATCAAGTTGGAAATTCCTGTACCTCGAATGGATAAAATTAACATACTAGGACCGCATACTTCTAAATGAAGTGTCATAACGCATGCTACCGTACCCCCTACCTGACAAAAAGCCCGTCCTTAGCAAGGCTAGGACGTTAAACTGAAACTCACTCACTTTAAACCTAAGGGTTGTCAAGCGGGAAGTAATTTTCAACTTGAGGATTCCTGTAGCTCGAATGGATAAAATTAGCGCAATCGGACCGCATACTACTTGTAGTGATTTGATGCATGCTAAAGTACCCCTACTAGAAAAGAGGCCTTTTGCTTTTTCACAGCTAGCATGTTAAACAGAAACTCACTCAATGTGGTTAAAAAATGAATGAACTCTCTCTCCCCTTCGAAACAACTGATATGAAACCTCCCCATAATTATGGAACCGAAGATGAAATTCTTACTTGTTTCTCGGGTTTTGTGATTTTCTCATAGATCGTCCGTAAGAAGAGGTCTGAGTCATCCACCAAGCACTGCCAAACTACGTTGTATGCCAAATTACAAGCTGAAAAGAAACGAACAAATTGTTTAACCACGTATCCTCCTAAAATTAAAGAATGTTACAAATTTATATAGAGATCTGTCCAAGTTTTAGAGACAGAATACTACCCATAAGAGAATCCGTGATCTTAGATAAAATAACCATTCCTTGAATCAGAGATATTTTTACGCAAAAATTCCAGGTTTTCTCGTTTTAGTCCCATAACTGCTACGCTCAACAAAAACACAAACAAACAAGCAACACACTGGGAGTGTGCAATATTTCTAAACACAGTGTATACTACTGTACCCCAACTGAAGACAGGACCCGGTTTTAGTCAGGCTATGACGTTCAATAAAAACTCAATCAAACACTTAACGTATTAGCACCTTCCATTCTATACATAAGTGTATTACAGTAAAGTTACAATATTACAGTGTATGTACAATATTCAAACACAGATACAAGATTCATATACAGAGTATGATATTACAATAAATACCCGCATATAAGAACACGTGATTTTGAGATCAGGCTGTTTAGATTCTTGTTTATGTGATTCATGGTGATAAGAAATACCTAGCACAATAGAAACCCATTCACAAACAGGTACGCTGAATCCCAAAGTAACTCACAAGACTGGAATGAAATCAAATTTGCAAAATAGTAATAGAAATGTCATCGTATTTTCTCACCAGCTTGCCCAGTGCAGTCAAGTGCAGTATCATCCATCAGTCTGATTAGATCCAGAGCAACAGCGCAGACTGCAGGAGGGAATAACTCAATCACTTCTGGGTCAGGCTCGACTGCTGGTTGATTCGTCCACACATCTGAAATGAATTCAACTAGTATTTAGATAACAAGGTTCTCAACTTAGATTTCAACGATGAATATTACTCTCAAATCCAGAATAAAAGAGCCCCCTTTCCAATAGTGGCTCTGAAATCTAGCCTGATTTTTAAAGCAGAATTACTAGCACCTATCCAATTCTAGATTAATATATAAGACATTTAGAGGTTCGACAATGTATATACTGTCCTCATGTTTTGAAGTAATTTTCTATGTGTAATGCTAGTTTGAATGCAAACAATTTTTTCCACAAATGCAAATTTTGTCTGTCCTTCTCTGCAACAATATTTAAGAAAAGTGCCTGTATTGGTCTCAGTAAACACATAAAGAGACTCATGGAACATACAGCAGAGAAGGGAGTAAGACTCTTTCTGATAAAACGAGTAAGGTTTAAGACTTTATCATTAAAACCAGTATTTGATCCTCCAAACCTCTAACTTTTTTCGAAGTTCTAAAAAATGAATACTTTGAATTAGAAATTAGAGTTATTGTGCCTACGAGCACCCCTCGCAAGATTTCAAAGATAATGGAGGTCTGACCAAAGCTCGACACAAATTCAAGGCTGCTCATGAAACAAAATTAGATACCTTCGTCACTATCATCTTCACTTTTCTTTTTAACCTCAGTATCGGCATCCCTTGAGAGCGGCACGATTCTGATCGGATATTTCTTCCGCAAGGAGCTCAGTTTCTCCACTCTTCGTTTCGCCTTCGCTTCGATTCGTCTCTCCTCGTCATAGTACCACTCCGTGTGCACGCTATCAGTTTCCGATGCTTCTTCTGGAAAGGGCGAACCTGCTAGCCAGGGTGCGTCTGGCACTGAAGCTGGGTCTCTTCCGATTAGCGGAGAGGGTAAGGTGTACTCTGCCTTGGGCGGTGGTACCTGACATTATAAAGAGTAATGATTATTGTCAGTACTAGCCCGTAACTTAGAAACAGACTTTTAAGAAACTTCAGCCGACAAGATATTACAGCATCTATACTTAGATTAGAATTTTCAGAATATTCACATTAGAACATTCATATTGGTTCAGGAAATAATTTTGATTGAAAAGATTTGGCATTTCATACCAATTCAGTGGATGTCCTGATGAATATATTCTAAATTCTTCACTTATTTCTTATCCACCCATAAGAAACCAGGCAGCCTGAATTTGAAGCATTCTGTTTCTTGGTGGTAGGCTAGAACTGTATGACTAGAATCAGTTAATATGGAATAAGAGGCTGTCTGATTCAATAATTATAGTCCTTCTTGCATACCGGTTCCGAACGTTGTAAACATATAAAGAGATATCCATTCTAAAGTTTAGAACGGTGTTTGTATCCTAGTTCGATGGATGGATATGTCATCTGTCAATTTAGAATAAAGACAATAAACTGTAATCTATATACCTCCCAGAAGTACATCTACATATTCAATCGTTAGGGATGGGATAGAGTCGGCTCACTTGAAGCACAGATCCACTCGTTCTTCGCTTTTTTAAGAGAGAACACAACAAAGTGGGAGCTATTTAGATTATTCTGAATCAACCGATTCATGATTCTAAATCTTAATCTAAATTCACAAACATGATTCTAAATTTTAGAATGGATGTGTATATCTATTTAGAACGTGGGGATCCGTTGTCCAGCAAGATCTGTCTGTAGGTTCTTGTATTTCTAGGTTCTTATATTTGAGGATATTAACGAGGTATTAGATGACAGGAAATGAATAGTTTGAATATGTTTGAAAATCCTACCCTTAAGACGCTAGGTGCATTCTTCTCCAATCTTATCCAAACATGATATCGATACTTCCACAGCACTCCAAATCTATATTGATATAATATAGTATGAATACCGTATCAAAAATAAAAGGAATTTAGAATAATCACTTTCTTACTGTTACCGCTTTCTTCATTGCAAGGTGAAATATTCTCATCATAAGGAACGCGTGTGCAGTTCTGTGGACTATATCCAGTACTTTTGAGGATTTCTTCGGTACTGTGGGGGATACTATCAGTACATTGTAGGGTGTTCAGCACTGTGGGGGGATACCGTCCAGTGCCATTCTGGAGCCTGTCTACATTGAAACCATGGATTTATATAAGTAGATAAGTAGACACAAATAGTTCGTTTTCCCTCTAGAGATCTTTCTAAATCAGTTTATTGTCCGTCTCACTAGACTCACGCCTGATGATGATTGGTTATTTTTCACCATCGCAACGATTCACCTCCTTTCTGATTGGTCAATGTTGATCCACATCTAGGCATATAAATTCGTTTGGTTTTCATTTTCGCTGTCTTTCTAACGTGCAACACCGATGAGTATCAGGCAAAAACTTTGATTTTCATTGCCGAGTTTCCTCGCTGTTAAAACCAAGCCTTAAACCAGGCGTGACAAAAGTAGGTAGACAAGAGACCAACCTTAAAACTGCCTTTGTTCTATCGTTTGGGTCTGCACTGTTCATTTCGTTCTTGATAAATGCTGTGACCATCCCATCGAGAAGATTCGCAGCAACGAGTACGACGGCAGCTAGAAATGTAAAAGTACGATTTCAAAGGGTTTTATCTAATCCCAGGGATTGGCTTTTTTGAAATTTCGAGTTGTTGAGGGGGGGGGGCTAGTAGACCCGTAGTATTCAAAGGGATAAAGCTCAGAAATTGTTTTGAATTCAAGGCTTAAAATTTGCGTGGTAATTGCTAAAGCCTTGACTTTCATTTGATTACAAAAAAGGGGATTAAAGGATAAATTTTCTAATGTACAAGGATGATTTATTTTGGTAAATGGAGGCCTGTACGTATGAATTTTATTGCACATATATCATTTATCTGGATATCTGCTGTGTAAACGGGTCTGGAGGTTTGTGTTTTTTACTTATGCGGCACTCACTCACCAGCAGTCAGAGCGAGATATTGATCTGGGTGAAGCAGCATTTGCCATGCACACGGAAACACTTCTCTCAGTTTCATGTGATCCGTCACAAGGGCAGCCTTGCAGATTACAGAGAACGGCGAGTGTTGAGCATCTGCTAACTACAATAGAAAATATTTAAAATTCATTATTCAATTCAAACTTGTAATGTTCGAGCTTTGACGAAACTGAAACATATTCTTTGCCTATTGTATATCATTTAGAATAATTTGAGCTTTTTGTGCTTTGAAATGGAAATGCTCGGGGCACGATGTAGAGTCTCCGATTCGAAGTCAACATAAGCAGTTATTAGCATACTTAATAAACCTTTTTTCATAAGCAACTGTACTTTGGTCACAGCCCTCAAAGTTGCTCAGATATTTTGGATTTTTAGCCCTCAAAGTTACTTATGAATTGCTCGTGTTTTTAAAAACAAACAAAGGTAGAAATTTCCCTTTACCCAAACCGTTTTAATTGATGGTGTAAATGCAAGAAAACATTATCAATATCAATTATGCTTCTTTTAACAATAAAACATAGTGCAACCAACAAAGTTAAGCATTTTTAGCATAGTTGCTTAAGTGTTTAGTTGCTTGATTTGTTTCATTGAACCATGGAGTTGCTTATTGTTTTGGTCATTCCAGCCCAGGTTACTTATTAAATGGTTGCTTATCAAAAAAATCGCTCCAAGGTTTGGCCCATTATTGAAAATTTAAGTTTCCAACGTGCTGCAATGAAGGGATGCTCTCTCAGCAACATGTAAGGGTGAATCATTATCTGTTGGAAAGTTCTTGCCAGCACTTCTACGTCTAACCTTGCCTATAGTTAAATAACACTTATGCACGGTCATAGTTGAAAAATGCAGCAAAGACAAACGGCAAAGTACTTCCTAGCCGTTTCCTTTATGGACTATGATGATATGCGTGACAAAAACCTGACATAAATCTACTTGTAAAATCAAAGATCAGTTAAGAAACGGTGCTTTTACAAGGTTGAAATCCAGGAAAAATTAAAAAATTAAACGAAAGGCTTCTAGAACATTCCCTTCTTATTACTCTGATACATATCATGCAAAGGTCACCTTTATGACGTACAGCAAGAACAAAGAAAAACTTACTTGTAACCTGATATAATCGAGAATCGGATCGGCCTCCTTTTCTTCAGAAGGATCGACGAAGATGGAGTGGTGTTCAATCACAGCACTCCTTCTGCTCGAAAATCCCTTTTCCACCTTCTTGGGTTTGTAAAGTGCGAGGAAACCTTCCTGCAAATTCCTCCAGCTCTTCTCCATCTTAACCAACGGCATATCCGGATTCGGCAGTGATATTTTCGTATGGATGCTCTTTATGAACGAGACGACAGCCTCCATCCAGGGTAGATTGGTAGCCTCGTCTGGAATATCATCATCATCGTCAAACGAAGAGGTGATGTGGTAGTTTCCTCTGACAGGCCTACCGGTATATTTTTCACTTTGTAAGAAGTGAGCTTTCGATGTTTTGCGCGACAGTTTTCGCTGGTATTTCGGGCTGGTGGATATTACTAAAAAGGAAAAGTAAATACTAAGAAATGAACCAATGAGTAATTGCAACCTTTCAACTTAAACAAAATTTCCCCTATTAGACGAGAAACAAGAAAAGAAAAATTGCTCTCTGCAACTCAAAGTTTCATGCTCTGGCTATCATCAGACAGACTATACTCAAAGTCTCCTTTCTTGTACCTAATTAGATCCAAAGACTTTCTGGGATAATGAAACTTGATTGCTTTTCAATATCACCATCTTCCAGTGAGGCAATAATTTTGCTTTGATGCCTCAAATTAGATCTACCAAGTTGATGGGTTTTATCTCGAATAAAGAAAACAGAGAACAATGTCCAAATGATTACTGGTATTTATCACAAACACATCAGTCTCTCAGCTCATATATGATTTGAATTTAGACGGAATACAACAACCTACAATTTATCTGAAAATTCAAGGAATTTATGGGTAAATGCAATGTAGGGTACCTATGTTTTGTATCATATGATTGTCTGGAGTATCTATATACCATACAAATATTGTCAGCCACAAGAAGTACTCAGTTTGTAACTCTTAGATGCTGGATTAAGCTGTCCAACTTATCATATCTAAGATTGCTTTGATATTGTAAAAAAGTGCTTGATAAAAATTTATTATGTAACCAGGAAAACTATTGAGTATTTTGGTGCTCCCTTTTGTCAGCCACAAAAAGTGCTCATTTTACAATTTTTCATGTATGTTACAATTTTTGTCATTATACAATTTTTCATCAATGTTCTAAGTTTTAAACTATAGTAATACTTACACAATCTTTAGTGATGAGATGGGAAATATTATTGATCCAATACTGATTCAAATAATGTAATAATTCAGATAAATGATGTAAAACAAACTTTAAATTTGAGCCGTATCTTGAAATTTTATCAGATTATAACATTAGGCGTAATTTTGCACAACTGCGCCTTAGTGCACATAATTTGCACATTGAAACAGGTATGGCTCGAAAAAGACCCCACGTTATGAAAGATACAGTTTGACTTGCAAATCTAATGGTTTGTCTATCGTTGAAGATGAAGTCCATTTTCTGGTGAATTGCCCCTTATATATTGATTTAAGAAAAATATGCTTAGCCCTATACTTCGAAAATTCCTCTCAGTTCAGTTTCTATCAGAAGAAGGCCTTTTTATCTGGCTACTCTCTAAAGAAGATACTTGTTGTCTTAAGAGGGTTGGCATATACTGTAACAAGACCTTTCAAAGATGTGAAAAGACAATAAAACAGTTGAATCCCACACTGACGTGACTTGACAGAACTTAATCAACGTCTCTTTTTTATCATTAAATTTTGTAATTTGATTAGTTTTTTTAAAGAGTGTTCTATATATTTTGTAAAGAGAAATTAATCCGGCTCCATATGGTTAAGCTGGTTAAGGACCATCTCGGCCTATTTACCATTGTCATAAAACAAAAATAATGTCAGCCACTTAAAACTACCCATTTATCAAATTTCAGTCAATTAAGATTGAAGTTAAAAAAATTATTCAAAAATCACAATCAGGTTTGATTTTATGGCTTTTCAAACATTACTAGTTTTGTAAGCCACTAACACCGTCAGCCACATAAAATGCTCAAAATGTAATCGACCATATCTTCCAACAGGGTAAGCCAATTGATTCTGATCCAAAATGAAATTAAAAAGCAATTCTTATTTTATACACACATAAGTTTTGTGTGTCAGCCACATATATTACTCATTTCACATACAAAAATATGACTGACATTGGAAATGTCACAAAATGGGTTTCTATTTTAGAACATTATCTAATCTATACCCCTCTGTACCTTCGTACATCGAGCAATATGATGCGGTCATAGGCAACGCAATTACTATAGAGTTAATTTCCTCTATTACAATAATTTTTGCTATTATCAATACTGTTGGGACTTTTAAAGAGTTAGCCTACCTAGTTTTTATAGAGTTAGCCACCTTAATTGTTTACAGTTATATGACATTCTCATCTGTTCCTTTGCGTAATAATTCCGAAAACCGGAAACTATTGCGCCAAAATATTTGTTTAGCTCGTCACTAGTCCCATTTGACATGTATCCTGGCGACTGACAAAATGGCAGCCATGCTCAATATCACAAACTGTGAATATCTCAAAAGTCTAGGGAGCCCTCTGTTTTTTGGTAGCTGCAGATTCTGAAGAACTCAAAATCCTGCCGTTTTCAAAAGCTTTGAAAAACACACATTCCGAAAAAAGAAGGCTACCAAAAATGATTCGTTTGCAGAACATGCCATAAGTCAGTACTTGAGTTGAATGTTTATGATAAACGCTGGACCTGGAAGCCTTAATTTAGACCATGTTACATTTC